>JAPDVU010000007.1:94658839-95151339 GCA_026230045.1 Corynorhinus townsendii
CAGGGGTCAAAAGGCCACAGGATGGGGAGTGGGCACACTCACCCCCATACTGGTAGATGGTATTGGGGTGTGGCTGTGAGTAGAAGCAGGAGCAGATGAGCGACAGCACGGACAGCTCCTTCATCTTCTCCTTGTAGGCTGTGGGTGGGAGGCCAGGTGAGCAGCCCCGCCCTCACCTGCCCCATCTCTCCCCCCCACACACACACACAGCTCCTCCCTCTGCTGCATCTTTCTGGGAGCCTGTCATCTGGCTTTCTGTTCCCACATCTCTGACTCTCTACATCTCTTCTCTCCCTCCCCACCTGCGGTCTTTTCTTGGACATGTCTCCCTGTGGGTCACCTGCATTGTTCTCTCTGATCCTGTCTCTCAGCCCTGGTCTGTCAGCCTCCCTCTCTGCACTGCTGTGTCTGTCTTTTGTTCTTTCTTTGGATCACTCTCTCACTGTCTATGTCTCTGTTCATCCCTCTGTCTTTCTGGCTCTCTATCTGTCACTATCTCCTTATATTCCTGTATCTCTGATTCTTTGTCACTGTTGTATTTTCCCAACGCTCACTCCCTCTACCCACCCCCCATACCACTTCCCCCTCTCAGAACTTGCCCCCGGGATAGACAACATTAACCACTCAGGACTGGGCTGGCACTGAGTGGAGCTTGTACACTGGGTGAAGCCCACAGACTCCCTTATCTCTGCCCCCTCCACTTACCCTGACAGTACTGCGGTAAACCCGGAATTTCACTACATTAAACCCGGGCCTCACCAGATGGTTGCCCATCTAGGGCCAAATGGAAGGGAGCTGTCCGTTCAGCACCACAGCTCACCCTTTTGCTTTGCAGAGCCAGTGCCCACAAGCAAGAGTTATCACCTCCCAGATAGAAGAAGAGTTGAGCCTGAACCCTGTTGGGAAAGGGGAAATGCCCACTCTTGGAATGGAAATAACTGAGCTATTTGTGGTGTATTCATGGCAAGCCAGGCCTCAAAGTAGACACATTAGTCAATCTTGCAAGCCCAATACTGTCACCCCACTCAACCAAGATGATGCTGGGCCTAGGTGACTCCAGTGACTTTCCCAAACCTCCTCATGCACAATTCCAGGTCGTCTGTATTCTTCTCACCACTCCAGCAGGTCCTAAAGTCTAGGAGGCTCAGAGACCCATGTGACACCAGAGAAATACTCCAGGGAGAGGGAGTCTGGCTTCCATGAAGGAAAAAGGATGCACAGTCCCCTAAGCACTCTTCCAAGGGGCACACAAAAATTTGGACTAGGGTTTAGATGGACAAGAAACTTTCTGATCAAATTTCACAAGACGCCCGGCCTGCGTGGCTCAGTGGTTGAGCGTCAACCTATGAACCTAGAGGTCACGGTTCAATTCCTGGTCAGGGCACATGCAGGCTTGATCCCCAGTGTGGGATGTGCAGGAGGCAGCTGATCAAGAGTTCTCTCTCATCATTGATGTTTCTATCTCTCTCTCCCTCTCCCTTCTCTCTGAAATCAATTAAAAATATTTTTTAAAAATTTCACACAAGATGTTTTGAAACTGAGTTAACAGGAAAGTGAGGAGAGTGTTGGTGTAGAAACAGGCCACAAGACAAAAACAATCAGGCTCTGGCCTGAGGGAATAGCTCCCGGGAGCAGGTCCTCCCACAGCCAGCACAGGGAATGAGGTTATTTGATCAAAATACCCTGATGGCCTAGACTCTTCTGGAGAGAGCCCCAGAGGCTGTGAAGGGACCACAAAGAACTCTTGGACCTCAGCATAGAAAGCCTTGGGGGCCTGGAACGTTGGGGCAAAAACACACCTTACTCATTGGTTCCAGGAGGGCGGTGGGGGGTTTACGGGGGATTTTGGTCCTACTTTCTATTCATATATTACTGGTGTTGTTAAAAGTTCATTTCAAAGAGGAGGCAGAGTGGTACATCACAGCTCATGTGACCAGGCAGAGCTGGCTCACCAGGAGTAGCAGTCCAGGAGAGGCTGGGCAGTAGCCAGCCCCGTGCTCAGAAGGGAAGATGGGGAGGGTGTCCGGAGGGGTCTTGATCAGGAGGCACCCCTGGGTTCTGGGAGAGAACAGGAAGGAGTGGACTCTGTCTAACCCTGCCAGCACCTGCCACCGGGCAACAGATGCAGTCTCCCATCGTGACCTTTCACAACCTGTGAGCGGGTTTATGTTACAGGCCAGGAACCTGGAGCCTCACAGCTGCTCTGGCTCCTCTCTGCTTTGAGCCTGAAATTTTTCCAGGAAAAGGAGCTGCAGAGTCATTAAAGAGGAGGAACAAGTTTATGGACAAATGCCAGGGGGTGCTTCCTTCCAGGTCACTGTCACCTCAGCATGGGGGAAGGCTGGCAGCAATTCAGGGAGCAGGATGGGGAGCATGGGCAGGTATGAGCGCTGTGTTGTCAAGAGAGAGAGGAGAGGGATTGGGGGCTAGAGACAGGTCAGAGCTCTCATAGGTCACAGCCATGCCCAGGGGATAAGTGTCCACCTGGGAAGTGAGGGACTGTGTCCTATAGCTTCGAACAGGGACACAGGTCAGTGTCTGATGGTCATGGAGATTCCCCAGGTTGGTTTATCCCAGTCCTTCCCAGAAGACTTATCCTCATGAAGCCAAATGGGAAGGAACTTGAGAGTGAGCCCTGCTCTGTGGTCTGGCTGCATGACAGAGGGGATGGTCAACAGGTTGGAGGGGCTTAAAAGTCATGTCTCATTGCAGAGGGAAGAGATAGAGACCCAGACCCATCCAGGCCACCCCTCCACAGACATACTCAAGCTCAGAAGCCCCTTGAGGGCACGAGGCACCAGGCCTTGTCTCCCCTTCACCAGCACCCTTCTCTTCCCTCCACATCCCTGGCTTCAGGAAGTCATACAAACAAATCTCTGCCATGACTTGATTGATTTCATCTCCCCCTTCCTCTTCATATCAAATGTTAAATATACAAAAATGTATATTGGGCTTTGATGGCTAGATCCCAGATGAGCAAGAGTTAGAAGGCATCAGATCAGCATAGAGCCACATGGTAACAACAATACCAGTGCCTATGGAGGGGGCAAATCCCACCCATTTCTCCCAACTGACCCTTAAGATCAGCCAGCCAGGCAGACACCTTTGTCAGCTTCATTCATACAGAGGAAAAAGGAGGCCCAGAGAGGGCAAGTGGCCCACCCAAAGTCACACAGCATGCCAGGATCAGAGCCTGGTCACAAGCCCAGGCCTCTGATGGCACTTTCCTGTTGGGAGCTTCATGGGGAGAACTGGGAGGCCAGGTGGCCCACAGATGCCCACTCACCCCTAGAAGGGCCCTGGGGGATGCTGCTAATGGCTCTCCAACAGGTGGAACTTGTTGCCACCAAGCTGCCCCTCTCTAACCATCAGAGTTGCTGCCAACAGTGCCAGGAGCCCAATATGGGGGAACTTGGTGCATTCACCTTTCTCTGGGCAGGGAACTGGGAAATGTGGCCACAACAGTCACACTACTTGACATGGAGGGGCATTCTCCTCTTGCCAGGCAGCAGGCCAAGCACCTGTCCTGAAATTTCTCATTCGACCCTCAGAACAAGCCCAGGGGAGATGCTGTCATTATCACCCCCACTAGATGGGAAATGGAGGCCCAGAGAGCTCGGTAGCAGGCGGGAGGCCTCACACCTGATGGAATTGTATCAGGCACAGAGTGAGCAGGAGTCTGCAAGAGCCTGTGAGAACCATGTGCCTGAGATGGATCCTGGCAAGGAGAGGAAGCCATGTCTTCCCAAGTGAGAGCTCCCCCATTCCCACCACCTACAATCAACCTTGTGGCAGCTAGGAGGCCACTGCAGATGACAACTCTTCACCCTGGTCACGAAGACCAGACAGAGCCACCAGTGGGTCAGCGATGTCTTTCACAGAGAAGCCACAGCTGGAGTTCACTTAACCTGATTTTGGCCACATTTACTGGCGGCCTCACGCAGCCCCCTCTGGGCCAGGCTGCCATGCTCTCCAGTGCTGAAGGCTGGAGGAACTGGCAATGAGCACAGCTTTGCGCACCTGTAGCCACACTCTATCAAGGGTGGCGCTGATGGCAGAGCAGGAAAGCCCAGGCCTGGGGCCTCAGCCAGGGGCCAGAAAAATTGTGGGACCAAGTAAGGGTCAGCGGTGTCCCAACATCTGGCAAAGGTCAGGGGGCTCTGGGGTCAGAGTGTGTCTGTGCACAGTTCTGACAGCCATGGAAGGTGGTTTTTCAGTCTGCTTACCTGTCGGATGGATGGGGCCCGGAGGTCTATTGAGCAGGGTGTTCACCACTAAGGAGGGTGAACGAGAGAAAACGCTGAGACGTGCTCCCAAGAGGCTGCCCATTGCCCCACCGCGCAGGCTCAGGGAGGAACAAGGACCACGGCCCTTAGGGCAGCACGCTGGAGGAGGGACTCTTTCTGCCCAAAGCTGGTCCCCCATCTCTATGAAAGTCAGCGAGAGGCAGGGGTGGAGGAAGCCTAGAGGGACCCAATCCCCAGACGACGAGGGAGGAGTATGCTCAGGGACACACACTCCTCCCACTGGTCACATGGGGCCTGGAGTCGCCGGCCTGAGGGGCGGGGGCGGGGTCGGGGCCGGGCCCACACGGGGTGGGCGGAGCTCTGGAGAGAATTCGGTCCAGAGAGCGGAGCAGGGATTCCGGCGGCCCCCAAGGTGGAGGGAAGGGTGGCGGGAGTGCAGGTCCTGGTCGGAGTGGGAAACAGGGCGGAAGTGGGGCCGCCCGTCGCAGAGTGCAAAGAGGAAGCTGGTCCTAGGGCAGCTGATCGGAGCAGACCGCTCTGGGAAGAACGAGCCCCGCTTCCTCACTCCTGGGGGCCCCTGGCAGCTCCCCGCGTCTGGCAAGTACTCAGCGGCCACCTCCACCCCGCCCGGTGCCCGCCCCTCCGCCGGAGCTCCGCGCAGGAAGGTGGGAGAGGGGGGCCCGAGCCCTATCCTGGGAATGCTCCAAGCGGCGGCAGCCCCTCCCCCTCCAAACCCGCTGGGCAAAGGGCGGTGGCTCCCCCTCCCACCGAGGTGGCACGTGTCGCAGAGGGTGGTCCCCGAGGAGGCAGCGGCGAGGGGAGGGGAAGCGATGCGAGGTCCGAGTGCCGCCCCTCTGGGTTCCAGCGGGTCCCCTCCAGCCCTCTCTCAGCCTCCCTCCCCCCTCCCCCTTTCGGAGCTCTCTGTTGGGGCCGGAAGGCCCCGCCGGTCCTGGACCCGGCCTCCCACAAAGGTTCCCCCTCCCCAGCCCGCCTTTTGCGAAGGCGCAGTTCACCAGGGTCTGGATCGCCGGGTACCTCAAGGGACCTTGTCCGCACCCGAAAGCGCGCCCACTAGGGGCATGGGCTCGCGCCCACCTCCTGGGAGCCACCCGCCGCAGTCGCGCCAGGCCTGGTACCCCGACGCCCTCGCCCAGGACGTTCCTCCGGGCCACACCCGCCAGACCCACTTCTCAATCCCTTGGGGCACGGGGTCGCCCCAACCCAGGACCCCTGAATCCCGGTTTCTGCGGATTCGGCCCGGCCGCGCCCTGCGTTCTTGTGGTGCGTGTGTCCGAGATGAGAAAACAGAGTCCACAACTGGCCCCAGCATCAGGCGAAGCGAGACAATGGCCTCTGCTGAGACCCGTTGCGGTCCCTGGAAGCCCCCGGGCAAGCCGCCTACCGGACATGGTGCTGGCCATGGTGCTGGCGGCGGGTGCTGCGGAGACCGGGAGGCGCGGGCGCGGCTGGAGCTGCAGCGGGCGAATGCTGCAGAGCCGGGAGAGGAGGGAGGAGGGAGGGAGTCGTCGCGTCGCGGGGGGGGGGGGGGGGGGGGAGAGGGAGGGGGAGGAGAAGAAAAGCGGGAGGCGGCGGTGGGAGAGAAAGAGAGAGAACTGGAGCCCGGCTGTGGCAGGGGCTGCAGGCGTCAGAGAAAGAGGGGTGAATGAAGGAAGGAGGGAGGGATGAAGGGAGGGAAGAGCCCAGTCTGAGATACGGGGCAGAGTGCTGCAAACATGCCCATCCTCCACCGCTCACTGCAGGGACACATAGGTCCCAACTTGGCTTTGTGCCATCGAGGAGGGCACGGCTTGGGGGGATGGTGCAGACAGCCCCCATTCCCCAGGGTGAGCCCAACAGGAGGGGACCGCTCTATGTGAGGGTGGGGGTCAGAGAGCTCTTCATGGAGGCTGCTGGCACCTTTTGTGTGCCCAGGCTTGTGCTGAGGGGAAAGCGTGTCATGGACGTGGGTGGAGGCTGATGTGGAGGCTGAGAGAGGCATCCCAGAGGACGGGCAGATTCTGAGGCAGAGAAGAGGGTAAGTGGGGGCGGTGACCAAGGGCCTGGGACAAGGGCTTCGAAGCAAGATATAGGTGGGTTCCAAGCAGGGCTGACAGCCACTGCTGTGTGGCTGAGTGAGTTTCTGAACGCTCCGGGTAAGATTTCTCAGGGGTAAGATGAGACAATGACTCCAGTTCCCAGGTGGTAGAGGACAAATGTGCACACTTGGTGAGCTGATGGGTGTTTTCCCCCTTTCCCCCACGGGCTCAGGGCTCTGGTTGATTCCCACAAAGGGAGATCCTTGCAGAGATGGTAGGCCCTTTTCTGCAGTGACCACCTTGCCTCACTTGGGGACTAGAAAGTCAGACAGATGAACTGTTATTCCCATTTCAGGGACAGAGTCACCGAGGCTGAGAGCAGTGCTTACTCCACAAGATATTAAGTCCCAGGGCCAGGAATAAAACTCTGGGAACCTGCAGAGAGATGAGGTAGGCTCAGAAAGGTGAAAGTCAGGGATAAACCTAAGGATCAGAGTCAGCCAGGAGGAGGCCCAACAGGTATGTATACAAACAACCTTGATATGCACACAGAGCAAGGAGCAAGTGTATGACTAGTTAACATCTGTCCTGTGGTCCACATGGCATTTGGTCCACTGTGGGAGTCTCACAAAGCTTGCCAAAGCAGACAATCAATTCAAGTTTATTGGCTGATCAAGATCCCTATGCCTCTGAGTAGGGCTTGCTCTGGTCAGCCTGTTTCCCTTTCCTCTCTGAGACTTGCTAGCTGCTGGCTTCAGGCAATCTACTAACCACCTGTGCTTTCTTCCCTCACCTGTGAAGTGTGCACAGCAGAAGGACTTATCATAGAAGTCATTAGCACAAACATACCAATGCCTGCATGGATAGTTCTGAAGCCTGTGGCTAGTAAGCATTAAGCAAGTGTGTGGCCAGGGCTCCTCATCTTCTCCAAGCTCCCTGCTCAGAGACCAAGGTAGACACTCTACAGTTCCCTCACCAGAACAGGTGGTGGGGGTGGATACCAGCATGTGTCCCAGTCTTCCCAAGCACGATCTCACACATCAGCATGGACACACATGTGACATAAATGTGCCATTGGTGGAAAACATCTGGACATTAATGAGCCCATGAAGAGCTCTGAAGTCAGTATTGTCACTGCAGCGTCAATTTCTTCCTGATGTTTTTGGAACATGCTGGGGTTGCCTAGACCAGCATTTCTGACCCCACAGAGCTGTGCTGACCCTTGGGACCCCCTGTTGACTGCCAGCTAGTGCTAGATGCTGGGGATTCAGAGGGACCCCACCTTAACCAGTGGGAGACACTGGCCGGAAAAGTGGCTAAACCCAGGGGACAGTAAAGGAGGAGCTGGTAAGGCTCCCAGGAGCCAGGTCACAGCAAGGGGCAACCATCTGCGGACTTAAAGAGAGTGATTGGTTAGACTAGTCTTAAAGAGTTCTGGTTTCCAGGCAACCAAGGTAGCTTGGCCCAGGGAAGGATACTGGAATGGAGGCCATGGTGGAGATGACATCGAGGAGGGCACGGGCGGGACCCCAGGTTTCTTCCCGCGGGAGATGGAGTGCCCCTTCCTGAGCTCAGGGTCAAAGAAAGTCAGGTGGGGCCTGAAACCAAGCGCACAGGCAGCGCAGAACCTTCAGTTGGAGAACGGTTTCCGCTGGGAGCGCAACGCAACGGACCGGAAGTGGGAGCAGAAGTGACGTTAAGTGACCACTACGCACCTCGGCGCGCGAAGTCTGAACTGGCAGACTGCGGAGCACGCGCTGGTGGTGCCCCGGACGGACTGGGGTGAATTCTTGGGACCCTTGGTCGTGGAAGGCTTCCGCAGAGACTAGTGGGCCAAGAGTCGCGGAGACCCTGGAACTGGTACTTTTAGCCGGGTGACGGCTTCCGAGACTACAGCTCCCGGCAGGCCTCGCGCTGCCCTCAGGTCCACGCTAAGCTATTTGGCCGTGCTGCATTCTGGGATTGGTAGTTTTCTTGGGCTTTGGGCGCCGTTCTCGGCGGAACCGGTCCCTTGGCTGTGGTTCATTTGTGGCCAGGCCCTGCAGCAAGGGCGGGCATTCATTGTTTAGGTGAATGCGGGCATCCAGGCGAAACTGAGGCCTAGAGAAGTTGAGTGACTTGCTGGGGACCACACGGATTCGCCTCCCAGGTTAGAGCCGGCACACATGCACTTTCGTTACGCGTAGTTGCCCACCAGAGAGATGGGGCGTAGCTCGGGCCGGGGGAGCAGAAGGGTTGGAAGACACAGGGGCAGGAGCTTCAGACTGGCCCAGGCTGGAATGGGACGCTGCTAGAATCTGGCCTCTCAAACTCTGGTGGAAGGAAGTGAATTATTATCGCAGGTGGAGCGTGTGGCACCGTGCCCTACTCCTGCTCCTTTAGTCTGTGAGCCTGGTCGCCTTTCAGAGCGGGATGGAGTTGTGTGAGGTAGAAGGACAAGGTTCTTCACCTTCCAGCTCCTTGTGATAGGATGTCACAGGCGCGCCTTAGGGCCTTGTCCTTGGGAGAAGCTGCCTAAGATGACTGAAGTGTCCTGGCCTCCAGAAAAGCTGGCTACCAACAGTCTTGTCCCCATCTCTGTGCCATAGGAATTCCCTGGAAAACTGCGTCATGTCCCAGTGCCACAGGCTGGCATCGCTTACCTGGAGTGCCTGAGATCCTGAGGTGTTCAGAGCGGGTTTTGTCTCACAGACCCACACAGTCTGCATGTCAGCCAACTTCAGAGCCCTCCTGAGAAGAGGCCACTATGCCCAAGATAATCCTGAGTGGGGTGACCGTGGATTTCCCTTTCCAGCCATACAAATGCCAGGAGGAGTACATGACCAAAGTTCTGGAGTGTCTGCAAAAGGTAAAGCTTGTACCTGGGGGATAGGTCAGTGTGGGCAGAACTTCAGCAAAGAACCAACATACTCCACATCCTATTCACTGTGGCCCAGTCCTACTGGGTGAAAGGCACCCTTCTGGACATGGGATTCAATAAGTAGGGCCGATGGTCTACGTGGGATAAGAGACGATAAACAATGAACAAGAAAAGGTCATTCTAGACGGTTATGAATGCTGTGAAGGAAAGACAAAAGGTAATAGGCTTCTGAGGAAGCATCCTGAGGAGATGATGTTTGAGCTGAGGCCAAGTGAACAGCCAGCCATTTGAGGATCTAGAGGGCCTGTTCTCACATAGAGGGATAGAGAGACAGCCGATACCCAGTCCTCATTGTGGAAGGTCTTTAAACCTCGGGGCGGGGGGGCGGGGTGCAAAAGGGATGCAGGTGGCATTCTGCTGGGTTTCCTCTTCCCTGCTTGAGCCCCAGCCCCTGAGGGCTGCCTGACCTGGGCTCCAGGCTGCTCTTGAGCACACAAACTCTTGTGGCAAGGAACCTGGCACAGCTTTGCCTTTCTGTCTCCCAGGTTTCCCGCTCAAGCTCCCATCTGAGAGCTATTTAGGCCACCAGGTTCCATCTAATGTGAAAGCCTGAACCCAGAATCGCAGAACAAGCTCCTATTTTGAGATGTGGCACCTAACTAGTCACCTTGCTATTTATATGAGGCTGGAAAACGCTCTGCGTATTGTTTGCTAACCAGGGCCAGCTTGAACCCACGTTGGTCTGAGAATGGAAGTAGTCCTATGGGATTATCCACAGTCCCATGTCCTTCGGGACTTTTGCTACCTGGTGGGTGGGCTCTGCCTGAGCAGAGCTGCAGGTCTGTCTCAGGTGGGAAGCGTGGCCTGCCTCCCTCACCCTGCTTTCCCATTTAGAAAGTGAACGGCGTCCTGGAGAGCCCCACGGGCACAGGGAAGACCCTGTGCCTGCTCTGCAGCACACTGGCCTGGCGGGAGCACCTCCGTGACGCCATCTCTGCCTGCAAGATTGCTGAAAGGACCCAAGGGGATCTCTTCCTCGGTCACCCCTTATCTTCCTGGGGGAATGCTGCTTCAGAGGGAGATGCCACAGGTCAGCCCCTGGCCTGGCCTCCCGCAGGAATGCAAGGACAGAGGAAGGGGGGAAGGGATGGAGTGGGCAGGCGAGGCCCTCGAGTGCAGTGAGCAGGCAGTGTTGTAGCTGCCACATCACTTCTCCCCCATCCTGGCTGCAAACCTAGGCTCAGAGCCTTACAGCTGTATGAGGACATTGCAGATGCCCATCTAACCCATTCCTGGCATGATACTGGTATCCGACGTTTAGCTGTCTGAAGCGCTGAGCTGGCTGAGTGCTCCTGGGTTGACAGCACATGAGAACACTGTCTCATGGAGCCATGCCCTGTTTTGCTTCCTTGTGCCTGGGCAGCTTGCTACGCGGACATCCCAAAGATCATCTATGCCTCCAGGACCCACTCACAGCTCACACAGGTCATCAGCGAGCTTCGGAACACGTCCTACCGGTGGGTCATGCAGTGTTCACCCTGCCTCAGAATTGGGGGGGGGGAATGGCCTCCACACGGTGGTCGACAGTGTTGTGCCCCCACCCGAGCCTAGGGCATGCTCTGCTCCGTGTATGCTTGGGCAGTCGCCGATGCCCACTGCCTGTGAGAAAGTAGCTTCGACTGCGTGATGACCTTGATCCGCACCCTGAGCTCCTTGCAGGCGCTGCAGTGTTAGCTGTGGTGTGGTCATCACTGTTGCACCTGTGAATGGGGAGGCTCTGCCCAGGTCCAGCGGCAGAGCTGCAGGAGTCTTGTTGCCCCACTTGCATCCCTGTGAGCGAGCACGTGGGTGCTGTCGAGTCTCCTCCCCTCTACAATCCCAGCCTGGGCTTCTGGCTTCTTACTCACCCCAGGCCCTTGGAGGAAGCCCCTCCCAAGCCTGGAATATTCTGGCCATGAACACTCCCTCTGGCTGCCTACGTGAGCCAAGTTTCCTGGTGCTCCCCGTGTGTGCTCACACAGCTTAGGCTGTTGGGCGGCACTGTGGGCTACTGCCCTCTTGTTCTTGAGCCCCACGACTCTCTTCCCAGGCCCAGGGTGTGTGTGCTGGGCTCCCGGGAGCAGCTGTGCATCCACCCCGAGGTGAAGAAGCAGGAGAGTAACCACATGCAGGTGGGCTCCTGGGCCGCCCGCTTGTCCTCTGTGGTTGTGCTAGATGGTGCTGCTGGCTCTCAGACCCCCGCTGTGCCCCAGGGTGGGGGATAGAGGGTGAGGAGCTGGCTGGGTGGAGCTGGCTGGAACAGGGCTCCCACCAATAGCAGTGGGACTCATTGGCCAGCCCAGTGCTCTGCCCTTTCTTGGCCATCACGCAAGCTAGGACCACACGTCCTTTCCCTTCCAGATCCACCTGTGCCGCAAGAAGGTGGCAAGTCGCTCCTGTCATTTCTACAACAACATAGAAGGTAAGAGGGGCCCTAACTGGTTTGGCTCAGTGGATAGAGCGTTGGCCTGTGGATTCAAGGGTCCCAGGTTCGATTCCAGTCGGGGACATGTGCCTTGGTTGTGGGCACATCCCCAGTAGGGGGTGTGCAGGAGGCAGCTGATCGATGTTTCTCTCTCATCGATGTTTCTAACTCTATCCCTCTCCTTTCCTCTCTGTAAAAAATCAATAAAATATATTTTTTTAAAAAAAAGGAAGGTAAGAGGGGCTGGGGGCTGCTCCTACTGATTGTCAGCACACAGCAGCTGGGAGGAGAGCACATGCGGCCTTGGGGCTGGGCTCAGGGCCTCACAGCCTGATGGCTCTTGCCCCTTGGGACTCAGCTTGGTGAGGCAGGTGCCCGGCATTTTCTCCTAACTGGGGACTTCTGCTGGATTGCATGCAGATGCACCACATGTGGGCCTGAGGCTGCCATCTCAGAAAGGCATGCTGGCAAGGCTGGTCCCCCATGTCCCCACCACCCCTGATAGGAGGGGCTCCCTGAGTGTAAACTGTTGACAAACAATGTGGGTTTTGCTGAGCACCCACTTCCCTCTGGGAGTCTGGAGCTGGGTGACCCCAGGAGAAAGCCTAGGCACTGGGTGTCTGGTGGGTTTCCTGAGTGCAGCATTCCACAGTCTGTGACAGCTCATTCTGGGGGAGTTGGCGGGGAGGGTTCTGGAAACTTGTGCCTAGACTCCCGGACTCCTCCATGCACTTCTCCCTTTGGGGATTTTGCAGTGTGTCTTTTACCTGCGATGCGTCACGGCGTGTGCGTGGCACTCTCTGAGTCCCAGCAACTCCTCTAGCCCGTGTGCTGCGAGGTGAATAGCTTCATGCAGAGATGAGTGACAGCAATGAGCCTAGGGCTGGTGGCAGAGCCTGCCTTGGTGCGGCTTGATGTGTGACTGCAGGTGCCCCGGCCCTGGGAAGGCCTGTCTCCTGTGGCTGACTTTGCTGGGCCACAGTGCAGGGGTTGGCGCTAGTACTCTTACCTCCAATTTCTCTGTTTCTCCACTGAGGCTGCCCTTCCTTTCTGTCAGGGGCTTCTTCCAGAGGCAGTGGCAGGACAGCCTCCAGAGTAGCCTCCAGTTTCCTGTCTGTGGCGCAGGGGGCGGGGGGGGGGGGGGGGGGGCGGGGGGAGGGAGGGGAGTCGAGGTTCTCTCTGTTTCCTGCCTCAGGGTTGCAACTCAGACCCTGACCCAGAGGTGACATAGGCTCAGAGCACTTTCCAGGCATTAGTGGGCCGCTGTCTGACTGGGTTTGGAGTGCCCAGTGTGTGGGCCTTGCTGGAAGAGGTTCAGGGCAGCATTGCTCCCAGAGGCCTGCGCCAAGGGCCCCCACTCCCCCAGGAGGTGTCCCTGTGCCCTGCTTCTTGGAGACATGGGTAGAGTGTGTGCCCGATGTGGGCATCACTCAGGCCCTCCTCAGGCGTCTCCTGCAGAGCTTGGCTTGAAACGCGGACCCAAGCTCCTGGAACTCACTCACCCGATTTTGTTTGCTGGTTTTGGGTCTGGTGGCACTGAGGACACTCGGAACAGCAGTGAAGGGGTGTGGCCAGCCGGAGCATAGCCTGCCCTGCTGCCTGCGTCTGCTCGGGCCTGTGGGTATTGTTGCGTGGGAGGCATTCTTTCCCCTTTGCTTTGTGCATCCTCTGCTCACAGCCCTCCCACCCCAGTCCAGCCTTGCGTGGACCCTGGCATTGTACCCATGAGGGATGATGGAGTTGCCCCCCATGGCTGCCTCCCTGTCCATATCATCCCTGGCACAGGAGGTGGGGTGCAGGTGCCATGTGCCAGAGCCTGGAGCAGCACTGGGTGGGGACCACTCTAGCCACCATTCCCGGCTACTGTGAGTCAGCTCACCCTCTCTGCTGGCCTCGCCTTCACCTGTCTGGGTCCCTCACCGGCACTGCCCCTCATCTTCTTGGAGGGTCCCTGAGCAGGGAGGGGAGGAGGTCAGGAGGGGTGGCAGCTGAGGGGAGCTTTCTGCCCATGGCAGAGGCAATGCTGGAGCTGGTATGTGCTGGCCCATGGGCTGTGGCCCCATCCCACTGCCCCAGGTCCTGCGTGGCCAGCAAGGGAGCTGCCCCAGCTGGCCTGCTGGCTCTGGGCTTCATGTCTCCTCCCTGGTCCCCAGCCCACCTGCTCTGCCTGGCTCTTGCTGCCTATGCTGTTGGGTCTACTCACCATAAACGTGAGCATTCTTGCTGTGGCTCAGCTTCTCCTGCCCCTGCCCATGGGATGTGAGGGTGTCTCCAGCAGCTGCCCAGCCCTTGGAAGAAAGAGAGAAGTGGGGAGAGGCCGGGGGGCCTGAGAGGAGGGGAGGCTTATGTGGGAGGAAGGAGAGATGCAGAGCTGGAACCTGCCCAGCCTGCATTGGAGTGAGGGGCACATGTAGCGTCTCCTCACCAGTCAGCCTGGGGTGCCCTCCTTGCTTCCCCCTCATCAGGTCGCTGAGCTGGTGGCTGGCCTGCCACACAGCACTGTGGATTGCTGGTCAGTTGCTATGGCGTGGATGGCTCTTCCTTCTCCCCTTCGCCTGCTATTCCTGGGGGCACTTTGGGGTTGTGTCACCAATGAAAGTCCAGTGTGCACTTTAGGGCTGGTCTGGTACCTGCCACTGTAGGGCTGGGAGCCAGGGCTTGGTTTCCACATACGGCTGTCCCAAGGCTTGGAGTGTCAGTCAGAGACCACTGGTCCTGCCAGCCAAGGCCCTGGCCTCCCTGGGTTAGAGCAGCTCCCAGCAGATTCCTGTGCCCCTTCTTGAAGCCCTTTCCACCCTGGACCATGCAGTCAGCAGGGAGTGGTGCCCAGCATGGTTGTCACCAGAGGAAGGGGCCCTGGGTCTGTTGGGCCTTGGGTGGGTTCTGCCTCAGACGCACGCTCCCTGCACTGTTCCTAGCAGGCAGTCACCCCAGCGCTCTGCTCCCGGCTGCAGCTGGCTTTCCTCTGGGGGATACTGAGCCTGTTCTCACTAGTGGAGGGGAAAGAACTTGCTGCCAGACCACAGCCTAATTCCAGGTCAGACACCCGTAGGGCTCGTTGGAGATACCTCTGTCCTCAGAGCCTCTGTGTGGCAATGACTGGCTGAGGCGCTCCACTCCCCGCCCATGCTCCCTCTTATTGGTGCTTATCCTCGGCTAATAGCTGCTTTCTGGGGTGCAGAGCAGGGCTCCCTCAGGATCACTTTTGGTTCAGAACCCTCCCTGGGAGCCTTGAGGCCCGTCGGTCAAGGATTCTCTCCAGTGAGACTCCAGGTGGCTAGGCACCCCAGTCCTGCCCTGAAGGAGGGTCTCAGGGTGGCCACACCTTCTGCCCACTTCATAGGAGCTGTTCCATCCTGGGCGTCTCCTGGGGTCTGGGACTTAGAGGACCAAAGGGTGTGTGCTTATTCCTGTCTGTGTCCCCAGAGAAGAGCCTGGAGCAGGACCTGGCCACCCCCATCCTGGACATCGAGGACCTGATCAAGAATGGGAACAGGCACAAGTAAGTCCCTCCCTTGAGGTCGCATTTGCATAGCCTTCCAGGCTGGGACCTCCCACCACGTGCGGACACACACATTTCTTTCCTTTTCTGTTTTCATCTTTTAATCATGGAACTAACAGTTGTTCAGTATAAAAAACATGAACGATTCTGAGCAATAGAGAGAGAAATGGAACTGCCCTCCTTCCCTGCACTCAGCCTGCTTACTAGTGACTGCTGGGGAGTGGACCTGTCCTCTGTGCTCCTGTGGTCTGGTTTTCGGGGACCAGCGGGCGTGGTGCTGACCCTACTGCCTTGGGCTCAGCCCTCCACTGGACCCTTACCTGCCACCTCTCTGATGGTCGCTGGAACTTCGGAGCACCAGGGCTCCACGCTGTGATGAAACAGGACAGTTTGTTTCCGCTTCCCTCACCAATCTACCCAGAACAGGGTTGAGGTTTTCTTGTTTTTGTAAGTTTTTAAATAGGTGATCCACTCCCAGAGTTGAACACATGTTCCGCTTCTCCCCACCCTTGTGCCAATCAGAGGATGTAGCATCCAGCCCAGCCTCAGCCTGCGGCCCAGGGTGGCTGATGCATGTCCTGAACCCCCAGCCCTGTGAGGCTCACGTCCTTCCCCTGTGCCCCAGGCTGTGCCCGTACTACCTGTCCCGGAACCTGAAACAGCAGGCTGACATCATCTTCATGCCCTACAATTACTTGCTGGATGCCAAGGTAAGGCCTCAGCCATGTAGAACGATTCCTGACCTCGGGTGTCCGCGGGCTTATGAGGGCCCGTCTAGCCTCTGCTGGTTCAGCTTCTGGGATTAGAGACTCGCTTAGACCAGCAGATGTGTGGGAGGACCCGGTGGCCCTCACTGGTCAGGGTTCACTGTGACCAGCTCCAAGCAGCTGGCTGGGTAGCAAGGAGACCGTAGGGCTGCAGCTAGACTATCCCTGCCTTCATCTGGCAGTCAGCTTTAGTCTTGGACTGGAGTGTCGTGGTGTTTGGCCTTTGGGGTGCTATGCCCTCCTGTTTTAGTGCAGGGGCATCACATCCAGCATCTCATGCTCCATGTCATGGAAGCACCCTATGGATGTGCCCTGCGCTTCGGCATTAACTGGGTCCCAGGGACCATGCTGACAACGCCCTGTGCCAGGCACAGGTCTCGGTGCTGGGAGGCAGTCAGCAGGAAAGCCAGCATGTGGGCTCTGACTTCCAGCAGAGTCTGCACAGAAGTTGGTAGTGCCCAAGGGCCATGGGGTGAGCCTGGGGGCATGGCCTCAGGAGCAGTAGCACCTGAACCACTGCTGGAGTGGGTGGCTGGAGAGTGTGTAGGAGGAGGAGCAGGAGCCCAGCGAGGCCGGACTCTGGCACAGAGAGTGGTGGTTTGCCGAGGGTTGTATGTGATTCTCCCAAGTCTTGCTTTTAACCTGGAGACTGGGCCTGGGCACCCAAAAGCAATGATATCTCAGCTGACCTCCTGGAAACATACTGATCTCAGAGCAGGTGGAACTCCCACTCCTGATTACTGGATTCACTGCAGACATGTGCACATCGAGTCCAGGACAGACCCACAGAGACTGGCCAAGGTATCTCCGTGGGAAAGGAAAGGGAAGGGTTGTTTGTTTGTTTCTCCCCCAAATGGTACTGGAGTAGCTGGATGTCTGTTTGGAAAAGAGTGGGTCTTCCCCAGGACTTCACTACTTCCCATCCCATGAAGCTGAGCCTCCTAGGAGGACCTGGGGTCACAGCAGTGGTCGAGGGCTTTCTCCACTCAGACTATCAGGGCAGCACCCATGAAGGAAAATACCGATAAATGGAACTTCACCACAATTTAAAGCCTTGAGTCTTTGAAGGAGTTAGGAAAATTAAGAAAGTTCAAAGGCAAGTCATAGAAAGGGAGAAGGTACTCCTGGTACATTTGTCTTTCAAAGGGCAATGTCCAAAATATGTGCAGCCCTTGTCACCAAAAGAAGAGGTAAATGAAGCAGAGATGAGAAATTTATCTGAAACAGTTCAGAGCAGTGATGGTAAAGATGCCCAACAGCATGAAAAAAATATAGAAACTGAAAAGAAAACAGTCTGAGGTAAAGAATGACATAACACAATAAAGAGCACATTGGAAGGAATACACAGCAGATTAGGGGAAGCTGAGGATCGAATCAGTGAATTAGAAGACAGAGTTGAAAAAAATCACTCAATCAGAGAACCAAAAAGAAAAAACAAAAAACATGAAGACAGCTTAAGGGAGCTGTTGGGCAATATGAAACGTAACACTATTAGAATAGCAGGTGTGCCAGAAGAGCCAGAAAGGTAGAAAAGGATAGAGAATGTGTTTGAAGAAATAATGGCAGAAAACTTCCCTAACCTGGTAAAGGAAAAAGTCACACAAGTTCAGGAGGCACAGACAACCCCAAGCAAGAACCCAAAGAAGCCCACGCCCAGACACATCATAAGTAAAATGCCAAAAATTAAAGACAAAGAGAGAATCTTAAAGGCAGCAAGAGAAAAGCAAACTTACCTACAAAGGAGTTCCCACAAGGCTGACACCTGATTTCTCATCAGAAACTCTACAGGCCAGAAGGGAATGGCATGAAGTACTCAAGGTAATGGGCAGCAAGGATCTGAGACCAAGATTACTTTATCCAGCAGGCTATCATTCAAAATAGATGGTCAAATAAAGAGCTTCCAAGACCAAAAAAAAAGACTAAAGGAGTTCATCACCACCAAGCCAGCATTACAAGAAATGCTAAAGGGACTGCTGTAATGAGAAGAAGAAAGAGAGAAACCTAGCCATACAGAATTTAAGTGGCAATAAATAAGTACCTATCCATAATCACCTCTAATGTAAATGGATTAAATACTCCAATCAAAACACCTAGGTAGATCACAATACCAGATATCAAGCTATTTTACAAAGCCACTGTTCTCAAAACTGCCTGGTACTGGCACAAGAACAGACATATAGACCAATGGAACAGAACAGAGAACCCAGAAATCGACCCAAGCCATTATGCTCAATATTTGACAAAGGAGGCAATAGCATACAATGGAGTCAAGACAGTCTCTTCAATAAATGGTGTTGGGAAAATTGGTCAGATACATGCAAAAAAAATGAAACTAGGTCACCAACTTACACCATACACAAAAACAAACTCAAAATGGACTTAAATGTAAGACAGGAAACCATAAAAATCCTACAAGACTCCATTGGCAGCAAAATAGCAGACATAGGTCGTAGCAATATCTTTACCAACACATCTCCCAGGGCAAAGGAAACTAAGGAGAACATAAACAAATGTGATCACATCAAGCCCTAACCCATTTGGCTCAGTGGCTAGAGCGTCGCCCTGCAGACTCAAGGGTCCCTGGTTCAATTCCAGTCAAGGGCATGTACCTTGGTTGCGGGCACATACCCAATAGGGAGTGTGCAGGAGGCAGCTGATCGATGTTTCTCTCTCATCCATATTTCTAACTCTCTATCCCTCTCCCTTCCTCTGTAAAAAATCAATAAAACATACATTAAAAAAAAAAAAATGGGACCACATCAAAATAAAAAGCTTCTGCACAGCAAAAGAAACCAACAACAAAACAAAAAGGGAGCCCATTGTATGGGAGAACATATTTGACAATAATCTATATAATAAAGAGGGACAATGCTAATTGGTCCTAATGCTGTCCCAGTGACGACCAGTGACTGGTCAACAGACAGGAGCTGCTGGGTGGGGACGGAGGCGGGGACTTCCACCCCCAGAGCTAACTTCCCGCTGCCCCATGGCCCGCCGCTGCTGGGGGGGGGCCCCCTCTGCTGGGGCCAGGAATGCCTCTTCTCTCTACAGCTCCAGACCCGGTAGAGGCAGGCCCAAGGGGCCCCCTAGGGTCATCCTCCCCCCTTCGCCCCACGGCATGTCACACTGAACCTCCCTGGGGGCTGCGGCTAAACCCAACCTCTTAGCCTGCCTGGCCCCCACCCCACTTCAGGAGATCGGAGCCCATCCTGAGCACTTACAGCTGTGAAATGGCCACATTTAAAGAATGGTGCCAAGCGGGGAGATTTGACCGTTATTCCCCCTTGGGCCTCACTGCTACCCTAACCCCCCTTCAGCCCTCCCCCCCACCAGTGCCTCCAAGGATGACCACCGCTACAGGGCTGCTGGCCAGAGCCCACCCCTCCAAGGCCTGCCAAACCCTCTGCAAAGCTCGATACCTACAGTCCCAGAAAACAACCATGCCTTCCTCCCCTAATCAGCACCTGCTACCTGCAAGGGTACCCGTGGGCAGTTGGGGGTGAGCAGGCCGGCAAGGGGGGCACTTGGGGGCAAGCAAGCCGGGGCGGGGGACTGTTGGGGGTGAGCCGGCCATGGGAGAGGGGCAGTTGGGGCGATCAGGCAGGCAGGCCGGCAGGTGAGCGGTTAGGAGCCAGTGGTCCCGGATTGCGAGAGGGATGTCCCAGATTAGAGAGGGTGCAGGCCATGCTGAGGGACACCCCCCCCCCATGCACAATTTCATGCACCGGGACACTAGTACATCTGATAAAGGGCTAATATAAAAAATATATAGGGAACTCATACAATTTAACAAAAGGAAGGCAACCCTATTAAAAAATGGGCAAGTGACCTAAATAGACACTTCTCCAAAGTGGACATACAGATGGCTAAGAGACATGTGAAAAAGTGCTCAGTCACTGATCGTCAGAGAGATACAAATTAAAACGACAGTGAGGTATCACCTCACACCTGTCAGAATAGCTACCACCAACAAATGACAAGTGCTGGAGAAGATGTGGAGAAAAGGGACCCCTCGTGTACTGCTGGTGGGAATGCAGACTGGTGCAGCCACTGTGGAGAACACTATGGAATTTCCTCAAAAAATTAAATATGGAACTCTCATTTGACTTAGTGATCCCACTTCTAGGAATATATCCTAAGAAACCCGAAGCACCAATTAGAAAGAATATATGCACCCCTATGCTCATAGCAGCACAATTTATAATAGCTAACATCTGGAAACAGCCCAAGTGCCCATCAGTAGATGAGTGGATAAAAAAGCTGTGGTACATTTATACCATGGAACACTATGCAGCAGTAAAAAAGAAGGATCTCTTACCCTTTGAAACAGCATGGAGAGACCTGGAGAGTATCATGCTAAGTGAAATAAGTCAGTCACAGAAAGACAAGTATCACATGATCTCCCTCATATGTGGAATCTAAGTAACAAACTGATGAACGGAATGGACCCAGAGACATGGAAGCAGGGAACAGAGTGCAGAATCTCAGAGGGAAGGTGGGGAGGGTGGGTGGGTGGGAGGCAATCAATCAAAGACCTTGTGTGCAAATTGCATGGCCCATGGGCACAGACAATAGGGTGGTGAAGGCCAGGGGCTGGGGTGGGCTGGAGACAGTCAACAATAGAATTATTTAAAAAAAAAAGAAAATGTTCAGGAGTTGCACGTGAAGACCATAGGCAGGTGGTCCTGCATTCCCACCAAAATGGCTGAAATTCAAAAGACCTAAAATTGGTGTCGGCAAGTTTAACATTCACCAAAGCCAGAGACAGCCCTGTTCTTAAACATCTGGTGTCCCAAGAACAGCTCTGAGCAATCAGAAGGGGTGACCTGCACTCCACGCAGCCACATGCATGGGCTCGGGAGAGCACGCCCACACCGGAGCCCCCTGCCTGGCCTCACAGTCTTGGTCCCTGCTCATAGGAAGAGTGGGTTGTACGGCAGGGATGTCACCTCTTGATGGCACACTTAAAATGGGCACTTTATTTTATGAGAATTAAGATTAAGTGAAAAGAAGTACGGATGCCAGACCACTCTGCAGGTGACTTCCCTCCCATGCTGGGGTAGCAGGTGCTGGGTAATCTCCTCCATCCTGTGGCTGCTGAGCATGCTGTGGCAAGGGGTCATGGCCTGCTCCCTGGTGCTTCGTGTCACTAGGACACACACCTGATATCCAGCCCAGTGGTGGTGGGCAGTGCCTGGCCCCTACAATTAGCCGCCACCCAGCAGTAGGTATCGGCCTGCCCAGTGTCCCAGGTGGTATGGGACTCAGGCTCACCAGGGCTGTGCTCCCTGAGCCTGGCCTCCAGGGGCCCTGAGGGGCAGCGGCTGCCCCATTCATCTGCAGCCCTGCATCCTCTCCCCTGCCTGTAGAGTCGCCGGGCACATGGCATCGACCTGAAGGGGACTGTGGTGATCTTCGATGAAGCTCACAATGTGGTGAGTGCCGGTGGCCTTCCCCACGTCCTCCCTCCCTCCCTCCCTCCCCCCTTTCCCTACAGAGAGCAGTGCAGACCTTTGTGTCCCAGCCCTGCGTCCCTGAATGTCAGGACCAAGCAGACCTATCACCTGTGCCCCAGTCAGTCATGTGGCCTCTGCCAGAGCCTGTGTTCCCAGGAGCAGTGGCCTTGACCAGGCCCTGGAGGGAGGCGCCAGGCAGCCGTGTTCGTGCTCTGGAGCGGGACGGCTCCACGACGGCTTGGTGTCCATTGTGGATGGCAGCCCTCAGCCCCACTCAGCTCCAGGCACTTGCTGCCCATGGACCAGAGCTGACTTTGAGGCCAGCCAGAAATGTAGATTTTAATGGGAAATTTCCCATTTATGAAGTGTTGGCTGCTCAAGTAAAGTGGTTTCAAACACTGGGCTGGATTAGGCTGCTGTGTGGGTTAGGCTGCTGTGTGGGCTGGCCTGCTATGTGGGCTGCTGGCTGGGCTAAGCTGCTATCGTGGGATGTTTGTGGCCTGGCTTCAGAGTCTGTGGGTAGGGCTGGGCTCCCCACTCTCCTTAGCTCTGCACCCCCAGGCCCTGCCTCTTGGAGCTCTCCAGGCCCAGCGCCTGCTCCCTGTCACACTGCATGCTTGGCCTCTCAGGAGAAGATGTGTGAGGAGTCAGCATCCTTTGATCTGACGCCCCATGATGTGGCCTCTGGATTGGACGTCATTGACCAGATTCTGGAGGAGCAGAGCCGGGCAGTGCAGCAAGGGGAGCTCCGCCTGGAGTTCAGCGCAGACACCAACTCAGGTGAGCCTGTGGGCAGGACATGAGGACAGGCGAGGTCTGCTCCCAGAGGCCGTCTTGACAAGGGCCCTTGCACGTCGGCATCTGGGGACACTTCCAGAGACTTCCCAGGGCCTCACAAGCGGGGGGCTTCCGCCCAATCCTTCTGGCATTTTCTAAAGACCTTTTCATCCTTCCTCAGCCCATGTGCTTTCCCTCTGCTGTGTAAAGGTGAAAACAAATGTATTAACTGTGAGATGTTGTGGTTTTTTTGTTTGTCCTCACCCAAGGATATTTTTCTGTTGCTTTTTAGAGAGAGTAGAAGGGTAGGGGAGAGGGAGTGAGAGAAACATCAATCTGAGAGAGACACATGGATTGGTTGCCTTCTGCACATGCCCCAACCAGGGCTGGAGATTGGACCTGCAACCAAGGTATGAACCTGGGATCTTAGGTCTACAGGCCGATGCTCTATCCACTGAGCCAAACCAGCTAGGGCCATGAAGACGTTTTTAATGACCTGCAAGCATGGTCCACGCATCACCTACTCCTAGGTTTGTTCCCAGTGTTTCCCCTGGGCAGCAGTAATCTTGGTTGATGGAGAAACCTTTGATGGATGTGGTAATGTGTCCACAAGTTCACTGTGGCCTTTGCTAGTGGCTAATGAGGACTCCAGGTTTGTTAGGCCAGCCTGCTTTGTGGTGGTGTTTCCAGCAGCTGCCGCAGGCTTTTTAGCATTCATGCTTCATGCTGTGAACATGATCAGATGTTCTGTGTCCTCACATGGGCGTGGGGCACAGGTAGTGTGGACAGCCTCAGTGTCCTCATCCCTTTGTGATCACAAACGTGGATGGGCTATGCAGGGAGCAGCCCAGGCGGTCCTCTCTCCTCTCACCCACACTGACTTCCATCCTGGTGCGTCCCTGGCCTCCCGACCCACACACACACCTGCCTTGGGAGATGGAGAGTTTGTGAGTGGCATTTGTTTGTTGAGTGCTGGAGTTCTCAATCTTTGTGGCTTCAGGACCCTTTTCGTTAAATCTGGCTAAAGGTGGTTTATGTGAGTTACGTCTCTGGATACTGTGTGAGCAATGAAAATGGAAACTTTTTATTATTTTTTTTATTTAATTTTTAAATCTTGGTAAGAGACTCAGACTGAGGTTCAGACATGTTCTTTTTTTTTTTTTTTTTCCCCAGAGAGGAAGAGAGAGGGAGAGAGATATATAAAAACATCACTGATGAGAGAGAATCATTGATTATTTGCCTCCTGCACACCCCACACTGGGGATTGAGCCCACAACCTGAATTGAACCACGGCCTCCTGGTTCATAAGTTGACTCTCAACCACTGAGCCACACCAGCTGGGTAAGAAATAATTTTTAAAAATTAGAAGAGTGACAGTGTGTTACAGTTTGGCAAATCTCATTAATGTCTGGCACAATGGGAGAAAGGTGGACCTCACATGGTGCTTTGGATTTGCTGTGGCAGCCCCCATCGAGCCAGATCCTGGTCGAGGCTGCTGCTGACAGTTACTACAGACTCAGTGGCTTAAAGCAACACAGCCTGATTCTCCTACAGTTCTAAGAAGTCCAAAACAGGTTGGCAGGGCCGCCTTCCTCCTGGGGCTCTGGGGCTCTATCCACTGAGCCAAACCAGTTAGGGCTTTTCTATTGATTTTTAGAGAGGGTGGGAGGGAAGGAGGGAGGGAGGGAGAGACATCCCGATTGATTGCCTCCTGCATGCACCCTGACTGGGGTCAGGGATTGAGCCTGCAACTGAGGTATGTGCCCTTGACCGGAATCGAACCTGGGACCTTTCAGTCCGCAGGCTGACGCTCTATCCACTGAGCCAAACTGGTTTCGGCTGTTGTTTCATGTCTTATGTCTTGTTCTGACGTGTTCACTTTTTGTTTCATCTAACTTTTATTTTGAAATCATGTCAAATTTACAGATAATTTGCTGGTAAAGAACCTCTCTCCCATCACCTAGACTCCCCCTTGCTAAGGTTTGCCCCATTTGACGAGCCTCCCCTTCATGTGGGCAGTGCAGGTGCAGGTACCTCAGGGTGCCTCCTAAGGCCAGGATGCTGCCCTGTGGCTGAAGTGCGGTGACCTGCTCAGGAAACCAGCGCAGATACTGCAGTCTTGTCTAATTGACAGACCGAAGGAGGATTTTTCGGCTGTCATTGTAGCCTGAAGCACAACCGGGCGAGCTGGCCTGTGCGGAAGCTGGGGCCCCGCGGGGTCTGTGGCTCTGGCTGTAAGCTGGACAGCATTTCCCTGTGGTCCTGCTAGTCCTGGAATTTGTGAAGAGAAAGTTACAATGTTGCATGTTTGTGAAGAGAAAGTCAGTTACAATGTTGCATGCCCTGCATCTGGGTTTGTGTGCTGTTCCTCACAACTCCCAGTTGTGAATTTTGGGCAGGGGTCAGCCCACCACGTCGCACACCCAACATCTGTCTGTCTCATTGGTGACACTGACTTTTCACTGGGTTAAGTGGTGACAGCCAGGCTTTCTCCTGTGAAGTTACTGTTTTTCTGTTTGTAATTCTTTTTTTTTTTAATTTAATAAATCTTCATTGTTCAGATTATTACAATTGTTCCTCTTTTTTCCTACCATAGCTCCCCTCCACCAGGTTCCTACCCCACCCTCTGCCCTTACCTCCCCCCCACTGTCTTCATCCATAGGTGTACACTTTTTGTCCAGTCTCTTCCCGCACCCCCCACTCCCCTTTTCCCCCAAGAATTGTCAGTCCACTCCCTTTCTATGCCCCGAATTCTATTATATTCACTAGTTAATACTGTTCATCAAATTTTTTATTCCCTTGGTTTTTAGATTCACTTGTTGATAGATACGTATTTTTTGTTCATAATTTTTATCTTTATCTTTTTCTTCTTCCTCTTCTTAAAGAATACCTTTCAGCATTTCATATAATTCTGGTTTGGTGGTGATGAACTCCTTTAGCTTTTCCTTATCTGTGAAGCTCTTTATCTGACCTTCAATTCTGAATGGATAGAGTAATCTTGGTTGTAGTTTCTTGCTATTCATCACTTTGAATATTTCTTGCCACTCCCGTCTGGCCTGCATAGTTTCTGTTGAGAAATCTGCTGACAGTCCTATGGGTGCTCCCTTATGGGTAACTAACTATTTTTCTCTTGCTGCTTTTAATATTTTCTCTTTGTCTTTTGCTCTTGGCATTTTAATTATGATGTGTCTTTGTGTGGTCCTCTTTGGATTCCTTTTGTTTGGGGTTCTGTGCGCTTTCTGGACTTATAAGTCTATTTCTTTCACCAGGTGGGGGAAGTTTTCGGTATCTTGCTCTCTCTCTTCTTCTGGCACCCCCATAATTCTGATGTTGGTACGCTTAAAGTTATCTCAGAGGCTTCTTACATTATCTTCAAGTTTTTGGATTCTTTTTTCTTTTTGCTTCTCCGGTTGGGTGTTTTTTGCTTCTTTATATTCCAAATCTTTGACTTGGTTCTTGCAATCCTCTAGTCTGCTTTTAGGTCTCTGTGTAATATTTTTTATTTCAGTCAGTGTATGCTTAATTTCTAGTTGATCCTTTTTCATATCCTCGAGGGTCTCGTTAAATTTATCGGCCTTTTCTAGGAAATTCTTGAAAAACCTTATAACTGTGGTTTTGAACTCTACATACAGTCGTTTACTTCCTGCCATTTCCTTCATTTGTGACCTGCCTCTTTGTCTCCGCATTTCGGCTGCTTCCCTGAGTTGATGGAGTGACTTTGTGTGCTAGGTGTCCTAGCAGGGCCCAGTGGCTCAGCCTCCCCAGTTACATGAGGTGGACACTCTTGGTGTGCCCCTTTGTGGGTTGTGTGCACAGCCTTGTTGTAGTTAAGCCTAGGTTGTTGTTAGTATCACTGGGGGGAGTTGACCTCCAGGCCAGTTGGCTGTGAGGATCAGCTGTGTCTCAGCTGGGAGAGCTTCTGTCCTCAGCTTGGATGGGGCGGAGTCTCAGGGTGGAGCAGACAGCCTTGGTTTCCCATCAGCCCCGCCCTACAAGGCCCCTGTGTCTCAGTGTCCCATGGCAATGGCTGCACTCACCTCTGAGAGAAGTCTGCCCTCGCCCGCTGCCAAACAGTCCAGTTTCTCCCCAAATGAGTCTGGGTACCCGGAACTGGATCTCATCCGGAACTGGATCTCAGTGCAGTTGGGAGGTTTTGTTTCCCTCCCGAATGAAACAGCTAGCCGCATGCTTGCTGCCCGCCCTCTCCGCACGCCTCAAGTAAGCCAGCTGCGTATTTAGCCACCTGCCCTTTCCGTGCGCACAGGTCTCTGTACCTCTGTCCTCCACAGCTCCTCTGGGTCTCAATGTCCTTTTTATCTTTCCTTCTAGTTGTAGAATTTCCACTCAGACAGCTTTCTGGTGGTTCTGGATGATGTCCGCTCTGTCTTCCAGTTGCAGTTTTGAAATTGTGCGAGGCAGCAGTATAGGTGTTTACCTATGCTGCCATCTTGGTTTCTTCTCTGTTTGTAATTCTTAAGTGATTTGTGGCCTCCATTGACGGTTCTCCCTGAATGAATGATCCTGCAGTGTTGACACCTGCACCACATCACGCCTCCCATTTCCTGGCTGGAAACACAGCACGCAAACCTTCTGCTTATTGATGTCACTATGGGCCAGGTGCTCGCTGTGCCCTCCGCCTGCGTGCTCTGTGTGCGGGGCTCCCTCCTCTGTCCTGGGGACTGCACTTCCCCCGGGAGCCCCTCCCATGTTGAGTGAGAAAACCTGCTTCCATGTTCCTCAACATTTTACTCGTTTGTTTGAGCCTCAAATACCCAGTCGGTTGTTTCAGAATCACTATGCCTTCTGAGAGAAACACACACCCACTCCCGGGCTGCGTGTTGGTTGTGCTTCCCAGAGCGAAGCTGGAGTGTGTGGGGCGTGCAGACTTCAGGGGCTCCTCAACCCACTCCCTCCCCTCCCTCACTGGGTCATAGTGTTCAATTTACATAATTGGTTTCAGTGTGTATTTCTTTTTTATTAGTCCTCTTGTGAGGACATTTTTCCATTGATTTTTATTTTATTTTTATTTTTTAATGTATTTTTATTGATTTCAGAGAGGAAGGGAGAGGGAGAGAAACATCAATGATGAGAGTGAATCATGGATAGGCTGCCTCCTGCATGCCCCCTACTGGGGATCAAGCCTGCATCCCAGGCATGTGCCCTGATTGGGAATCGAACCATAGGTTGATGCTCAACCACTGAGCCACACCAGCTTTTTTAATAGTATTTGAAACATTCACATGGTTCCAGATATCAAAGTAATAGTATACTCAAAAGCAGTGGCTTGTTTGTTTCTGGTTTATTCTTCCTTTGCCTTTATGGGTACATTTTATGTGTTCTCACTCCTTTTTCCACTCTGTTCTTTTTTTTTCTTCAGGTTTTAAAACTTTATTTGCATATTTAAAATATTGTGCATGCCAATAATTAAAATCATTTTAACAAAAAAAAAAATGGCACTCTGTTAACACTGCATTTTACAGCCCGCAGGACACCTTGGACCAGTTGGGTTTACTTTAGATTCACTGTCATCAGCTCCTGACTTCAGCACCGTGCAAATTCTCAGCCAGCCGGCAAGGGGGCAGCTTCGTTGTCAGTAGTTGTGAGGGGGCAGCACAGTCACTTAAACTGGTCCAACCTCTTTGCATCTTACTACATTAAACAGCTGGGAGAAGTAAGATAAGAAGGCAACACTCACTCGGGGAATGTGCAACTCATAGTGGCGGTGTGCGCCTCCATTACAATTCACCTGCTTGTTTCTCCTGCTCAGTCCTTTCTTTTGAAGGCAGTGGGTTTTCTCTTGTGTTTCTGTCTTCTTCAATTGCGACTTCTCGGATTTCTCAACCTCAGCCATTGGGCTTGTCAAGCATGGCTACAGAGGAAGCCGCACAGGTGCCGAGGAGAGGAGTCTGACCTGCCTGGGGCAGCCGCGAGCCTCCACTCTGCCCTTCCCTGCTCTATGTCCTGTGTTGAGCTTGTTGGCACTGTGCCCTGTCGATGCCCTCGTGTGCGGTGAGCGCCTCACCGTGCAGGCGTCCCGCTCTCGCTCCGCTGCCGCCAACTCCCTCCCGTGGATTCTGCATCTGTGCAGCCGTCCTCGGGCTGAGGCTGTCCCCCGTGTTTTGCAATTACAAACTGTGCCGTAACCTATTGTGTACGCACTTTCCTCTTGTTTGCGGTATTTCTTCAGGTAAATTCCCAGAAGTGGGCGGCGGGCTGGCTGGTGGTGTGTGCTGTGGATAGAGCAGCATTGGGCATGGGTGTCCGCCTGTCCCCTGGTGGCACTGTGGGTGGCAGGCCTTTTGAGGTCGGGCCACAGCGATGAATGGGGATGGATCTCTGCAGTTCTGATCTGCTTTTCTCTGAGGAGTGAGATTGAGCATCTTGTCAGTTGTTTGATGGCCTTCATTTCTTTGGCAACAGCATCCTACGAGGTGTGAGTGGGTGATGGCCGTGGTTCACCCTCGTGTCCCTGCCCGGTGTGCGCAACACGCCTCACCTTCCCAAGCTGCTTGCTGTGGGATGGGTCTCAGGCTTCCCTGTTCTTGACGACCTCAAGGGCTGAGCAGGGTGATCAGGTAGCGTGTCCCTGAGTTGGGATTGTCGGTGTTTTCTCACAGTCCCTGGCCTACGGGGTCGGGAGCAAGAGCACAGATGCGAGGTGCCCTTTGTCATGTCCTGTCCATTCCACACTCTCGGCTTCTGCCGCACACATGGGGCTCCAACCTGCCCGCCTGCCAAGATGGTCTCTCTCAGGCTCACCACGAGGTACTCCTTTTCCCTTCTTTGTGGCCCCAGCTCTGGGGGACTGTGGGCTCCGGGCTCCTCGCTCCTTGCCCCTCGCCAGGGGGCCGTCTCCATGACCTGGCCTGAGGTATGAATTCCTAGAAATGACACCAGCAGCACAGTCACCAAAAAATAGATAAACAGGCCTTGGTCAAAATTAAAAACTGCTTTGGAGCACACGCTCCAGGAAGCAGAGACAGCCCACAGAGTGGGAGAAACTTGCACACCGTAACTGACAAGGGGTCTGCAGCTAAAATGCGCCAGACTCTGAAGCTCTGAGGCAGCCCGCTGACGAAGGGCAGAGGCATGTGTGGCTCCCCGGCAAGGGTGCTCTCCAAGCCAGATGCGACCCCGGCGGGCTCTCCCTCAGGAACCGCCCTCCCGCCCCTCACCCCAGGTCCCTGCCTTTGCCTTTCTGTCACCCCAGGGCCCTTCTTTTGTGTCCTGAGCCTGCGCAGCCCAGTGGCTCACTTCCATTTCTGTAACTTTCTAAATAAAATTTCTCTTCTGATTAAAAAAGAAAAGAAAGAAGACACATCACTCTCCATCAGCAAGGTGGGTGGCTGTTGTCAGAACGGTGGAGAGTGACTGCTGCGAACAGGTGTGACAGTCAGACCTGTCCTCCGTCCTGGTGGAGACATGAAATGGTGTGGCCTCTGGACTACATCTGGAGGCCGAGGTCTGAGCTCCGGGCGCAACAGGCTCGCTGGCTCTGGCTCTGGCTTCTGGTAGTCCCTCGGGCCCTGCTGCCCCTGTTGCTGGGCTTGAGGGCAGACCAGAGGCGCACGGTGCTGGCCTAGCTCTGCCAGATCCACCCCTTCCCAGCGTGCATGCAGGACGGATGTGCCCACTGGGCTGTGGGATGTATTAGCAGGAATAAGTGCATCAGGGCGCTCATCCCTCACTTGCTCGGTGGTGATGCTGTTCTTAGGGGAAAGGCGGAGCAAATGCTTGGGTTTCCCCTTCCCTTCCCATTTTCAAATTGGGAGTTTGAATCTGTTTCCACCTTATTGTTGGCCCTTGTCAGCAGGAGGGGAAGAGCTGTCACTGCCCTGTAAACACGTGTGTGGAACCACAGGCGACAGTTTCATTATTGAACTCAGGTGTCCCGTCTGTGCTGTCACATGGGCACCTCTGTCCCCTGGGCCCCTGTAGTGTGGAGGGGGTCTCATACACACACACACACACACACACACACACACACACACCCGCTTTTCCTACCCAGCCTCAGCCACGCTTCCCAGGAGCCCTGGCTGCTCTCAGTGGGAGACAGTGCACAGGCAAGGTCACTGCCCCAGGCAAGGTGCCCAGAGCTTACTGCTTCAACTCTGGCTCCGGGGGCAGAGTTCTTCCCCTGCGGGGCTCCCTCCACACGCCCTGCAGTGGGATGACGCACACGTGTGGGTTTGCCACTTTCTCTCCCAGGGCTGAACATGGAGCTGGAGGACATTGCGAAGCTGAAGAGTAAGTGGCTGTTCTCACCCCCACCCCCTACTGTGGCTGGTGTTGCCTTGACCAACCTGTGCCCCGCAGTGATCCTGCTTCGCCTGGAGGGGGCCATCGATGCTGTGGAGCTGCCCGGAGGTGGTGGAGGTGTCACCAAGCCAGGAAGGTGAGGGACTGGGAGCTGGCCCTTGACCCCAAGGCCCCGCCTGGAGCTGGAGCCGGATGTGTGTGGGGCTCTGTCCTGGCTGCCCAGTGGGTTCCCTCCCAGGTCTGGAGGCCCAGGAGGCTGCCGACTCACCCAGATGTGCATTGGTCTCTGCTGTGTCCCCTCTGGTGCTCAGACACCGGCCCAAGCACACCTGTTAAGATGGAAAGTACAGTCACACTAGCCACTTTGTTAGGCCTCAGAGGGCCAACTATTCTGAACAGCCCCAGACGTCTTAGGCCTCTGAGGCTGGGCAGTGGAGTCCATTCCTGCAGGCAGATGCCGGATCCTGGCTGAGGCTGGTGGTCGCCTCCTCGGTCCACAGCTGACGGCTATGCTGGGACCCAGGCCAGGTTGTTGAGGGTTGGATTGGTCAGGAATATTCCAGAGCACAGGCCGCCTGTCTGCTCTACTGTGCTCAGATGCTCACAGACACCCAATTGCCTCCCAGATGAAGTAAGCTCCCTGCTTGCCCTGCCCCACACCACGGCGCCCAGATCTGGTGCCGCCCTCCCATCTCTCCCCAAAGCTGCTCTTTGGGGGCCTGGCCAGAGCCATGGCCTCAGGCGGCCCTGATGACCTCCATTTGGAGCCCGGGCCCGGGCGCTCCTGGCATAGAGGCTGTCCCCTCCAGATGGCCTCCTGGAGGACTCAGGGCTCGTTTCTGAAAAGCCATTGGCCATTAGGTTCCCAGAGCCCAGCTGGTCACCTCTCTCCCCGGCAGCTACATCTTTGAGCTGTTTGCCGAGGCCCAGATCACACTTCAGACCAAGGGCTGCATCTTGGAGTCCCTGGACCAGATCATCCAGCACCTGGCAGGACGTGAGTCCCACCCACCCTGCGCCTCCTGCTGCCTGTGCTGAGGGGAGTGCCACGGACATGGGACGTGTGGGCACGGTTCCATGCCACGTGGTGATTGGTCCAGCTTTGCACCAGCCAGCTGTTCCCAGTCAGCTTTCCAGGGTCATGGAGCTGTGGACCCCGCCAGCCTCTGTTCCGTCTTGGGCAGGGGGTGGGGGTGGGGGTGACTGGGCAGCCTCAACCTTATTTGGTTCCCCTCCTGATGCTCTGGAGACACACAGGGAAGAGCAGGCAAGCCCCTTCCCTGGGTGGCCCCATGTGGATTTGGGGTGAGGCGGAGCTTAGCATATGTCCAGGAGGCTCCTGGCTCCTGGCTTAGTGCCCGCTGCTCCATAGGCGCAGGGCTGTTCACCAACACGGCGGGACTGCAGAAGCTTGCGGACATCATCCAGGTAGGACCAGGGGCACCATGCAGGCAGCTCCTTTCCCCATGGAAGTAGGGTGCTTCCTTTTCCTGCACTTGTCACTCAGCCTAGACTCGGGCAAGGCCTGCTCGCTCCCTGCCTCAGAGCCTCAGCCCTCAGGCTGCCGTCCACCGGAGCACACTGCCTGCCTCGGGCTGCACTGCACCGGGGGCAATGGGCAAAACCTCAAGGTTTTCCTGAAACAGCTTTTCAGAGGAAAATCGGAGCATAGGCCCATCACAGAATGGGGGTGAAGGCTCTCCTCCCAGCCCCATGTCTGGCCTCAGACCCCGCCATCCCCTGAGAGGCGTTCAGATACGTGGCGAGTGTGTTCAGGCAATGTCCGTGAGCCCAGGTGGGGCCTGTGGCTGCTGAACTCAGAGTCAGCGAGCGTGGTCCCCACATCCCAGCCAGGCCGGCCTTACCCTGGGCCCTGGAAGCTGCTTTGGGGTGGGGCAGCCACCAGGGGTTGGTGAGCCTCTCCTCTGCAGACCCAGTGGGGATGTCACACCTCAGGCCACTGGACACAGCCACTTCCTGCCCCCCAACTTCAGCACACTGTCCTCCATCCAGCTGAGGAGCCCGCCGCTCTCCCTCAGTTGCTGGCAGCTGGGGCCAGCTGGGCATTGTCAGGCCGCTGTGAGAGGCCTCTTTGAAGGACTCTCTGGGCCAGTGGTGTGTGGGAGCTCTCCCTCCTCGGTGCCTGTTGGTGGAGCAGGTTTCTGCCCTCCAGACTCTCTGGAACCCAAACTGCTCGGCCAGTTTGGAATTTCCTGCGGCAGCTGCTCTGAGTGACCCCTGGTAGGTGATATGGGGTCCCCTGCCTGCCTGGTGTGCGTGCTGGCCTGTTTCCTCCAGCAGGAGAGAATGTGACTGGCAGCAGCTCATCCCGTTCGGGGGCATAGGCCCCCCAAACAGGGCTGTGCTGGGTGGGTGTGGATAGGGTCCCTGTGTGCTGCTAGCCTGGCCCTGGAGCCCTGGGTGCTCTCTGTTCCATGGTGGGGCGGTGGGGTGCCTGCCGTGGGGCAGTAGGCTGATCAGATGGACAGCCTGTGGGAAACACAGGAGCTCATGGTTTGTGCGGGGTAGAGAGTCTAAAGCTAGTACAGGCTGGAGACTGAACGAGGCCAGCTTCAAAGGGACAGAGCAGGCAGAGATGTGGGGCTCCGAGATGGTGTGCGACCTGCTCACATGTGGGACCAGTCGACAGGATGCTGGTGCTGCCAGGCACAGATGCCACTATGCACGGGCCCACTGGGCATCAGATAGGACAGGCCCAGCCCCTGGACAGTGTTGCATGCACACCCACTCGATGTTCTGGGGTGGAAGGGATCATGGGAGGGTGGGGAGTGGAGAAGAGGGGGAGACAGCATGGCAGGCACCATGAGCAGGTCACGGGGGACTCTAGCTGGTATGACTGCAACTCCTTTGCGTCTCTTAGCTGGGTGCCCTGAGGGGAGGGGAGGGGATAGGCAGGGGTGCTATTGGCTGGAAGACAGGGGCAGGTGATGACGACACCCTGAATGTCTGTCTGTCCTGTGTGGTGTGTCCTGCTGACCTTGCCCTCATCTCCTTTCAGATGGTGTTCAGTGCAGACCCTGCCGAGGGCAGCTACCCAGTGGGGCCCGGGGCCTCTCAGTCCTACAAGGTGGGGGCTGCCTCCAGGAGGGACTATGGGCAGGGGTCTCTGTCCTATGGGATGGGGGCCGCCTCCAGGAGGGGGGCTACCAGTGGGGGGCTCAGGACACCTGTTCATTCTTCCCTCCAGGTACACATCCACCCTGACACCAGCCACCGGGCCACAGCTCATCGGTCAGATGCTTGGAACTCCACAGCGTCCAGAAGGCGGGGTATGGCGCCTGGGACACGCTCCCCTGCCCGACCCCAGGGAGGGGCACACCCAAGCAGGCCTTTGAGTGCAGCTCCTTAGCTGTCAGAGCTAGAGAGGCCTACAAGGAGGCCGGGTGGTGCCAGGCCTCCCACATCAGCCAGGACGTTTTCTTTTCTTTTTTCTTTTTTTAATATATTTTATTGATTTCAGAGAGGAAGGAAGAGGGAGAGAGAGATGGAGACATCAATGATGAGAGCGAATCATGGATAGGCTGCCTCCTGCACGCCCCCTACTGGGGATTGAGCCTGCAACCTGAGCATGTGCCCTGACCGGAATCGAACCCGGGACCCTTCAGTCCACAGGCCGATGCTCTATCCACTGAACCAAATTGGCTTGGTCCACCAGGGATGTTTTGAGAAGGGTTGTCACCAGCCCCTGACTGGGCACTGGGCTGTCCCACTATCCCACCAGGCGGACAGATGTGGGGCAGGTTCAGTCTGAGGCCACTCCACAGGCCTCAGGGCCGCATCAGAGGTCTGCTGGCTGATACCACTCTCAGGTCCTGGATGCGGCCATCTCCCTGACACCCACTGTGCGCTCAGGCTGTCCTAGTCCTGCCCTCTCCATACCAGCTTCCTCTGCTGCCTCGGTGCTGGGGACACTTGGGGCAGAGTCTGTGCAGGCACACCGTGGCTCCTGGTGTGGGGTGGCCTGTGCTGGCCCAGGCACAGACTCCTGAGGTGCCCAGTCCTGGCCACCACCCCTGGGGACTTAACTTTTGGGTGGGGTTCATAGCCCAACAGGTCCAGGGTATTGTGATGATGCTCTGGTCAAGGGCACCCCCATCCTGGCCAGTCCCCAGTGCCGCTGGTGGCCCACCAGTGCCACCTGCTCCGGGTCAGCTCTCGGCACTGCCGGACCCCTCTATTCTCCTCGGGCTGCTGCCTGCTGTCCCCATGGAGCTGAACAGTGACAGGATTAGGAGTGTGGGGCGGTTGTGCCAGGATCAGTTCGCCCCTCACACAGCACCATGATCTCGGAGGCCAGCTGGGCCTTAGCCCTGGCAGGTGTACGGGTGCGGAGGGTGAGTGGGGCACAGTAACCTGTGTTCTTATACCTCTGAGAGTATGTGGATTCTCAGAAGTAGCCACTCCCTGGGTGGGGTGTTTATAGGAAATTGGATAATTTTCGGCCTCCCTGAAAGCTGGGGCAGTGGGGAGGGGCCTGGCCCTGGCACAGAGGAGTGCAGGCTGAAGCCCAGCCCCAGCATTCCCATGCTCCCCCAGGTCACCTCTCTGCTGTGGCAGATGGCTATGTAAGAAACATCCAAACCTGTAGAGGATTTTTATAAGTTTATTTGAGTGAAACTGACAATTGCTAGGAAGCAAAATCTGAAGGGATTGAGAAAATGCTCTGGAGAATGGTGGTTTTACAGCTTATTTTATACATGAAATCCATCGGTGGTAGATTAGGGAGGTGGGAGAAAGAAAAGTGGGGATGCCTCTGGAATGAGATAAAAAATAAGATACATAGTTTTACATTGGTGGGTACAGGATCGTTAAAACTTACTGCACATAGAGATGGTAATGGGGGGACACGGTGACAAGGAAGAGTCCTATGGACTCTGGTGGGAGACTGTGCTCTGAAGGGTCTGAAAGGGAGATGACTGCCATTCCAAAGGTCAGTTGTAGATGCAAAAAGACAAAACCAGGCTCAGTTAGGGGAAGACTGGCCTTTGTCAAGGAAGCTACAGGCCTAGGAGGGACCCGCTGTTAGTCTGGAATCTGTATGTTCAGACGGTCCTGGTGGTTACGTTCGGCTGGCCCTGGGTAATGCCGGCTGCTCCCTCCGCCCCCTCCTCCGTCCACGCCGCAGGGAAGATCCCATCCCGAAAGTAAAAAAAGGTTCTCTGACCCTACCCCAGAAAGTGGCTCATTCTTTTCTGGAAATGTCCCTGCTATCCTGTGACCTAGTCTTGATGTTAGAGCCCTGTTTGAAGTCATTTCCTGAGCGTGGGAAGCCGTGAGTGGGAGGCAGGCGTGTCTGCCCGGGTGAAAGTGGGGGGCCTGGTCTCCTTCCCAGCGGGCCAGGATGAGGGACTGCCCCTCCCTGTGAGCTGGTGGCACCCCTGCTGCTCCTGCCTCCCAGGCCTGAGCTGCCTCCTCCCTGCAGCTCCAGCATCGCGTCCCTGGAGGCCAGGGTGTTGGAGGCGGGACTCTGCTTCCTTCCTGGGGTGCCTGTGGCTTCTGTATCTCCATGTCTGGGGTTGGGGTTGGCTGGCCTCTCTGGAGGTGACCCAGTGTCTGTTCCCAGCTTCTCTGGTCAACTTCCTGTTCCCCAGGCACCCCCGGCAGGGCTTTCTCTCACCTACAGCTCAGGCAGGCCCCTCAGTCACACTTGGACGCACCCAGCGGCTGCTTATGGAAGACTTGTGGGTGGCGGTCATGGGCCTCCCTGTGGGTGACTGAGTCCCAGCCTCATGCTCATCTGGCAGGGAAGGTGCTCAGTTACTGGTGCTTCAGCCCTGGCTGCAGCATGCGTGAGCTGGTCCGCCAGGGTGTGCGCACGCTCCTCCTCACCAGTGGCACGCTGGCCCCAGTGGCCTCCTTCGCCCTGGAGATGCAGATGTAAGGCTGCCCCTGCCCGGGCCGGGGGTGATTGCCTGGGTGTTGGGGGTTTAGAACTTAACGGGGACATCCCTGCCTTCCACCGCTGCCTCCAGCCCCTTTCCAGTCTGCTTGGAGAACCCACACGTCATTGACAAGCACCAGATCTGGGTGGGGATTGTCCCCAAAGGACCTGATGGAGCCCTGCTGAGCTCTGCCTTTGACAAACGGTAGGGGGACCTGGCCTAGGGAGGTGAGTGGGTGGGCCGAGTGCTGGGACCCGCGTGGCAGCAGCCTCCTGGCTTCATGCAGGTTCTCTGACGAGTGCTTGTCCTCGCTGGGGAAGGCGTTAGGTGAGTTCCCGGGAAGCCCTGGCCTGGCTGTCCCATCTTGGACCCAACTCCTCCATGTTTCTGGGGAGCCCACCTCGCCCTTGCCCATCCCTGCACCCCTCCCTGCTTTCTTGTCCTGGGGCAGCCGGCAGGGCCTCTGGATGCCCTTCCCGCTGACCATGGCTGCTCACTTCCAGTCAACATCACCCGTGTGGTCCCCCATGGGCTCCTGGTCTTCTTCCCCTCCTACCCCGTCCTGGAGAAAAGCCTGGAGTTCTGGCAGGTGTGTTCCCTTCCATGTGTCCTGGGGTGAGAGGGGAGCCCCAAGGGCCAGCGTGGCTGTGGTGTGGCCTATGGCTGCTGGGTCTCATGAGCCTGACTGTCCCCTTCACCTCCTCCACAGGCCCGGGACTGTGCCAGGAAGCTCGAGGCCGTGAAGCCTTTGTTTGTGGAGCCAAGGAGCAAGGACAGCTTCTCAGAGGTCTGAGTTTGCTGGGGCCCCACTGCCCCACGGGTGCCCCGGGCTGGCCACGGTGCCTCCCCGGAGGTGTGTGGCTGCTGTCCTGTGGCCTGGGCCTGCTGCCTCTTGGAAAGCTTGGGCACAGGGATGGTGGCAGCAGGTGCCTGGGAGGAAAGGCTCCCAGCCCAGCCCTGTGTTTTCTGGGAAACTGAGCGGCCCTGGGTGCTGGGTGCAGGTCAGCCTGGGAACCCAGCCATGAAGCAGCTTTCAAAGAGGGTGCATGGGCCTCACTCGTGGAGGTGGAGGGGCCAGGACCCTGCTCCGGGTGACCCATCTCTCCTTCCAGGTGATGGGTGCTTACTACGCAAGCGTCGTCTCCCCAGGGTCCCGAGGGGCCACCTTCCTGGCTGTGTGCCGGGGGAAGGTGAGTCAGGTCCCACATGCACTGCCTGTCTTTCTTCCCCCACGGGAGCTCATGACTGCAGCCTGGGGGACTACACTGTGGGTGGAACGGGCCGGTCCCTTCCCTTGGGCCCCACTTGCAGCAAACAAGAGTTTGGAGGGCAGCCCCCTGACCCTGGCTGGGGCCGGCGGGATGGGCACGGGTGGGATTGAGGAGGGGGTTCCAAGAACGTGACAAGTGGTTGTGGGGTTCTGGGAGTGTGGACCCCAGCCAGGGCCTGGTCCAGGGTTGGAGGTCTGTCCCTGACTGTCCACACCTGGGAGCTTGTGGCCGTGAGGATCGGGGCAGACCCTGGGGAAGGCCTGCAGGCTCCCAGGGCTTGTAGGTGAAGACTGTGCTATCCCCAGGCCAGTGAGGGGCTGGACTTCGCGGATGTGAATGGCCGAGGGGTGGTTGTCACAGGTCTCCCGTACCCCCCACGCAAGGACCCCCGGGTCATCCTCAAGATGCAGTTTCTAGATGAGATGAAGGGTCGGAGTGGGGCCTCGGGCCAGGTGAGATGCCACGTGGTGGGCGGGGACCTGGTGGCCCTGGAGACCTTGTGACTAGCTCCTCCTCCTCCCCCAGTTCCTTTCTGGGCAAGACTGGTACCGGCAGCAGGCGTCCAGGGCTGTGAACCAGGCCATTGGGAGAGTCATCCGGCATCGCCATGACTATGGGGCCATCTTCCTCTGTGACCACAGGTGTGGCCCTTTCATCGCAGGGGCCCTGCTGGTGGGGGGCGGGGCGGGCACGGGACTCGGGCTGATAGCCCCTCCCCCCAGGTTCACCAGTGCCGATGCCAGAGCCCAGCTGCCATCCTGGGTGCGCCCCCACGTCCAAGTGTACGACCACTTTGGCCATGTCATCCGAGATGTGGCCCAGTTCTTCCGGGTGGCTCAAAAAGCAGTGAGTCCCGAGTGCCCAGCTGGCTGTGCCCCCTCGCCCTCCCTCTCCCCAGGGGAGGAGTTGGGTGGGACTCCCAACCCACCCACCTGTGACTGTCCAGATGCCGGTGCCTCTGGCTGCCACCCCGAGCCCGGGCCGGGCAGAAGGCATCGTCCCAGTGGCCGTGTCGCTTGGGGCCCTCTCCACCAAGAAAGCCAAGAGTCTCGACCTGCATGTCCCCAGCCTGAGGCGGATGCCTCCAGGTGTGTGTGGCCAGGTGATGTGGCTGGGGGCTGCTCCCACAAGACTGGCGGCAGGCAGGGCCTGAAGACCAGAACGCGTGGGTCTGACTGCTGCGGAGACCTGCTCACCCCTGCTCTCCCCCAGGACTGCCAGCCTCCGGGGACGGCGGGGACACCGAGGGCAGCCTGTGTGTGGAGTACGAGCAGGAGTTGGTTCACACCCAGCGAAGGCCTGTGGGGCTGCTGGCCGCCCTGGAGCACAGCGAGCAGCTGGCCCCAAGGCCCAGGGAGCAGGAGGTATGGGTGCAGGGGCTCCAGAGATGGACACAGACCCCAGGCACTGCCTGTCTGTTCTCGGGCACCTCCACACTCATCCCATAAGTCCTCTTGTTGGACAGGTGGTTGGGGTTTCAGCAGACGCCTAAGGCCCTGGCTGGGGCTCCACTGCCCCCCGTGGGCTTTGACATGGTCCTCTCAGGCCTGTCCTGCTGTGCCTTTGGGAGCCGGACAGTGGCCAGCTCCTGCCCAGTGGCTTTTGCCCCAAAGTCGCAGCTTTGTTTGACCTGGAGGTCCCTGTGTCCTGCTGGGTGGCATCCCCTGCTCCCTTCCCATCAGCCCCGTCAGTTACTACAAGACCACGTGCCATGCCTGCTCTTGGGCTCTGCCCCTAGCTGACCTCACTGTGGCCCCACACAGTGTTACCCAGGGCTTTGGGGCCCGAGGGCTTGGGTTGGGACAACAACTGTGTGACCCCCCTAGGCACAGTGCCACTCCAGCCCGTCCCTCCCCGGTGAGAAGATGTCTGTGGCGGAGCAGAAAGGGGGCAGGAAGAGGATCAGGCTGGTCAACTTGGTGAGCCACCCAGACCCACCTGGGGATGTGGTGGGAGCCACAGGCTGGTGCAGCTCTTGGTGCTCTTGTCCACGGCCAGTGGCCCTGACCAGCCAAGTGTGAGGTGTGAGCCGGCTAAGCCTGCACCATTTTAACTCCACTGTCCCTTAGGGGTGGGAGGCTCGGCTGGGCAGTGGTGTCGGGGTGCAGGAGCTGAGGGTGCAGTGTGGCTGTGATGCCTACCTGGCCCCTGCCTTCGTTTTGCTGGGATGTTCACAGTGAGGTGCAGATTTGCGTCTTGGTCCTGACAGTGCCGACTGGCCTACCCGCCCAGGCTCCTGTGGCCCAGTTGCTTATTGGTGCGGGGCCAGGCCTGCCCAGGTCCCCTCTCCTCATTCAGCCTTCATGGCGGGAGCACGAGACTCCCACAAAGTGTGCGAGAACAACATGGCCTGGTGCCAGCCAAGGGCTCCTGCCCTGGGATCCATGTGGAGTCCTACACACTTGTGGTCAGGTTGGGCATTTCAGACACATGGGCTCCTTCTACAGAAGGGCCTGCCCCCAGCAGGTGGGAGTCGGGCCCCGGCCCTGGAGGCTGCACTGGGGTGGGCCTGCAGCCAGGCTGGCCCCCCAGGGCAATGCTGGGCCCTGGCATGAGGTGGAGGCCATGTGCCCACACATGGGGAGGGTCTGTGTCCCCATCCTCAGATGAAAGCAGTTGAGAGCAACTTGAGTAGACAGTCTGTGCCAAGAAGCCTCGGGAAGCCCCGCACACTGCCTTTGTCCATCTCCCTTGCTTCTGGGAAAAACTAGGTGTGGGTGTCAGGAAGTGGGCTGGGTACCAGGGGCCTGCCTGTGCTGAGGGCTGAGCTGGGCAGACCCGAAAGCCTGGCTTCCACGCTTCCTGTCTAGGCCCATGTCAGGGCCTAGGACGTAGCGGGGATGGAGCCAGACACCACCAGCCCCAGGGTTTGAGAAGTGTCCCTTGCTGTGAGCTGCCCATCTCTAAGCCAGGAGTGTCCTCTGAGCTGAGTGCCACTGTAGCTGCACCGGCCCTGGATGACCCATCCTGGAGCCCGGTGGGGGCAGGAGGCAGGACTGGAGGGCAGTCCAGGGCCTCAAATCCACCTGTGCTAGTCCTGAGAGGTGTGGCCTCCCTGTAGCCCCTCCTGGCTGCCTTCAGTGGGACCCCTGCCAGCCACACCCTGGGACAGTGAAGGGTCTGAAGGGTCCGGCGTGTCTGATGGGTTCCTGGCTGTGTCCAGCAGGAGGGGCTGGCAGCAGGTGCACAGGCGGACAGAGCCAAGCTCTTCATGGTGGCTGTGAAGCAGGCACTGAGCCAGGCCAGCTTTGCCGTCTTCATGCGGGCCCTGCAGGAGTATAAGGGCTCGGACGACTTCCAGGCTCTGGTGGACCACCTCAGCCCCCTCTTTGCCCAAGACCCCAAGAAGCACAGCCTGCTCCAAGGTGCCTTGGGGGGTGCCGCAGCCATGGGGTGGGGCCAGAGGACACCGGTGGGCCACCCAGGTGCAGGGTTGTCCCTGCTCCCTAGCAAAGGTCCGGGTGGTAGCTGCAGCATGTGATACCCATGCACCCAGACACCCCCTCCAACAGGCTTCTACCAGTTTGTGCGGCCACACCACAAGCAGCGATTTGAGGAGCTCTGCCTCCAGGTGACGGGCAGAGGCTGCAGCCACCTGCCTGAGCACAGCCTTCCACGTGGGCAGTGGACACAGCCAGCCCTGGACCCCGGTGGTGAGTGAAGCTTTCCCCAGCAGACTCTGAAGGGGTTGGCACCTGGGGTCCTGAGGTGGGCCCTAGCTTGGTCCAACCTCCTTTTCTCCACAGGGGTCAATGGGTCACTGCAGGGTGGCACCACATCGACCCCCAGAGCATGTAACAGCTGTCATCTTACCCACACCAGTGTCCTGGAGCCCCTTGTCCTTCCCCCCAGAGGGGGCCCTGTACCTCCCGAGTGAGGGAGCCAGTCCCTGGCCATGCCAGCCTGCCCTGGGTGGGACTTCCTCAGGGACACCGCCCTTGGGAGGGGACTTGCCAGCCCCAGAGTCACTCCCTCCTGGGTTTGGTGCCACAGGGTGTCCCTCTGAGCATCCAGCTCCACAGGGCTGTGCAGGTCAGGCCCGAGGAGGGTGCGAGCCATCTCCCCTTGGACAGACCTGCCCCCTTCGGGACCAGCTGGGTGACTCCCGTCTCCATGTGCTTCAGTAAGGAGGGAGCCTGTCCCCAAGATGACCCTGTCCCAGAGTGCGGCCAGGCAGCTGGACACTGAAGGGCACCTGAACCGGGGCCAGCCTCATCTAGCCTCCCGGCCACCACCCGAAGGTACATGGTCCCTGAAGAGGCTCTGACCAGAGCCAGGAACAGAGCTGAAGACCCTGGAGGGGAGGAGCCTCCTGGGGGCTCTGGGCCCCGATGCAGACTGTATTCCCTCCCTCTCAGGAGACACTGGCCGTTGTCCACAAGAGGGGTGTGGCGCTCCGCAAGCAGAGAAGCCAAGCTCGCCTGTTGTGAGCACCTACTTGGCGGATGCCCGCAGGGCCCTGGGAGCTGCAGGCTGCAGTCAGCTCCTGGCAGCACTGACCATCTACAAACGGGATGATGACTTCGAGAAGGTGGTGGCTGTGGTGGCAGCGCTGACCACCTCGAGGCCTGAGGACTTGCCCCTGCTGCAGAGCAAGTTTCTGAGGAGGGGTCTTGAAGGGGCTCTGGGGGAGGGGACTCAGGGAACGGGGCCAGGTCCTGAGTGCCCCTCCCCACAGGATTCAGCATGTTCGTGCGCCCACACCACAAGCTGCGCTTCTGGCAGATGTGTGCAGACCTGACAGGCTGGCCTACCCCAGACACAGGCACCATGACCCCGGGACTCCAGGAAGGGAGCTCCGAGGTGTTTCCCATCCTCGCCCCCAGGGCTCTCTGGCCAGGTAGGGTGACCTGCTGGTGCTCTTGCCACCCCTCCCGTCACCCCAGAGTCCTGTGCAGCCTCAGGAGGCACGGGCAGCAGAGGCGCACCAGCTGCCCCTTGGACTCACTTCTCTGTGTCCAGGCCCCTCCGAGCCAGAGAGACCAGGGAAGACCCAGAGCAAGATCTCCTCCTTCCTCCAGCCACAGCTGGACCCCCAGTGACCCCACGGACAGACAGTCTAAGTGGGTAAGTCTCGTGGGTGCTGGCTGCCAGCAGAGGAAGCCATCCCTTCCCCATGTCCCCCCTACTGACAGTAGCACCCAGGTCTTGACCAGCCCTCAGGAATGGCTGCCGGGCACCACCCCTGTGGGGGAGGGGGCGCGTGGTACCTGCAGGTGTGGCCAGCGTCCTCCGTGTCTTCCCAGACCCCCAGGAGGACGTGGTGTACTGGACCTGGGGCACCCCCACCAGGAAGCAGAACCACAGGCCCGTCTTCTGGAGACGCCTGGGCATGGCCGGGCCTCTGAGGCTGAGGCCACCTTCCCTGGTGCAGCGTGGACACCTGTCTGCTGGCTCAGGGTGGGCCAGGCCCAGCACCAGCAATCCCTTGGCCCAGAGCCTACCAGTCAGAGAGGCCGGTCTGCGCAAGGGACAGCACTGAGATGGCAACCAGGGCTCAGGCTTCCAGGGAGAAGCCCTGCAGCTACCGGCGGGTGCGGGGCGAGGTTCCCCAGAACTGTCCCTGGCTGCAGGCTTGTGGAGGGGCCTCAGGTCCACAGCTGGGCCTCACCTGGAGGAGATGCACCCTGGGCCATGCTGGGACTGTGCCTGGAAGTGGGTTGAATAAAGCTGCTGGCACATGGGGATGCTCTTCACATTGCTGGGCTTGGTGATGGGGTGTGAGATGCCAGAGAGAAAGGGGGGGGGGCGTCTGCCTGGGGTCCTCTGCCCACCCTGTCCCATGAGAAGGTGCCTAAACTTGGCTCAGCCTCCATCCTTGCAGCTGGACAGGAAAACACTGACACCAGAGGGGAGAGGACCTTGCCTGCCCCGCCCCCCCTTACACACCCCTGACAGGCTTTGTCACTGGATCACAAGGCTGTGCCTGGTGATAGGAGGGCCCTCAGAGGACTTCCTCCTGCACTGGTGGTGGGGGTGGGAGGACTGGGCCAGGCCAAGTGAGGGTGCTGCAACTGTGCCCAAAACTGGGTCAGAACATGCCCTAGCTGGTTTGGCTCAGTGGATAAGAGTGCTGGCCTGCAAACTGAAGGGTCATGGGTTCAATTCCAGTTAATGGCACATGCCAGGTCACAGGCTTGATTCCTTGTGGGGGGGGGGCGTGCAGGAGGCAGCTGACGAATGATACTCATCATTGATGTTTCTCTCCCTCTCCCTTCCTCCCTAAAATCAATGAAAATATATTTAAAAAACAAAAAATTAACTGGGTCAGAACATGGCCTGCTGGAGGTCACCAGCCCCTCCCCAGGGTGTGGCGAGGCCAGCCCTTAAAGGAGGCGCTGGGCCAGAGCTGGAGTTCTCTGGTTGGCTGCAGGTAAGGTGGGCGGGGCCTGCTTCCGCTGGGACAAGTGGGAATTGGCGTCCTGCTGAGTCCTGCTCCAGGGAGGATCATGAAAGCACCAGCAAGGCGGCCCCTGATCCTGCTGAGGGCTCTACTGTTCCTCCTGCTGATGCTGGCCGTGCTTGGTGCGGCGGAAGACGTGCCCACCTTCCCATGGTGGGATGTGGACACGCAGGAGTGGCTGACGTGTGGCCAGTGCCCCCCAGGCACCTTTGTGCACCAGCCGTGCAGCCGGGACCGCCCCACGACGTGCCGCTGGTGCCCGCCACACCACTACACGCAGTTCTGGAACTACCTGGAGCATTGCCGGTACTGCAACGTGGTCTGCGGGGAGCATGAGGAGGAAGCACAACCTTGCTCTGTTCACAACCGTGCCTGCCGCTGCCGCCCAGGCTTCTTCGAGTTTGCGGGCTTCTGCCTGGAGCACACGCCCTGCCTGCCTGGCTATGGAGTGGTTACCCTTGGTGGGTGCCGGGCACCATGGGTGACGCTGGGCCAGGACTCCTTCCATGGGGATGCTCTGGGTCACCCTGACCGTGTCCTCCCGTCTCGTCCCCAGGCACCACCACCCAGGACACACAGTGCCAACAATGTCCCCCAGGTACCTTCTCGGCCAACAGCTCCAGCTCAGAGCAGTGCCAGCCCCACCGCAACTGCACAGCCCTGGGCCTGGTCCTCAATGTACCAGGCACCCCCTTCCATGACACCATGTGCACCAGCTGCACAGGTCCCCCACTCAGCATTCCAGAGCCAGGGAGTACAAGTGACTGGACAGGGGCAGGTGAGTTGTGGGGGAGGGGAGGGTTGGGCACGGCACAGATGAGGGGAGGTTGGCCAGGGGGTGGCAAGTTCAGCCTGTCCCCTACCCCAACTCTTGGCCAGTCCAGCCCTGGAGCCATGAGGCATTTAGTGAGTATCTGGGAAGTGCTTCCAGCCTCGGGGGTCAAGGGTCCCCAAGACCCACGGAGGAGCCCTGGGTAGTGGCAGTGGCACCATTGAGTGCACTGTGCTGATGGCTTTAGCGCTGGCAAGCAATGCTGTTTCCCACCCCATCACTGGGTGCTCAAGTCAGCAGTGGCGTCCCCTCACCCCAGGCCCACCTCTCCCACCCACCCTCCTGGCTTGGGATCCCAGCAGGTCACTCAGGTGTTAACACAGGGGCATGGGGAGGGCTCTGTCTACAGGGAGCCCTCACCCCAGGACCTGACCCAACCCTCCCACAGGGACCGAGGAGTGTGAGCGTGCCCTCGTGGACTTCGTGGCTTTCCAGAACGTCTCCTTCAGGAGGCTCCTGCAGCTACAGCAGGCCCTGTCAGGTCCAGGGGCATGGACTCCCCGCCAGCCCTGGGACGACCGCATGTCCTTGCAGCAGACACTGCGGAGGCAGCTCATGAAGCTCCACGAGGCCCGGCCAGGGGCACTGGTGGCAGGGCTGCTGCAGGCCCTGCACATAGCCAGGCTGCCGGGGGTGGAACGCACTATCCGAAAGCGCTTCTCCCTGGCCAGTTGAACCCCTTATTCTACTGACCAGGCACCAAGTTTTTATTTATAAAACCCTTTTGTAAAACTGACTGTGTCGAACAGTCCTGTGTGACGGTGGTGGACTGAGACAGACCTTGATGGCAGGAGGATCATGGGAAGTGACCAGTGGGTAGCAGGTGTGGGGCACAGGGGAGCTGAGGCTCACTCCATGGCCCAGCCCCAAGCTGAGCTCTGGGTAGTTGGGAGTGTGGAGAGTAGGTCAGGGCCAGTCAAGGAGTGGCAATGCCCAGGAGGGTCACCAAGTCCAGGGGCTCTGCTGTGAAAGAGGACTCAGTGGACTGCCACGCCCCACGCCCCTCCTTTTGAGTTCTACCCACTCCGTTCCAGCAGGGGACTTCCCAGGAGGGACCAGTGTCCCACAGGCTTTCTGGGAAATGGCTTTTCCCTTGTAGGGCAGGACCACACCCTCAACATGAGGGAACCCAGTGAACAAGGGACTAGTTGGATCCAGAGTGGGGGATGGGACTCCGAGCCCTGGCTGCCCCCACTTCCCAAAAGGCCCAGGATTTCCCGAGTCACTTCCGCTGCCACTGGGTCCCCAGCCCCACCCCCAACTCATCCCTTTCCCAGCAGCTCCTCTCAGGTCGCCACTGGGAGGGAGGGAGAGAGGAAGGGAGGGGAGACTGGTGGGACCTCCCTGAAACAGGAAGCCAGCAGGTCACTGGCTATGGCCCAGCCATTCCCATGACAGCAGGAAACGGGGCCTGGATGCCCTTGGGCTGTGGCCACTACACAGGCTCAGAGTAAGGGTGCATAGGAGCCACGCAGACTCTTTATTTTCTGCACAGGCCCCTGGCCAGGCTGCTGGTCACCAGCTCCCACAGGGGCCATGTGAAGAAGGGCCCCAGGACCAGCCTTGCCTGGAGGGCCTGTGCTGCTGGGCACAAGCTTGGAAGGGAATACACCCCTCACGCTCAGCTGGGAGCACAAGCCCAGCACACCACCAACCGGGCAATGCAGGGACCCAGCCCACCACCCAACACCCCCACGTCCAGGTCACCCAGCCCCCCTGACACATCCCTGAGCTGGCAACCATGGCTATCCCAGGTGGTGGCAGGTGTGCTAGGGGCCTCCCACTCCCAGCTTGCCGCTCCCTGACATTGGGCCAGTGGTGGTGGTGGTGGTGGCAGCAGGGTCCACAATGGCTGGTCAGATCGCACCTAGCCCAGTCCTGAGGCTGCATCAGAGCCCAGGACCTGCTGGCCTTCGGGAATGTGGGTTAGACCTCTTTCAAGGTGACACCAGCTCCCAGCCCACCTCCATGATCGGAGGAAGCAGAGGCCAAGGCCAGCAGGGCGCCACCAGCCTCCTTCGTGGGCATGCTGTGGTTGGAAAACCCCACCTCCACCCGGGCTTCCTGAAGCCCCGCCCAGGCCAGGCTGGGGCAAACAGCTCCAAAGGGCACCCACAGGGCTGAAAACCAGGCCTCGAGTGGGCCCTGCTGCCCCCACTCCCCTGGCAGAAGCCTCTGGGCGCCTACACTTTTCAGGACACAAAAGTCTGTCTTAGAGAAAAAACAAAGCAAATGAAAAAATCCAAAGGCAAAGCCAGCCCCAGCCCGAGGACCGGTGGCTCCAGCTGGCAGGTGTGCTCCTCTGGCTCAGGCACCAGCTGTATGTGCCCCAGGTACTGGCAGCATCTACGTGATGTCCCTCTGCCGAGGCGGCCGGTGCACATTCCGCAAGACGCACTTCACCATCCACTCGATGCCCTCACGCACCCCTTTGCTGTGGAGACAGTAGGTATGAGGTGGGGCCACCCGGGACCCTGGGGCAGGGTGACGGCCCCACTCACCCCGTGAGGGCTGAGCAGGCCTGCGTCAGGCAGTCCCGCCGGCCGATCTTGGAGATGCAATCACTGAACGCAGTCTTGATATCCGGAATGGAGAGGCAAGTCTGGGGGGAGGAGGGGGGAGGCAGGTTGTAAGGCACAGCCTGTCCCTCCTAAAGCCATTTCCTGGCATCAGAGAAATTGTCTGGCCCCCAGGGCAGTCCCTACAGCTGCCAGAGGTCAAAGGGGCATGAGTTCAAAGATGGGGGCTGAGGATGGGGTGGGGGGCCAAGGTGGCCCCTTCAGGGCTTCTCTTCCCAGTAGGGTCCTGCCTGGTGAATGGCCTCAGATAGCTGGGTGCAGGCGGACAGGAGCAAACTAAGATGCACCCTCAGGATCCTGTAAACCCCCACCCTGCACACAGCCCTTCCCTGGGGTTTTGGCTGACTGGTGGTCCCCAGAACGGCCTGTGTCCCTCCCCAGACAGCCCCTGGTTTTAGGGGTAGGGCTAGCACTGCTGCCAACTCCAAGAGTAGCAGACAGGTTGGCATCAGCTCTGACACCACCCTGAAAAAACACCACCTCTGTCTCCTCTCCAGAGCTTTCTGTGAATCACATGGGTCTCCCAGGGCCACAGAGGGACAAGACAGGGTGCAGCCGCCCCTCCCCGGCCCCCCATGGAGAGAAAGTGCCCTGCACAGCCAGGAGAGGCCTCAGGAGAGCTCTGTGCACCTGGGGCAGACACCGTGCAGGGTGTCCGAGGAAGGTGGGGGCAGGCTCACCTCAACATCCTGCTTGTTGGCCAGAACTAGAATGGGGACACCGTCCAGAGCCTCGCTCATGACCATCTTCTCTGGAATGGGCAAGAGGGGGCATTAGCATCCTTTTTTCCCCCTTTGTCCCCCTGATCACCCAGCGACACCAAGGAGTCCATACATTCCTACCAACCTCTCCATAGGCGGGGACACTCCCTCATGGCCAAGACCCTGTGACCTGACATGGCCCAGCTACAGACACACGGGATGTGCGGACTGGACATGAACAGCCCCCAGCCCTGGTTGGGCTGTACCCACCGAAAGCTTGCTTGGACTCCAACAGTCTCTCTTCATCTGTGGAATCGATGACATAGATGACACCGTGACACTCAGCATAGTACTGGGGAAGGGCAAAGGGTGAGCCATGAGCATTCAGCCAACCCCCAACTGCAAGACCCTTATATGGGGTGCTTTCTGTGGGTGGAGAGGTAGGGTGGAGTGGAGGTGCGCCCACCCAGGCCCCTCAAAGGAAGGACTTGCTGACCTAGGCAGGGGTAGCCACCTCCGCTGACCACTTCCTAGGGGCTATATCCCATATCCTACTTCAGAGCCGGCTCCTGCAAACCACCCACGACCACAGGCCTGATGGTGGCCCAAAGGGAGAAATGGGGCTTGGAGGCTGGAGGAGCCCAGACCAAGCCGGTCCCCAAGCAGACCCGGAGGTGGAGCACACCAGTGGGGCCTTGTGCTGGCACCAACAGCAACCCAAGAAAGGCCTCCAAGGGCTAGGCTGGTGCCACCTGTGAAGCAGCTCTGTGCCCTGTGCCAGATGGCAGGCCAAGGACCAAGCCAGCTGAGCTTGGAGCTGTGTGTTCTGGATGATGCCAGAGGGTGGTCAGCCGTGAGCTTGCTGACAGTAAGGGTCACAGGGAGCCCCCTGCCAACCCTTAACTGCCAGAGCCTGGGTCTGTGGGGGCGAGTGGAACATAATGCACAAAAGCAGGGCCTTCTGAGAGGACTCTCTGGGTCTGGAGCAGCAGGGACACAGACACAGACCTGGTGAGTCCACATTCTGCACCAACCAAAAAGAGCCCTGGCAATGTCCACACTGCGGAGCAGACAACAGAACCTTGCCACTGGGCCCCACCCTCCTGCCTGTCACCCAGCAGAGCCAGGCTCTGCTGTGGACTAGGCAGGATGATCCAGTGGTTAGCAAGCCGAGGGATGCTCTGGAACATTCCTGAGGGTGACGCCCACCCCATCTAAGACAAGCCTTTGTCTATACTCGCTAGAGGTGGCCCTGGGTTTTGCAGGCTCTGCGCCCTGCACACCAGCCTTCATGCCAAGTGACGTGCGGCTACAGCTGCTCTGGGCACACTGGCCTTGTTGCTCACAGAGCTGCTGAGCCCACAGTAGAGGTCTCTGTGCAGAAAGGAGGCCTCTCCCACTCTGGGGCTGGCAGCCCCGTGAGAGAATCGCACCCAGCCATGCGGGTGGCAGAAAACTGCACTTCCAGCGTGTCTGGGTCCTGGTAGGGTGACGGCTCAGTGATGAGAGCACACATCTGGGGTAGAGTGTGAGCAGGCTGCCCCCCCACCCCAGACCCAATGGCTGTGTCACCCATGGCCATGTGGGGGGAACCTACAAAACCACGGGACTAGGGAAGAGCTCAAGCGTGGCTTATGGGTGGACAAACAGCAGTCCCTCGAGTGGAGCCTAGAGGGACAGAGGCCAGAAGTCCTCCTGTGGCTGAGCATCAGGTGGTCTTCCTGTGTGGGAAGACATGGCCTATCTAGGCATTGGTGAGGGGCATGGGCCCTGCTGATCACTTCCATTGCCTGCTGGGCTCTGCCCCCCACCCCATGGCGCTGGGCTCGGCAGAGTTGATCACTGCAGCACCCCTCACCAGAGTCACAGCAAGAGACCCTCCAGGCCACAAACCCTGGCTGCCTGCTGGGCACCTTGGCAGAAAGCCCATCCTGGTGGACATAACTGACCCTACCACAAGATGTGGGGTGCCACTGCACAGTGAGGCTAGGAAGCACCTGAGGAATCCATGGGATCCACCAAGAAAGAGGACTCAAACCCTCATGAGGAGGCCACACTAACACACAAGTGGTAGCTAAGGGGGACCACACCAACTGCAAAGCCAGCCTGTAGTCCCCCCTTTCCTGTCCCTCTTCCAGCTTCCCCTCAGCAGAGGCCCTGGGACTTGGAGGAGCCAGTCCCCAAGCAGAGGCGTGAATTCAAGTGGCACAGGAGGCCTCCACAGGACGGTCACCCACTGAGGCCTTGCTGCCCAGTGGTGGGTAGCATGTGGCCCACCAGGTGATAGGGAGTTCTGGCCATGCTTGGGCAGCATGAGGAACAACTTCCCTCCAATGCTTCCCCACTGGCCCCCACCCAGGATGACCTCCTCCTGTCCAGTCCTGCACCTTCCCAGGTGCTGACCCCCAACACCCACCCTGCACCCCAACCTCTGCCTCAGTATTAGCTCTGGAGACCCTGGCCTACAACAGAAGGTCAGGATCTGTGTTCACTCCCCACATGGTCTGGGACTCAGACATGTAGGCTCGAGCTTGACTCTGCCTCAGGATAGTTCAAATGGCCAAGCCTTCTGGCCACAAGACAGAAGCTGCCCTCTTGGCTGGAAGTCAAGGCGGGAGGAAACACTTGGGTGGTAGTGGGGGGTGGGGGGGAGACAGGAAAGGGTGACTGGGTACCTGTTGCTGGGATCAAACCAGGAATCAGGACCTTGCCATTCAGTTCTAAACACATGGGCCACCATTAGGTGTCGGGAAGACATGCCTGTGCCCCCAACATTAGACTAGCACACCCATCACCAATTCATTGAGGGAGCTGCCTAAGGGAAGGAGGTGGGTCTGTCCTCCTCACGGCTACATCCAGTGCCTGGTGCTGACTCTAGCTTGGGGTGTGGGGAAGGGCACCATTATTTCAAAAATGCCCAAACCCTGTGTCAAAAGAGAAAGCATCGGCTGTGGGCCTTTCAGGACACCTTTGCCTGATTGGGAAAGGGCACTCTGGAGGACGGTCCTAAGCCAGAACGGAGAAAGGCCAAGTGGGGAGGCCAGGCCTGATGCTGCTGAGCACGCCGGCACTGTGCCTTCGCCACATCTGGCTCTGGGCCACCTTGTCTCGCCCTGTGTTCACTAGCAACATTTCTACGCCAAAAGGAAGCAAGTGGATCCTACCCTCAGGGGACTGTTTCAGGAACCAGGGTAAAATGGTGTGTGTGTGTGTGTGTGTGTGTGTCAGGAACAAAGGGGGTGACAGAGCTGACAGGAAGTAAAGAAGGTGAGTTGAGGCCCTCTGTGAAAAGTGGGGACTGGATGAGGCTGCCACCTGGAGGGAAATGGCATGAGGCAGGTGGCCTGTGCATCTGTCTCACCTTGTCCCACAGAGACTGCAGCTCCTCCTGCCCCCCTAAGTCCCAGAACATGAGTCGAGCCTTCCCCACATCCACAGTGCCGACTGAGGAGAGAAGAATCCCGGTGAGGCTGTGGCCCCGGCCCATGACACACAGTCTCACGCTCCCCTGGGAATAGCACCCTGCTCTCTTGATCCTGAGATGGGCCCTCCAGGAGCTGGTGGCCTCACACACAGGGCTCTGGAGCCATGGATGTCACAGCATCCTCTGGGCTAGGTCCCACACCCACAGCCCTCAGCGACCCCCTTACTGTTCAGACCCACGGTGGTGGTGATTTTGGAGAGACTCATCCCCTTGTAGTTCTTGCTAAACCGGGTTTTTGATTGCTCCAGGAAGGTCTGAGGGAGAGGAAGAGACAGGAACGGAGGCACTAGAGTCGTTTTCAAGGCTGTTGTTCTTAGATCCCTCCTCCGGCTTATTCCGAAAATAGACGTTTTGCTGTTAGAGCAGCTGGTGGTGACTGTCCCATGGCCTTGGGTGGGGAATGAACTTGGGTGTCCCAAGGCCTTGGGTGGGGATTGGATTCGGAGCAGGCAGTGAAAGGGCCAGGCCAGCGGGGCTAGGACAGGGGAAGCATACCGTCTTCCCGGCATTGTCCAGGCCCAGGATCAGGATGTAGTACTCGTCCTTCTGGAACACGTATTTGTACAGCCCCGACAGCAGCGTGTACATCCTGCTAGGGTGCCAGGAGCTGAGCCCAGGACCCGGGGACCCCCCCAGCCTCCCCACCCCTGCGCCAGGCGACCTGACCCGGCCCACCGTCCTGGGGCCCTGCCCCGCAATGCCGCCAACACCGCCTACAGCTCCCTGAGGAACGCAGAGCGCCCCCACTGCTTCACTCCCGCTGGGCGCCGCCAGGGACTCTCTTCCCCAGCCAGACGGGGGTCAGCACGCCTTCGCTCAACTCGGTCCCGCCCATCAGGCGACGCAGGGCTCACGGCAGAGCCCCCGCAGGCGACATACGTGGAAACCCCGCTTTTCGGAGGCGGGTGTGGTGCAGTTGCCGGTAGGCAGCGGGAAGCCCCGGAGCCCCGCCCCCAACGCTAGCGTCAGGCCCGGCGGCCAGCCCCGGCCTACCTGCGCCAGCCCCGGCCGGAACCGCCGCGCGCCTGACCCGTTGACCCCACGCCGAACCGCACTGCTCCGCGCGGTGCCCGATGGGAAGCGGCCGGCCGCCCGGGGAGGTTATGAGCTGTCCCGGCGGCCCCTGTGATAGGCACTTCCGGCTGCGGCGGCGCTCGGGAGGAAGTGCTGGCCGGCTGCGGTGCCGGAAGCCGGAAGCCGCGTGCCATGCCGCTCTAGCCGGTGAGGTTAGCCGCCTTTCTATGGCGCGGCCGGGTGACTGCGCGGAGGAAGCTCCCCGCCCGGGGCGAGGGGCGCGGTCTGGGCAACCTGTCACTGGTGGCAAGTCTGGCGGAGGCCGGTTGGCCGGGAGGCTGGGGCTAGGGGCAGCGTCCTGAGCGAACTCGGGAGTTAGGAGGTGGGGGACGTGGGGCCGAGAGGCCGAGAAGCCTCGCGGTAGTGCCAGGCAGCCGGGAAGGGAGCCGAGGCCACTCGGAGCGGATAATCTCTTCCAGTCTGTTTCTCATCCTTCAAACGGAGGAGAAACGCACACGGTTCCGCGGGCCGTCTTGAGAGATCGGTGAAGTCCCGAGTGCAGGAGTCGGCCCCGGGCTTGTTGTCAGCCTCAGGGCGGCGGCTTGGCAATTCAGGCGGCAGATCCCGGGCTCACCTGGCTTCCCTTCCTTGCAGCTCTGCTCTCACCATCCCCGTAAGGATCCAGGACCCGCCCTGCCGACCCGGGAAGCCAGGCTTTTTCCCGCATGATGGACGAGGAGAGCCTACAGAGCGCGCTCCGGACCTACGGCGCACAGCTGCAGCAGGTGGAGCTGGCCCTGGGTGCTGGCCTGGATCCCGCCGAGCTGGCCGACCTGCGCCAGCTCCAGGGAGACCTGAAGGAGCTGATCCAGCTCACCGAGGCCAGCCTGGAGTCTGTCCGGAAGAGCAAGCTGCTGGCCACCCTGGATGGAGAGCGCCCAGAGCAGGACGCCGCCGAGTACCTGGCTTTCCAGAAGGCTGTTGCTGAAGCAGTGGAGGCGCCAGTAGCCCCCAGCGCAGAACTGGACCCTGTTCCTGAAAGAAAGGCTGGGCCAGCACCCAGCAAGTCTGGACTAGAGGAGGATGAAGGGGAGGACTTGGAGGATGAGGGAGAGCTGAGTGGGACGAAGGTGAACGCCCCCTACTACAGTTCCTGGGGCACCCTGGAGTACCACAATGCCATGATCGTGGGCACCGAAGAGGCAGATGATGGCTCCGCAGGTGTGCGGGTGCTCTACCTCTACCCCACCCACAAGTCCCTGAAGCCCTGTCCCTTCTTCCTGGAGGGCAAGTGCCGCTTCCTGGACAACTGCAGGTAAAGCTCTGCTCCTGGGCCCTCGGGACTGGAGGCAGGGCCAGGGTGGTGGCTTCCCTTTGTGATGGCGTCTTGCCCCTGTGTGTCCAGCAGAGTGCCGGCAGGAGGGAGCTCGCCACTGGTGCATTGGAACCATTGTCCTTGTTTAGGTGTTTCCTTGGATTTTCTCTGGTAAATCAAGAGTAGAGGCTTTTTCAATAAAAGCAGAGGCTTATATTGAAAAGAAGGGACCTCCACCATCACCAGTTTTATTTTTTAGAGTTAAACTTCTAAAATTTATCCTTATTATGGACACTTGCCACCGTGCACAGAATTAGAGAGGGTGGTATGGTGACCTTCCAGGTTGTCATCTTACTTCATCATTTGTCATCCTGCCAGTTTTGTTTCATCCACTCTCCCTGCTCTGCTTCTCTCCCCCTCGACCACTTTAAAGAAAATTGCAGGGGTTACTGGATGTTTTACCTATAAATACTTCAGGATGCACCCTTCACCTGACTGTTAAAGATGTTATAAAAAGGGTCTCCAGTTCATCATCAGACCTGACAGATTTAACCATAGTACCTCATCTGTGTTCAAGTGTCCACAGTTGTTTTGTCTTTCTCTTAGGGTGGTGGTCGGCACACTCATTAGGCAACAGAGCGGCAAACCGGCTCGTGAGCCGCAGTTTGCCCACCACTGTCTTAGGGCATAACTTCAATTTTGCTCCTTTTACTTCATCTCTGAAAAGAGTATTTACTAAAATCCCTAGTAGATAATTTACATTTTTAGCCAACAGTGCAGAGTAACTGTCTCTAGTTCTTTGGTTTTTCTATTTCTTTTTCTTTCTTTCGTTTTGTTGTTAATCTTCACCCGAGGATATTTAATTTCCAGAGAAAGTGACAGGGGCATGGGTAAAGCAGGGAGAGAAATATCAATGTGAGAGAGACACAACTATTGGTTACCTCCTGCAGGCATCCCAGTCAGGGTCTGAGATGGAACCTGCAACCCATCCTTTACCGAGAATCGAACCGGAGACCCTTCCGTGTGAGCAACACTGGCCAGGGTGGTCTTTCTATTTCTTTGTTGTTGTTGTAAATCCTCACCTGAGGATATTTTCCATTGATTTTTAGAGAGAGTGGAAGGGAGGAGAGACAGAAACATTGATGTGAGAGAGACACATTGATTGGTTACCCACCCATACCCCAACCAGGACCAGGGTTTGAGCCTGCAACCTAGGTAAGTGCCCTTGACCAGGATCAAACCCGGGACCCTCCAGTCCACAGGCCAACACTCTATCCACTGAGCCAAACTGGCTAGGGCGATCTTCCTATTTCTTTTTTAATATATATTTTTATTTATTTCAAAGAGGAAGGGAGAGGGAGAGAGATAGAAACGTCAGTGGTGAAAATCATTGGTTGGCTGCCTCCTGCACACCCCCTACTGGGGATCGAGCCCAAAACCTGAGCATGTGCCTTGACTGGAATCAAACCGGTACCCTTCAGTCCGCAGGCCAACACTATCCACTGAGCCAAACTGGCCAAGGCCTTTCTATTTCTTAATAGGCTTTTGCTAGGTTTTAAGTCTTTGGCAAATATCTCCTCCCTCCCGACAGACCTCCTTCCTTCCTTCCTTGCTTCCTTCCTTCCTTCCTTCTCTGTCCATTGTGTTAAAGTGTAGTGTATATGCAGAAAAATGGGCAGATCAGATTATGTCGTGAATTTCCAGAGTGGATACATCATGTCACCAGCACAGATGAAGGAGCAGAAGACTAAGCCTTTCGGCCTTTGTGCCCTGAGTCTCTGTACTTCCCTGCGTGATGCCCCGAGCAAGGGTTAGAGGTTGCACCTCTGAGCTGCTTCCTCTGCGCTAGGCATGTTCCCAGGTCTCTTTCACATGTGTTAACTCACCTGTGCAGCATTCCCAGGAGGTGGGCCCTGCGACCACTGAGGCTGCCCAGAGCTACTCTGCTTTCCAGCACGGCTTTAGGCCCAGCTAACTCCCTACACACACCTACCTTCTTCCACCCAGGACTGAGTTTTCTTATATTTGCTTTGGGTCTTTACAAACAATAAAATAGATAACATGGGAGCATCCTTTGACCCCCATTCTGTCCCATGCCTCCCCATCCCGGGAGGCTGTCCTTAACACTTTGGTGTGTATCTCTCTGTACAAGACAAACTGGTGTGCAGACTGGTTTCTCCGCTCACTGCCAGGCCTGCTGTGTCTGAGTGGCTGTGCGTCCTTTCTCCCTGCCCTTCCTGGCCTCACAGTTCCCCTGTCAAAGGACTGGACCCCTTTATTTATTTTATTTTATTTTAAATATGGAACCACTGAATTTGTGTGTCATCCTTGTGCAGGGGCCATGCTAATCTTCTTTGTGTCTTTCCAATTTTAGTATATATGCTGCTGAAGCAAGCATAGAACCGGACCCTTTGAGCCAGCATTGAAGCCCCTGGTATAGTCCAGCACAACCCTCTGTTGCCCACAGGCCAGCATTCGGGTCCAGGGACCTGACCACATTTGTGGCAAAGACTCTCGGTGCTGTTCTTGCATCAGGAGGCCCCGGTGACTGGCTTTCCTTTGTCACGTTAACAACTAGTGGTGCTCAGTGTGTGTCCGTGGGCTCAGCTGGGATTGCGGTATAGGGATCGCCTCCTTCTGTGGTTCATTTCACTTATTAGCTGGATGGTTACATGGAGATGCCTTCCCTCATCTATGGTTTGCTGCTCAGTGGCTCAGTCACACAGAAAAGGTGGGGAAATGCTGAGGTTTTCTGTTTTGTTTACTTAACAAGAGAACCAATGAGTTGGTTTTCTTTCATCCTGAAAAGATGAGGACCCATGGATTTAAATATATTTGGTGAATTTCAGGCTATTGTGATTCTGATCCTTAATGAGGCCCAGATTATGCCAACTTTTAAAAAATTTTAAATATATTTTTATTGATTTCAAAAAGGAAGGGAGGGGAGGGGAGAGATAGAAACATCAATGATGAAAGAGAGTTACTGATCAGCCGCCTCCCGCACGCCCCCACTGGGGATCGAGCCCACAAACAGGAATCGAACCATGACCTCCCGGCTCATAGGTCAACACTCAACCACTGAGCCATACCTGCTGGGCAGATTGTCGACCTTTGGCAAGTGGGAGCCTCTTCCAGTTGGCGCCTCTGGCCCTCTGGCCCCAGTAATTGTTGGGGGGACGACACCATCCCTCATCCATCCTTTTCCTACCCAGCCTGGAATTGGCCATACCTCCTAGAAGTCCTGGGTATTCACAATGGGAAATGGCCCACAAAGAGGGAACTACTAGGATTTTTTGTGCATTATTTAGGATTTTCTACGTATGCAATCATGTCATTGACAAACAAATCATTTTACTTCTTCCTTTTGAAATTGGATGGCTTCTATCTCTTTTTCTTGCCTGGGTGCCCTGCCTAGAATCTGCAGTGTCATGTGCAAACAAGTGGTGAGAGCAGAAACCCCAGTCCTGCTCTTGCCCTTGGGGAGGGGGACTCCAGCCTCTCACCAGTGAGTGTATGTGAGGCCAGCTCTGGGCTTCCATTCTTGCCCTTGTCAGGCTAAGGAATTTCCCTCCTATTCCGAAGTTATTGAATGTTTTTGTCATGAAGAGCGTTGGGTTTTTGCAAGTACCTGTTCTGCATCAGTTGACCTGATCATGTTATTCTCCCTTCGTTCTGTGAATGTGCCATATTCCACTGAGTGATTTTCGTATGTGGAACCACCCTTGAATTCCTGTAAAATGCTGCTGGATTTGATTTGCTAGTTTTTTTGTGGAGGATATCTCCATCTCTCCGTTCCCAATAAAGACTATTGGTCTGTTTCCTCTCCTTGTGATGTTTTTGTCTAGCTTGGGTGTCAGGGTAATTTGGTCTCAGGAGTTAGGAGGTGTTCTCTAATTTTTGGGAAGAGTTTGAGAAGGACTGGTGTTGTTTCTTATTTAAACATTTGATAGGATTTACCAGTGAAGCCTTCTGGGCGTGTACTTCTCAATGTTGGAAGTTCTGTGATGAATGACTCTATTTATTTGCTGTAGGCGTATTCAGATTTTTTGTTTCTCCTTGAGTCAACTTTGGTCATTTGTGTGTTTTTATTATTTTCCCTTTTCATCTGAGTTATCCAGTTTGTTGGCATAGAGTAACTCCTAGCAGTCCCTGGCGGTCCTGTGTGTTCCTGTAAGGTGGGAAGTAGGTCCCCACTCTTTCCTGGTTCAGTCACTTGAGTGCACTCTTACTTCTTGGTCAGTCTAGCTCAAGCTTTGTCAGTTTTATTTTATTTTATTTTATTTTTTGGTTGTTGATTCTATATTGTTTTTCCTTTTTTTTCTATTTCATTTATTTCCACTCGTACCTTTATTATTTCTTCCTGTGCTGCTTTGGGTTTAGTTTGCTCTTTTTCTGATTCTTCACAGTGTACAGAGAGCTTAAGAATTTGAGGTTTCCCTCTTCCCTACTGTAGGCATTTGCAGCTGCTTTCCCAGCAAGACCACAGCTTCAGTGTGTTGTTTCCGTGGTCATTCATCTGAGTATTGCCTGACCCTTGACCCCCCCCCATCGGCCCTTGATCAAGACTGTACTGCTTAATCTCCACATGTTTGTGAATTTTCCAGATTTCCTTATGTTGTTGATTTGTAATCTCATTCCCCATGGTTGGTGGAGGTACTTTTTGTGATTTCAGTGTTTTAAAATTTATTGAGACCCGGGTCGAGGCCCCACGTATGTTCTGTGCAGAATAATCTGGTCCGTGGGAAGGCTGTGTGCTCTGTGGCTGGGCGGCCTGTTCTGTGGGCAGCTGGCTGGTTCATGTTGTTTACACGCTCAAGTGCTCTCTCTCCTCAGAGTCTTTTGTCTGGTTTCTCTGTGCACGGTTGAAGTGGGGTGTTGCTGTCTCAGCTTTATATATTTCATCCTTTAATTCTGTCAATTTTTATTTCATGTATCTTTGGGACTCTGTTGTTAGGTGTGTAAAAGTTTATAATTGTTATATCATCTTCCTCATCAGTTGCTGCTTTTATCATTGTATTTTCCTATATCTTTTTTTCACTGATGTCCTTTTTTTTTCAGTTACAGTTGACATTCACTATTACATTGCAATAGTTTCAAGTGTACAGCATTGCTCTTTTCGATCTTGACTGGAGTCTATTATGTCTGATGCCAGTGTAGCCATCCCAGCTTATGGTACTACTAGAGGCCTGATACATGAAATTCATGCAAGAGTAGGCCTTCTTTCCCCCGGCTGCCAGCACCAGCTTCCCTCTGGCACCTGGGACCTGGGCTTCCCTTGCAGCCCCGGCTTCGTCTGGAAGGATAGAAGGGCGTCTGGTCTAATTAGCATATTATGATTTTATTATTATAGATTTGCATGCATTATCTTTCCTTTCACTCTCAACCTACTATCTTGACACAAAATGACTCTCTTATAGAGGCAAAGAATTGAATAATCTTTTAATCCATCATATCAAATATTTTTTAAAAATATATTTTTATTGATTTCAGAGAGAAAGGGAGAGGGAGAGATAGAAACATCAGTGATGAGAGAGGTTCATTGGCTGGCTGCCTCCTGCTCACCCCCCACTGGGGATTGAGCCCACAACCCAGGCATGTGCCCTTGACCAGAATCAAACCTGGGACCCTTCAGTCTGCAGGCTGATGCTCTATCCACTGAGTCAAACCAGCTAGGGCCATCCTTCTAATTTATTTTATTTACAGTTTAATCCATTGACATTTAAAGTAGTTGCCAAGCCCAGGCCTGGTGGCTCAGTTGGTTGGAGCATCCTCCCATCACCAAAAGGTTGCCGGTTCAATCCCCAGTTGGGCGCATATGGGAGGCAATTGATCGATGTCTCTCTCACACATGTGTTTCTCTCTCTCTCTCTCTCTCTCTCTGTCTATCTCCTGCTCTCTAAAATAAATTAAAAAACACACATATCCCTTGGGGGGAAAAAGGGGACATATGTAATACTTTCAACAATAAATAATTATTAAAAACAAAACAAACAAGAAAACATATCCTTAGGTGAGTATTTTTTTTTTACGTTAAAAATAAGAATAAAGCCCAGTCGGAGTTGCTCAGTGGTTCAGCATTGACCAATGAATCAGGAGGTCATGGTTCAATTCCCAATCAAGGCACATGCCCGGGTTGCAGGCTCCATCCCTCTTGCTCATCATTGTTGTTTCTATCTCTCTCTCCCTCTCCTTCCCTCTCTCTGAAACCAATAAAACATAAAAAATATTTTTTTAAAATAAAAACTAAAGTAGCCCAGCTGGTGTGTCTCAGTGATTCAGCATCGTCCCATGCACTAGGAAGTCATTGGTTCGATTCCCAATCAGGGCACATGCCCAGGTTGTAGGCTCAATCCCCAGTAGGGGGCATGCAGGAGGCAGCTTATTGATGTTACTTTCTCATCAGTGTTTCTCTCTAACCCTCTTATTTCCTTGCTCTAAAATCAATAAAAACATTTAATTAAAAAAGAGAGTATGCAAAATAAATAATTATGATAAGCAAGGGCTTGCCTCTGTGAGTTTTTTCCTTCGTGTCTCATATCTTTTTGTTTCTCAATTCCTCCATTACAGCCTTCTTTAGTGTTTGTTTTTTCCACTGTGTCTTTTTGTTGTTGCTGTTCCCCTTATGTTGTTACTGTTACAAATTACACCTTTATACCCTTTATATATTGTGTGTCTAGAAATGTAGATTTGTGATTACTGCTTAATACATTTGTCTTTGAAATCATAATGGAAAAATAGTTGCAAACAAAAAATTTTAATACTACTCGCTTCTGTTTGCCTCTGATGACCTCTCCCAGTGCTCATATGACCTGAGTTACTGACCAGTGTCTGCCCTTTCTTTCCAGTCTTATGGATGCCCTTTAGCATTTTTTTAAATTGATTTCAAAGAGGAAGGGAGAGGGAGAGAGAGTTAGAAACATCAATGATAAGAGAGTATCATTGATCAGCTGCCTCCTGCAGGCCCCCTACTTGGGGATCGAGCCCACAAACCGGGCATGTGCCCTGACCGGGAATTGAACCATGAACTCCTGGTTCATAGGTCGACATTCAATCACTGAGCCACGCCAGCCAAACTAGTGTTTCTTGTAGGCAAGTCTACCAGTGACAAACTCCCTCAGCTCTTGTTTACATGGGAATATCTTCATTTCTCCTTCATTTCTAAAGGATAGTTTTGCCAGAAATATGATTCTTGTCTGACAGCATTTTTCCTTCAAGACTTTAAATATGTCATCCCACTGTCTGTGGCTTCCATAGTTTCTGATGGGAAATCAGCTGTTAGGGAGCCTCATCCCTGAAGAGCCACTTCTCTTGCTACCTTCAAATGCTGTCTTTGTCTTTGGGTCTTAGCAGTTTGACCGCAATGTGTCTTGGTGTGGGTCTCTTTGACTTTATACTGCTTGGATGCATAGATTCATGTCTCTCATCAAAGTTGGGAAGCTTTCAGCCATTATTATTCAGTTTTGCAAACATTTTTTCTGTCCTTTTCTCTCCCTCTTTTTTTGGGATTCTATTATCCATATTTTGGTATACGGTGTATTTTATTGTGCTTTATAATTATTTTCTTGATAGCCAGACACAAAGTACTGGCTAAAAAGAACTGTTATAAACAGGCCATTAGTGATGTGGTGTTGAGTAATGAAGGGAAGCTTTCTAATGCCTATGATTAATTCTATCTTCTTATAAACCCAGGCCTCTGGTGACCTGCTTCATAGGTCGACGCTCAACCACTGAGCCACGCTGGCGCACTGTTTGTTAGGACAGAGGGATGCTCACTTCCTATAGACTGGTGACCAGAGTGTCCCATTGAGTGATTTCTCATTTCAGCATTGACTTTTCAGCTCTGGAATTTCTATTTGATTCCTTATATAACTTACTCTTCTCTTTTAAGATTCCCTATTTTATTGAATCGTCATCATTATGCTGTCATTTAATTCCTTGAACATACTTATACTCTCTACTTTGAAGTCTTTTGTTACATTCACCATCTTGGCCCACTCAATCAGACCCTATCAACTGCTTTTTTTCCTTAATATGGGTCACACTTTTCTGTTGGTTTGCATGTCTCATAAATTTTTATTGAAAACTGGACATTTCAGATATATTTTAGCAACTCTGGCTTCTGAATTGTTTTTCCTGATGTTTTATTTTAGTACATTTTCTGGACCTGAATTACAGTCTGCCCACCTACCATAGTGTGCAGCCTCTGATGGCTCTGCTCAGATTTTAAATTTACTTTTCAATCTGGCTTCCTAGGCAGCACTCTGCAGCTGAGTGGTCAGAATTTAGTCGGAAGCTGTGCTCAAACACTTCCTTCCCAGTCAGTCCATCTATGTGAGCTGGGGAGTGTCATTCCCAGCTGCCTCCCCTCCACCCCCCAGCCCCAATCTCTCCCTGCTGTCCATGTCCTAGCATGTCTTGGAGCTCTTGATTCCTGCACATCGTTCCATAGAGAGGATGTGCACAGAGTGGAGCCCTCTGCGGCCCTTTCAGACCTGTCCGTTCTCTGGTAGTTTTGATTGGTTTCACCACTTTTAGCCTTAAGGCCCTGGTTTTTACTGTCTTCCCCACTTCCACCCTATGCGTCTGCTGCTTTGCAGGGCATGCTGCAGACACCCCTACCCAGGCATCACTGCTGCCGTCAACTTCCAGAGCTCTGAAGCTGTGTGTTTGGACAGTTTTGCCCAGTTTTAGCATTGTTCTCCTGTGGCAAAGATTCAGTCACCTCTGTACTTGGCCACAGCTGAACTCGAGGAATGTAGTCCTAAGAGCTTGTTCTTGGGTTCGCGTGTTTGAGACTCTGGCATGTGTTTCTGTTAATATTGTGAGGTGGGTGATTGAGTTGGTTTTTAAAATTTTAAAATATATTTTGGAGGTGTTTTTATATATTTTTTAATTGATTTCAGAGAGGAAGAGAGAGGGAGAGAGAGATAGAAACATCAATGATGAGAGAGAATCATAGATCAGCGGCCTTCTGCACACCCCACACTGGGAAATCGAGCCTATAACCTGGGCATGGGCCCTGACGGAATCAAACCGTGACCTCCTGGTTCATAGGTCGATGCTCAACCATTGAGCCACGCTGGCTGGGCAAGTTTTTCTTTTAATATGAAAAAACAATTTTAAGTTGTTTCCTTATGAAATGCACAATCCCTCTTTTCCTCTCTCGTTTCTAACACTTCCTGTTATATGTGAAGCTTTCTGTATGCGTGGGGCTCCATGGAGCTCTTTCCATTCCATCTGTCAATTCACCCATTCTCTTAGGCTTCAATCCATTTTATGGATTTGCCATTAACTACTTCCCATGGTTGGAAATTTAGGCTATTTCTAAGTCTTTAGTATTTGGTTAACATCCCTATAACTAAATCTTTGCATACTTGCATTATTTTTTACAAAAATTTTATGAAGTGCTTGCTAGGTTTAAGGAATATACCAAATTTTAAGGTTTCTAATATTGCTGAAGAGTCCTATAGAAAGGTTTAACTGGTGGTGTCTGTAGATGTATGCCTATATCTGTGTGCGTGAATGAGTATGAAAGTCTAAGTGTGTGAGCCAGTGTGTGTGTGTCTCAAAGGCAGTATTTGGTTGCATTCACCCGGGTTTAGTGCCCCCTTTTGAACTAGCGGTTTTGCTTCTCAGTTGATCAAGGCTTTTTAACCACAGACTCTACTGCTGTCCATTTGGGGCCCAGACTTGCAGCTGCTGGTGCCATTTGGCCATTGGCAGCTCCCTGGGTGCCTGAGGACAGCCAGGTGTGAAAAGGAGCTGCCCTGAGGCCATCTGTATCCGACAAACACCTTCCGCCTTCGCTTCCCTCTCCCTCTTTGTCACCACCAATTCCTGCCTCAAGAGACAGCCATGCCCAGCATGGGCTCCGTGTCATGGGCAGATGCCAGTCCTGGCTGCTCGTGTGGGATTAAAGCAGTTCCTCTGGAAGTGATGGCACATGGGGTAGATATGTGGTTGGTTTTCTCTTGTCTTTATTTGGCAAAGTAAAGGTTGCAATCCTCACATTTCCTTCTCTCTCTCTCTCTCTCTCTCTCTCTGTTTTAGTTTTAATTTCACTGGTCCACTGATCTTTGAAAGTCAAGGCACCACTGTTATAAGTGGGCTGTGCTAGTTGTTTTGGGGAGGACTCAGCTACATGTGCACACAAACACCTGCTTTGATTATCGGTTGCCGACTGGGGCTTTGTGTCTGGAGGAGGCGATGGGGCACTATGCCAGCCACACTGTCACTCTGGCCCAGAAAGCTGAGAGCATTCTCATCCTCGGAGGGGCCATGTCCATCCCGAGAGCTAGAGTGAGGCAGCACAAGTGTGTGCATGTGTGTATATGGATGTGTACAAATGGAATGTATGTATGTACATGTGGACACGTGTTTGTGTGTGTTTTGTTTCCCTATTTCTCCCTCCCTTGAGGGCTATGCCCAGATAGTTAGACTTGGTTCTCTGGGGTTTACATGCCCCCTGTGGGCTGTGTCTGAGCCCCAGCCCCCGCGGCCCTCTCTGCAGGTTCTCCCATGGGCAGGTGGTGTCTGTGGATGAGCTGCGCCCCTTCCAGGACCCGGACCTGAGCTCCCTGAAGGCTGGTTCTGCATGTCTGGCCAAGCAGCCAGATGGTCTCTGGTACCCAGCACGGATCACTGGTGAGGCTGCCCATGGTGGGCCCCCCTCAGGCCCTTCTGGAAGGCCCCTCCATTCCTCATTCATGTTAGTCCCCTATGACCACTTCTTTGGTTGGTGTCAGGTCCCCGCTCTGTGCCCAAGAGGAGCGAGATTGCTCCTGGCCTTGGCCCGTCCTGCTCCCAACTTCCAGTGAGTCTCCAATCACCTGTGAAGCTGCTGACCTGGTTGTCTTTGACCTTGCTTCCAGATATGGACAGTGGCTACTACACAGTCAGGTTTGACTCGCTGCTGTTGAAGGAAGCCGTTTTGGAGGGGGACAGCATCCTTCCCCCACTGCGCCCAGAGTCTGCAGTGTCCTCTGACTCAGACAGTGGTGACCCAGATGATTCCAGCTATGCCAGAGGTACAGGGCAAGGGGCACATTGGGCAGCGGTCTCCCTGGGAGGTTCCTGGCTGGTGGGGACCATGTAAGCAGAAAGAGAGCATGACAGCAGGTGAGGTGGGCTCTGCCTAATGGATGACGCACAGCAGGGGACACTAGTTGGGCCTAGAGAGGCATGGAGGGCCCCATAGGAGGTGGGGGAATGAAAGCATGTGTGAGGGGTCTGGGCAGGTCCGCAAATCTGCAGACGCAAAGACCTGTCCCTTGTCATCAAGGAGTGCGTGTGCAAACGTGTCCTCCATGGTGCAACCTGAGGGTGGGCCACTGCTGGGGAGGCCCAGCGGGACAGAGCAGGGAGCAGCAGCTCCTTCTGGGGCTTCTGCTCGGGGCCTGGGGTCTGGTAGGTGGATGCGGGGGTGTGCAGACAGCCACGGGCTGGGGAGCTTCAGGAGCTTCAGTGTCCTGCCCCCAAGGGGTCAGTGAGGAAGAAGACGGGAGGCGTCCCTGTAGGGCTGTCCCATGTGTTGGTGGTTTCTGAAACCCCGTCCTTGGGATGGAGAGAGGACTGAGCTCTTGGGCTAACGCTGGCCAGACCCCAGGTGTTCCCTGTGCAGCTGGGCCAAGTCCCTGCCCTGTTTCCTGCAGTGGTGGAACCCAACACCACCGACCACGGGGCCTGCAGCACTGCCTTTGCGGGCTGGGAGGTGCACACGCGGGGCATCGGCTCCAGGCTGCTCGCCAAGATGGGCTATGAGTTTGGCAGGGGTGAGTGAATGGGTGCTGCGCTGGGGAAGGGGCTGGGTTGCCGCTGCACAGTGCAGGGGGTGGGGGTGGGTCCAGCAGCAGTGTCAGCCCCTGTGCCCCCAGGTCTGGGCCGACACTCAGACGGACAGGTAGAGCCCATCCACGCTGTGGTGCTGCCTCGAGGGAAGTCGCTGGACCAGTGTGCAGAGATCCTTAAGAAGAGGACCAAGGGCAGCAAGTCTGGCGCTCATAGGGCCCCAAAATGCCGGGGCAGAGGAGACAGGCCTGGGGGCCGCCCACCCCCTCGGAGCGTGTTTGACTTTCTGAATGAGAAGCTGCAGGGCCAGGCTCCTGGGGCCCTGGAGGCAGGGGCTGGCACCCCTGGGCGGAGGAGTGGCAAGGAGCTGTACCATGCCAGCAAGGGCACCAAGCGGGCCCTGAGCCTGCGGCTCTTCCAGACCGAGGAGAAGATTGAGCAGGCCCAGCGAGACATCCGGGGCATCCAGGAGGCCCTCGCCCGCAACACTGGCCGGTATGTGTGGGGCTGAACTTGAGGCAGAGGATGGGCCCCAGGGTGGCCATGCCTCCAGTCCTGCTCTGGGTGCCCAGCCTAGTTCATGTGCAGGATTTCATCCTGACCTGAAGGTGGTGAGCTTGGTATGAGGAGGTTCTGCATGGTGGGAGGATGCCCGGCAGTGGCCACAGCATCCTGGGGTCTTTGTAGCAGTGGCCTGGGAGCCCATGCTGAGTGGCAGCCTCTCTCTAGGCACAACGTGACGGTGGCCCAGCTGCAGAAGAAGCTGGCAGGAGCCCAGCGGCAGCTGGGACAGCTCCGGGCCCAGGAAGTGGGCCTGCAGCGGGAGCAGAGGAAGGCGGACACTCACAAGAAGATGACGGAGTTCTAGAGCCCAGCATGTGCCAAGCACAGGGCTCGGCTCCAGCTCCCACTGCCTCTGGAAAACCTGCTGTCGTCCAATAACTGGATGCTGATAGAAGAGGGGCCACCCCCAGACCAGACCCCACGGTCAGCCTTATTGCCAGGCTGGAGCATGTGGACATTGCTGAGTGGAGATGGGGTCAGGGGTCACATCTTGGTGCTCATGTGCCCACAGAGCCCCCCTGCCAGTGTCTGCTTATCAAGGACATTAAAGTGACTTTGTTGCTGTCTTTTAGTGGTGGCACGGCTGGCTGTGGTTTGTGGGGAAAGGTGTCTGTGCGTGGGGCAGTGGGGCTGGGCTGGAGAAGTCCCCAGTGAGCCCTGAGGCAGAGGGCCCAGGGGGACTGTCATCTTCCCTGGTCTCCCAGGGGGGTCCCCATGTTACCCAACACACAAACAGTGGAGCATGGTGGGAGGGGCTGTCCACCTCGGGCCCTCAGGAGTACTGCTAATGAGGCAGGAAGGCCTGGCGGGTGGGTTTGAAAGCCTGGATTTATCCCCATTGCTTGGTGGCCTGTCTCCTCCCAGTGTGTGCCCACCTCTTCGTGGGTAGAGACAGAGAGGTAGGCTCAAACCATGGCAGCTGGAAGCACACACCCACTGAGTGTCATCTGGACCCCAGCCGGGGCGCAGCAGTTGGGTGAGGCTGCGGTGGTGGCGGCTGCTGCTGGAGAGGGTTGAGACAAAATCTGACACAGAGGCAGGAAGTGGGGGAGCTGCACACAGGCGCCACTGCTCCTGGGAGCCGCTGGCCTGCCCAGACGGCTGAGGAGGGCCCTGCACCCGTGGCCCTGGTAAGTCCTCCTCTGAACTCCAGCCTGGCCAACTCTCCAGGCCTATTGCTGCGTGCCCTCCTGGGAGCATTTGAGGGCTGGGGTCTGGGAGGACTAGGCTCTACCAGGTCATGGCACTGGGACCTTCTGTGTGGGAAGCCCACTCCTTGGGTCTAGGCAGACTTATCCCCAACCCCCCATATCTGTGCTAGGCTTTGCTGATTGTAGAGTGGACCCCATCCCCTGCAGCCCTGCTAAAGCCCCAGGAAGGAGACAGGTCCAACAGCAGGAATGGAGGAGGCGGGTGGAGAGCCAGGGAGAGGTGGGGGGAGGGTACCCAGTGCCCAAAGCAGCCCCTTTCTATCAGCTGACCCCCACCTTTCTAGCCCCTCAGGGGGCCAAGCTGAGGTGAATGACTAAGGCATCACCTCAGGGCCTTACCTGGGCAGGGCAGGGCTGCAGGTGAGTGTGGCCTGTGGCTTGAAGGCTCATGCGTGTGACCTCAATGGCGTCCCCAGGTCTCAGGTTTGGGCTGTAGTGACCACGGTGGGACCTTGGCCAGGTCCTCTCTGTCCATGGTCTGCGGTCATGTGGGTTATCTTCGCTGGCTTGGGCACACATGAGGGCCAGGAAGAGCACACATTCTCACACTAGCCAGAAGCCTCCAACCAGAGGCGGGAAAGGAAGGTGGGCGCTGAGGCTGCGTCCTCTCAGCCTCTGTAGGAGGGAGGGGCTGCTGAGCCTTGGGTTTCCTGTGTGCTGAGTCAGAGCTCCCAGGGTGGGAGACCGCCAGCACTGTGAGGCGAGGCAGGGTGGCAGGTGGGTGCCCAGTCCTTCGGCCAGCTCCCAGGACCCCTGTCTTCTGCCCTCAGGTCAGTCCGGGGCTACACAGGATGGGGCCACTGGTGCCCTCAGCCCCTCCTGCCCTTTGGGTCCTAGGGTGCCTCACCCTGCTCCTCTGGCTGTGGGTGCTGTGCACAGCCTGCCACAGGTATGTCCCTCCCTTGCCTGGGTTCCATGTGGAGCCTGTTTCAGCACTGTGGCCAGAGGGGGCGGGGCTCCAGGCAGGTCCCCCTTCACCAGAGGCTGACGCCCCTGCCCCCCTTCTCTGTTTCCCTGGCCTGACGACCCTCTTGCCCTCAGGAAACAGGCTCAGAGGCAGCCAGCTGGGCTGCAGGGTACCATGATGCCAGTGGAAATGGTGAGTGCCAGGCTGTCCCTGGGGCCAGGTCGGGGCCAGCGGGGACTGACCTGCCTTCCTTGCCCCCAGTCACTGTTGAGACGGCCCTCCCTCTGCATCCTCAGCAAGTCAGACACCAGATTGCATGAGCTGCACCAGGGGCCGCTCCACTGCACAGGTGAGCCCAAGGGAGGGTGGGGCTTGCTGTATTACACCCTCTAACCTGCTGGGATTAGACCCTACCTCTCCACCCCAATTGACCTCTGCCCTGACCCCACTCCCAGCCCCTCGACCTGCCAGCATGGATCTCCTGCACCCACAATGTCTGGAGGTGTCCAGAGATACCACCAGGCCCCCAGCCGCCTTCTCACACCGGGAACTGCCCCAGACCTCACCTACTGCTGCTGCCCAGCCCTCCATGGGCTCTGAGGCCACCTATTCCAATGTGGGGCTGGCAGCCATCCCCAGGGCCAGCCTGGCAGCCAGCCCCGTGGTGTGGGCAGGGGCAGGACTGACCAGCAGCTGTGCCAGAGACGGGCCTGAGGCCAGACCGGTGGTGGCTGAGTATGCTTGTATCCACAAGCTCAAGGGGACAGGTCAGGGTCCCCAAGGCCTGGACCAGAGGAAGGCCCAGGGGACCCCAGCCACTCAGGTAAAATGGAGGTGGTCGGGTGGGGTGCAGTGGGTGGGCTGGGCAGATCCTTGCCAGCGTCGATGATGCTGACCCGTCCCTGGGTGGACTTCCTCCCTCTAGGTGGATAACCTATACTCCAGGGTCAGCAAGCCTAAAAGGAGGGACCTGCGATCTGCCCTAGACCAGCCGGACCCCAAAGACAGGGCAGCAATTCTGACTCTGGGGAGGAACCTGGATTACCAGGCCTGCCCACTCAGGGGCCTGAGTACCCACAACGACCTAGAAAACGTGTATGAGAGCATCCAGGAGCTGGGGGTTCAAGCTGGCAGCCCCCCAACTCTAGCTAACAGATGAGACATGAAGGCCTCTTGCTTCTTCCGCCTCCGCCTGCCTCAGCCTGTGGGACTCAGCTACGCAGGGGTCTTCAACCTCTCCCTGCCCTAGTACCCAAGGACAGATGTTCCTTCTTCCAGCGTCCCTCTTCCCTCAGTCCCCCACAGAGGGCAACCTGAGTGTCTGGCGTCCTGGCTGCCCTGGCCTCTCCTGCCAGCGTCTTAATAAATGCCCAGCGCAGGGAGGATGAATGCCAGAAGCCTCACAGCCTGCTCTTCTTCAAGGCCCGGGAGGGTTGCTTGGAAGGAGTAAAAAGCATCTGCTTACCTCAGGGACAAGCTCCCTCCCTCCTGGGGTGCCTGGGCCCAGTCATCCTGGCCCGCAAGACAATGTGGGGAGAGAGACCAGATTAGGGGTGGTGTCCCCAGGCCAGGTTGGTTCTAGAGAGGGGTGTAGCCGGCCGGCAGGGTGGCTGCCCCAAGGTCGGACTTGGACACTGAGGGAGAGCTAGGGTCACCCAGCCCAGGGGTTACCACATAGGGGTGGGAGAGGTGGGCAGTCGTGCGTTAGAGTAACCGGCTCTAGGGAACCCAGCCAAAGAGACGTGGCCCCTTTCCGGATCTGGCAGCTCTGCGCTGGGGCACCCCACAAGGAAGCCGGCCCTCCGCGGCTCCACCAAGGCCAGAGAGCGGACGGGTGGGCCCCTCTTCTGTCCAGCGCGGGAGCGGCGGGTCCGGGGCGGGGCCCTAAGGGGGCGTGGTTTCAGAGCGCAGGCCAATGGGATTGCGGTCGGCTCAGAGCACGGTTCCCCCCCCCGCCCCTCGGAATGTTGATACTGAGCGCGGCCCAATGAGCGAGCGCCGGGGCGGGGCTGCGAGGCGGCAGGGCCTGCCGCTGCTTGGGGGCCGAGCGGCGCGGGCGGCTGCTGATTCGGGGTGGGGGACAGCGGCCCGGTGCCCGGCTCGGGGCCGCGGCTCGGGGCCGCGTCCCGAGCGTCCACCCTCGCCGCTGCAGCCTCGGCGCCCGGCCGGCGGGCCATGGAGGCCTGGCGCCCGGCCCGGGCTGCAGACACCTTCCTCCCCTCGCTGCCGGTTCGGAACCCGCGGCCGCGCTCGTGTTGGTGCCCGCGCCGCCGCAGGTACCGGGCGCCGGGGGCCGGCGCCAGAGTGCGCTCGCCGCAAAGATGGTGTCGGGGTTGCACAAACTTCGGGCCCCCGGAGGTGGGGCGGCAGCCTGTCTGTGTTCGTGGGTCCGCAGGGCTGGGCCGCCCGGACCACTTCCCGCCGCGCCGGGCCGGGGGCGGGGCCTGGGGCGGGTCTCGCCGGCCGCAGCCGGTTTGGGGGTAACGAGCTGATCCGGGTGGGGGCTGGAGTCCCCGGCCCGCTGCCTCCGCTGAACACTCCTGGTCCGCAGGGTCCTGCCGTGGGCGGCGGCTTGGCGGGCTTCGAGTTCGCGCCTCCGCAGGAGCCAGAGCCGCGGGCTCCCGGGACGTGGGCGGCAGCAGGACCCCCGACGCCTTCGGCGCACATCCAGGTGCCAGCACTCAGGTGAGCCGTGCGCCACACCTAAGTGGGCGTGCGCACACGTGCGCCCTGGTGTGCAGGGTGGTGAGTGGGGCGCGGGCACGTGCCTTCCCGACATCTACACGGGGTCCTAGGTGGAGAACAGGTCAGGCTCCCTCACCACTCCCCAGCTCTCCAGCCCTGGTAGAGGAGCAGAAATGGTTGGTGTGTTAGTATCCCTTGTCCCCCGCACACTCTAGGGCCAAAGCTCAGCTGGGAGGGCCGCTGTCAGTCTATGCAGTAGAGGCTTCGGGCCGCGAGGCTGAACGCCCAGAGATCAGGGTCTCTGGCCGCCATCTCCCCAGCGCTGCCGCGAAACCCTCTTGGGTACTGGACACCTGGGCTGGCTGTGCAGCCCTGGGCGGGCTCTGGCCCAGCCCTGCTGGGGCTTGGGGACTCGCTTGTGCTTGGAGCATTTCCCTTGGCTGTTGCTGACTGCTGGCTACTCCCCACAATCCCCACCCTGCCCCCAGGCCTGGCTCCTGGCCCACCGCTGCTGTTGCACAACCCTGGTTAATGTGTGATTGGAGGAGGACTGGGCCTCTTGTGCCCTGGTGGGGCCTCTTGTGCCCTAGTGGAGCCTCAGACCCCTGTCCAGCACCAGTGAAGGAGACACTGTGGAACATGGCCCAGGTGTGAGTGACTCAGGCTTCAGGGAGAACCCAGTCCAGGCCCCTGGTGGTTCCTGGAGATCTGGGCTCTGCAACCCGACCTAGGGGTGGAGCTGGGCCTGCCGCCCAACCAGTGCCTGGGGAGCCTGAAGCGAAGGGGCCTAGTGTGCACACACACATGCCAGGCCTGCACATGGTGCCTAGCCCGCAGAGGGCTCTGGAGTACTGCTGGGCCTCACCAGCCCCCCACCCCATTCTTCTCCAGAGCCCCCCAAGGAAAAGTCCGGCTGGATGAGGTTATGGCTGCCGCAGCCCTCACAAGCCTGTCCACCAGCCCCCTCCTACTGAGGCCCCCTGCTGCAGCCTTAAGCACAGGTGAGACAGAGGCCTGCATAGCATGGAATGGGGGCAGGGCCCAGGCCACTGTTCCTCCAGGACGTTAGTGGGGGGCAAGCAGAGCCCCCTCGCTTGCAATACCGCCTTCTAAACACATGGACGTCAGGACCCCCAGTGCCCCAGGCCTGCAGGCATCTCCACTCACTGGCCATGCATCTTTCCACTGATCCTTTCCTGTTCCAGGGAGATTGGTCCCCAGGCTGCTGTTGGCCAGCTCCTCCTGGCCACCACCTCCTCCAAGAGGCTGCGTGCCCACCTAACTTCCCTGTGAATAGGTGACTAGGCGACGCTCAGAGTTAAGGGACTGACAGCAGCAGTCTGTGCAGAGCAGCATGAGCACGCTCAAGTCCTGACACTGGCCTGGCGTGTCCCTGCAGACACCTGCTTGGAGCCCTGGCCTCAGACTCTGGGGCAGCCACCAGGCAGTTACAGCAGCAGCAGCAGTGGGGACTGGGGCTGGGACCCAGCCAATGAGCAGTCCTCTCCATCCTCCCCATCACCTCCACTGCCCCCAGAGGCAGCCTTCCTGTTTGGGGAGCCTGTCCCTTGGAAGAGGAAGGTAAGGGGGTGGGGGAATCTGCTCAGGGTGGGATGGACACATGGGTGGCGAGCCTGACCACTAGCCCTTGTCACCCAGAGCTCGGGGCAGGTCCTGTTCCAGTGCCTATGGAAGTGCTGTGGGAAGGTGCTGAGCACAGCCTCCGGGATGCAGAGACACATCCGCCTGGTGCACCTGGGGTGCGGTGGGGCAGGCAGATTGGGGTGGGGCAGGCAGGTTGGGGTGGGCCAAGCAGGTTGGGGGTGGGCCAGGCCAAGTGGGCCAGTGCTTCAGCTCCCACCTACTATGTCCCCAGCAGGCGGCAGGCAGAGCCAGAGCAGAGTGATGGTGAGGAGGACTTTTACTATGCGGAACTGGACATTGGTCTGGAGGTTCTGACCGATGGGCTGTCCACTCTGACCCCAGTGTCCCCCATGGCCTCCCTGCTGCCCACCTTCCCTCACCTGGAGCTACCGGAGCCCCCAGCCTTGTCCAGCCTGCTGCACCCATTGGCCTTGCCCCCACCCCAGGTGTTGAGTCCTGCGGCACCTCCCCAGGTGTGCCACAGTGACCATTCCTACCAGGTGGGTGAGGTCACTCACAGGCAGCAGCTGGGGTTGGGTCCCGGGGGTGCGCTTGACAGGAGCAAGACCACAGCTCTGTCTCCTTCCAGGGCTGCCTGGCACCCCCCCAGCTGCAGCCACAGCCCAGCACAGTCAGGGCCTGCGTGCCAGCCCTGCCCTCTAAGCTTAGTGCCAATCTGAGGTGCGTGTGGGTTGAGGGGCAGGTGGCAGGTGGGAAGGGTCCTGGCTCTACGGCACTCCATGCTCCCTGTGTGTTCCCCTAGGAAGATCCGAGGTGACGCCAAGAAGTGCCGGAAGGTGTACAGCACGGAGCGCCAGGACCTGTGGTGCACTGCCTGCCGCTGGAAGAAGGCCTGCCAGCGCTTCCTGGACTGAGGGGCTCAGCCACTAAGTCGCAGCCCCCGGGACTGGGGCACAGCTGAGCCCTGTGCCCGCCCACCAGGGTTCTTACAGGAGAAAATACGCTGCACCCCACCCCTACCCAGGGCCTCTCCTAGCCACAGGGTCTACTTTTTCATGGGGAGGGGCGTCAGTGACCCTGGACCCCCAGAGGCGGGGGAGGTCCCACCGCTCAAAGTGCCTCTGAAGGAGCCAGCCTTTTATACTAAAGCCACACAGGTCCCTGGGGTGGCCGTCCTACCTGTCTGTCCATGGACTTGTCAAGGGTGCTGATAGGCCCAGGTTTGAGGCCACATGGGAGCCAGACCTGGATGCACTTTGTCAGGGGGTCTCCCCCGTCACACTTATCCTGATGGTTCAAGGGCCCAGGGGCTGACATTTGTACCATGTTTTTGAAGCTCAGGTGTCTTGTGTCTGGGCAGTGCCAGGCGAGGAGAAAAATTAAAGATTTGGGGTTTTTCCAGAAGCTGTGCCTGCCTCCTGGGAGAGGGGAGCGACATGGATCTGGGAACCTGCCACAGGCATGGTTAGTGGGTGGGCAACTGGCCACCTCCACTCAGTGTAAGGCTGTGGGAGGGGACCAGTCTGAAACACACACAAGGCATCTGCTTGAGCAGCAATTTCCCAGTTTATTGAGTGATCGCTTTGCAAGACTGTCCAAGCTAATCCCGTCACAGAAAGGAACCCACAGGCAGCCAGAGCCCAGGCAGACGAGAACTCGCAAACCCACTGGAGAGGGCCTGTCTGCCTGTCCAAGGTGACAGAGAAGCTGACAGCAGCTCTGGATTCCCCCAACCGATCACAAAACCTCCCCCAAATGCTCACTGTCTCCAATGTCAACACAGGTTTATAATAATATAAAGTCAGTATAATATAGATTATCCCCAGAAAAAAATCAACAGTCTTCAAACACGCCCCTTTTTTTTTTGTCTGTTTTGTTTTTGTTGACAGGTTGAAAGCATGTTGAAAAAATAAATATTTAAGAAAAGCACACACATGGCACCCTCCCTACAAGGAGCTCTAAAAGGGCTGCGTACAAAACAACGCAGGATCTAAAAAATAAACAACCACCATTAAGTATGGCTTTAGAGTTGCACGTCACAAAATGAGGGAAAGTAAGATTATCTTTCATCACATTGCAAAGAGTTCCAGTTTTTGCATTTTCTTTTTTTTATAAAGAGAGATGTGCAAAGTTGGAAGCAGGAGCCGTGTCTTTTGAGTCGAGGTCCCTACTGAGTCCTGGCAGTGTGACTGTTTCCCAAAACCCAGGGTCCAAAGGAACACCCTGGTTAGGATCCAGAGCTTAATACAAAAGCCGGTGGGTTCCCCGTCACCCCAACAGACCACCCAGTGGGCTGTGTTTTCCACTTGGGTGTTACCAACACCAAAATACAGACACAAATGAAAAAATACAAAATGTGAAATGTAATCTACACAGTTTTCCTCTTCATAAAAAAAAAAATATTTATTAGCTTAAACATTGATTTAAAAAAAAGATCAGTCACATGAAATAACCCTTCATGACACACACTTTTCCTCCTGAGAGGTGGTATGCGTGTCTCCATCCCGTCGCTGCTAAGCCTGCACAGCGGGCCTGGGGGCAGGATGTGCGGCCCTCGGTTTTCCAGTACAGTGTGGGTGTTGAGGAAGAAAATACCCCTGTGGCATAAACAGTGAACCCCCAAAAGGTCAGCAGGGGCAGTGAGCAGGTCAGAAAGAGCAAGGTGTCCTGAGTATGGAGGCAGCCAGGAAATGGGCAGGGTGGCCTGAGAGGTGGGACCAGTACAGAACCCAGAGACACCTGTCAGCTGCAAAGGTCTGGTTTCAAAACGTGTTTTGTAAGAAAGTAGGTCTGTTTAGAAAAAGAGCTAGAAAAGGGGGGGAAGTACAAGTTCTGAGAGCCCAGTGGGGGCTCGGCTGGGCCTCACTGGTGACAGGCAGAGAGCATGCCCAGAAGCCCCTGCACGACCTGGCCCATCCACCGCAGGAAGAGTGGGCAATGGGGAGGGCTTGCCTGTTTGGGACAACCTTGGCCCTTTCTCTTAAGGACACAGTGTCAGGGGGCTCACAGGGTCTGCAGCTGAGGGAAGTGGGTGCAGGCAACTGGGCAGCAGCCCCTTCCAGAGCGTCCTCTGCTAATGGAACGGCGGCTGATTTCATTTAAAAAATAAGTAAAAGCAAAAGCGCGACTTCTCCCATGGGGCAGGACTTCAAGGACAGCACCATGTCCCACGCACCCACTTGGGCCAGGGCGGGTCCCCCAACCCCAGCAGGGAAACCTCTGGGGCCACTGGAACCTACATGAGGGCATGTGGGGGTTTCCACCAGGAAGAATAGATGTGATGCAATAACAAACTTGGTAAAAGCCACTGGGCTCAGAGTCTGTAGGTTAGAGGAAAAACCACAGCTCTCTATGGCACCCTTGAGCCCTTGCAGGGGCACGTGCTGTGCCTGAGCGAGGCGGTGAGAGGCGGGAGGTCTGAGTAACAGGAGCCAGAACAGCCTTGATGAGGAAGAGGAAGAGGAGGGTCTGCCCTCAGCCAGGCAGGGTGCTGGCCAACAGGCCATGCGCGAGGTGGAGCTTTGCTTTTCGCTCAGAACAAAGAGGAGAGCAGGCTGTGAGTGCTGGAAGGCAGCACGAAGGCCTGGCCACACGCTAAAAAAGAGACGGCTGCTCAGCCAGATGCAAGGAATAAAGCCAAACAGCCGCTGCATGGGCCAGCCGCTGCATCTCAGCTTGGTTAGCTATTCGGGGGCATGACAGTGCGTGGCAGGCAGGATGCCGCCTCCAGTGTTAGCAGCAGCAAAGGCTAGTTCCCCAGTGGGGCAGCAGAGAGCCAAGGGACAAGGCCGCACGGGCTCCCCAAAGAAGTGCACATGGAACAGAGAGGGACCCCATGGGCCCAGCTACCCGCCCACCAGCAGTTAGCACCTGGGAGCCTTCAGTCCAGCAGGGCTGCTGCAGCTGCTTTGTGTTGAGCACCAAAGCCCAGAGGCCAGGGCCAGGGGGCTTCTGCACATGGCCTGGCTCTGCAGGCGCCTGGGCAACGGAGCCTCCAGAGCGAGGGCTGCAGGCAGCGAGTGGGCTGCGGGGGCTGCGGAGGAGAGGAGGGCTGCATTGCGGGGGGCCATGGGGTAGGTGCAGAGCTCCTCATCTCTCGGACGGACCTGTGACCTCGGGACCACACCGACACCCAAGCAGTGATGACTTGACCTGGCCACTATGCCATCATGTGCCCGAGGCCAGGCCCCTTGACACGTCTCCCACACGCACCTGTGGGGACTCTCTGACCCCAAAGATGACAGGTGAGAACCCTCCCTGTACCCCACCAACTTCGTGTTTGATCCCAGAGCCTCTGTGGCGGAGGCCACACCTGCTCCTGAGACCACAGGGCTGGCCCTCGGGTATGTCCAGGGGCAGGAGCAGAACGAAGGGGCTGGTAGGAGGGGCTGCAGGGCTCAGATGGCCCTCCCGGGCAAGGGAGACCTCTAAGCATGCACACACAGGTGAAGGGGTGGCACAGCCACCACCCTGGTGCCCGGCCCAGGGCCTAGGAGATCCAGGCAAAGTCCTTGCCAGCCGACCCCAAGGGGCTGCGAGGCCCGCGAGGCGAGTCCTCGTCTTCCTTGTCCTCCCCTAGCAGCGCGTCCTCGTGGGCCAAGCCATCGTCCTCGTCCTCACCCAGCTCCTCCTCGCCATCCCCGCGAGGGTCGTCGGGGTCCTCCAGGTAGGGTCCGTCACTGGAGAATAGCTCAGGGGAGCCCGCGGCCCCAACACCATCCAGCGGCCCGGCCGCGCCACGGCCCGCACAGTCGGCACACACGCCGTGGCGCCGCGAGCCATGCTTGATGCCCACACTGGCGGCCGACATAAACACGCGGCTGCACAGCTTGCACACGTACTTCTTGTCCTTGCTGTGCACCTGCGGGGACAGGCAGTCAGTGAGTGGCGGTTGGAGCCAATGGTGTCCTGTTGGCAAAGGGTTAGCAGGGCTATGTCCTTCCTCTCTACTCGCCAGCACCACACGGGATGGCCACTGTCCTGGATGCTCCTCGGCTGCCCTCCCCAGTGGCCCCGCTGTCCTGCCACGCCCATCCACAAAACCCCGAATCCTGAGTTCTGCCACGCTAACGTGTGCTGCTCACACTTGAGCAGCATGAAGTCAGGATCGGGGCTGGGGGCCACCCTTGGGGAAGCCAGTCAGGCCCTGGAGCCAGGCACTGGCTCCGCCGAGCAAGGGGCTCTCCAGGACCCTCCTGGGTCTTTTTGTTTGTTTGATACACTTTAAATCCAGGGCTTCCTCAACCCTCTCCCAACAAAAGAACAAAACCTGGAGAAATTAAAGGGGAAGATGCGGGTCCCTCCTGAGAGGAAGACAACCCTCGAATTTCAAGGACCTTTTCAGGGATTTCTGACCCTCCCTGAAACCCAGCCACGAACCTGATGAAATGCTAAGGAGAGGGGGTAACGTGGGTCCTGACCCTCCAGTGGGATTGATGGTTACCGAACCGCGAATGTGGTTTTGCTAAAGAAAAGACGTAGCTGCCCCAACTATTAAGGTACCAGATGGGTACTACACTCCCCTGTAAAGTGTAAGCTGGACTACTCACTGTGCTGTAAACCTGAAACTAACACAAAATGATACGGAATGCAGCTGTAACTGGAAACAGAATGTGAAGTCCCCCGCGTGTGCCCAGTGAAACCCCAGCAATGGCTCAACCACACCTCTCGTCACAGCCTCCCAGGTCAGGCACGCGGCTCCCTCAGCAGCTCCTCCCAGGGCGCCGCCCCAACAGCTCCTGCAGGTGGTGCGCGTTAGTTTCCTTGGATCAATATGATGTATGTTCTCAGGTCACTGGCTCATTCTAACCTTTTCTACCAAAATATATGAGCTTTCATTCAATTAAGATAATTTTGATTTACGCACATCCAGGGTTTCGTTGTAAATGATTTTTCCAGCTTCTCATATAACTATGAAGAAATTCCTATGACCTGTGTCATTGCAATGCAGCCCACAACTGCACTTCCATTTCAATGGATTATTTAGAAATTAATTTAGTGGATGACTGAAAAAAATATATAGCAACCCATGTTACAGCTTCCCAGCTCTTGTTAATGTAACAAACAAGATACATTTCTTTTTGGACAGGAGATGCTCTCTCTCTGGAAAGCAGTGCCTGAAAGGAGCTCGTGGGTCCCTCTGGACGGGGCAGAAGCAGACATGCCGTGGGGAAGGGTCTAAAGTCAGGACATCGAGTGGGCCTCGTGCTCCTGGGCTGCCAACTTGCCTCTCCAGGTGCAGGCTGGACCCCACCTGGGGAGCAGGAAGACTGGGCCCACCCAGGGCGCGTGCACTCTGGGACGCTCTCTGGCTGTGGCTCGTGGGGCCAGCTGGGGGACACGGGCATCTGTCAGTCAGCCAGAGCCCCTGCAGTCCAGCTGCAGGCCCAGGTGGTGGGCTCTGCTCACTCCAGTGGTCCCTCTGTCAGGAGCCAGGCCTGAGGGTCCTGCCTCACCCCCCAGACTGCCAACCTGTGTCAGGTTACACCTGGGCCCCCTTCAACAATTTGATATGGCCCCCAGGCTGGCCTGGATGGCTTTTCCCGCCACGCCTCCTGGTGGCTCTGCTCCTGATGCTCAGAAGGCCAGCCAGCCTGTGTACCCCACAGATGACTCAAGACACACCCGAGATTCCCAAACTTGTGATATCACCCCAATGCCCTCTTTCCACCTCCACTCGAGCCCAGGGCTGCCCCCCACTACTTCCCGTCAAACAGGCCCCAGCCCAGCCAATCCCTCCTGTAGCCCTGCGCTCCCCTGCAGCCCGGCTCCCCCCTGCAGCCCTGCGCCCCCCTGCAGCCCAGCCAATCCCCCCTGCAGCCCTGTGCCCCCTGCAGTGCACATCACAGGGGGGCTCAGATGCTGCATGCACCTCCTTGTCCAGCTCCTCAGCCTGAACCACACAGCCTTCCTAGTTTAATCTCACCACCCAAAGGCCCTGCACCTGCTTTTCTGGGGATCTGCCTCCATTTCAAGGACCTTTTCATGTCCGGCCATGCAAACTCACCAACACCTGACGCCTGACGCCTGACACCCGGGAGCCAGCTCGCAGAGACAGGGGATGGCCCAGCACAGGGCAGGAGAAGGCTGGACAGGGGATGGCCCAGCACAGGGCGGAAGAAGGCTGGGCTCGCACACAACACAGGGCAGTGAAGTGGGACTCAGGGGCCAAGGGCAGGGGTCCCAGAAGCGGAGAGGAAACTGAGGGTGTGATGTGGCCCTGCCTCTACACCCAGGCCTGGAGGGCAGAGCCAGGTGGGGGGAATGGGGGGTTGAGTGGACCCCACTTCAGGGCTTCCTGTGGTGATCCAAACCACCCCCCCCCCCACCGACCCTGCCAACCGGGCAGACCCCAAGGTGACCCCTGACCTGACCCTGGCCGCGCCCAAACCCCACTCACCAGCGTGTGCCGCTTCATGTGCTCGCGCCGGGTGAACTTCTTCCCACAGATCTCGCAGGGGTAGGGCCGCTCGCCTGTGTGGGAGCGCATGTGGCGCTTGAGGATGCACTGGTGCATGGCCGAGAAGCTGCAGTACGGGCACTTGAACTTCTTCCTGATGACCGTGAACTCATTGACTGGAAGACAGCACAGAGGGCATCACCAGCGGCCCTGGAGCCTGCCCTGCACAGACTCCCTCGAGGCCCCGCCCCCACCAGGCACAGGTGTCCCAAGTGCCTGACAGCTGAGCAGAAGGCCAAAGGCAGCCATGTCCACTCTCAGACATGTCAGTGTCTAAACACACTGCTGTGCACATGCGTAGCCCCAGCAGAAGCAGCATCCACAAAGGAGCCCGAGCACAGCCTGGGGCCCAGCACTGCCATGGCCAGGCCCCTGGGGCACAGCCCCCGCTCCACCCTGTGGGCACCCCAGGGCGGCGCTGCCTGGTGATAGCTATGAGGCGTCCAGTGGACACAGCGAGCGCGAGGCCAAGTGCCCCACACGCAGCAGGAAGTGAGCGGCCTCTGCCTCGGAGGCTTGTCCCGTAACCCCCCACTTCACCTGGGGTCAGGTGCACACCAGGACGCAGCCCTGCCCTCAGGCATCTCATCCCACATTCCTGGGGGTCTCTTGGCACCCCTGGGCACTGGGGCAGCCCAGACATTACAGTCACCCCCTCTTGAGCCCACAGGGAGTCCTCCCAGTACCCCAGAAACCCAAAGACCTCCTGGGTTCCTCTGGGATGACCCCTAGCAACCCAAGTCCTGCGGCTGCCTCTTCTCCTGAGCGAGGAGCTGGTGGTAGACACATATCCCTGGCGTCTGGAGCGGTTTCCCAGGCCCTTAGCCAGCATCCACACCCAGAGGACAGGCCAAGGGTCAAGAGCACTGGGCGTAGCCAGAGGGGCTGCCGGGAGCCCACCCAGGACGGGGCCAGCCAGTCAGGGCAGGGTGGCCTCCTGCTGCACCTTCAGACCCCTTGCAAATGTCCATGTGTGGCAGGCCCTGGCTGCGGTCACAACTGCCCCTGGAGGCACTGAGAGGGAGGGAGACATGAGGACAAATACCACAGAGTCACAGCCCAGGAGAGCAAGGAAGGGCAGGAGCTGAGGTGACCCACAGCCCTGGGCCTTCCTGAGAGGGGAAGCCAGCCAGCGGGCTGGAAAACTGACCAGGCGGCTTCCATGAGCCCACACCCCCACCCCTGAGCCACCCAACACGTCCCAGAGGCAGGGACCCCGCACCACCAACTCTGGGAAATGCGCCCATGGCTCCCAGCTCCTTCCAGCTGCTTAGACCCTGGTCGTGGCAGGCTACTGTGGACAGGGTGCCAGCTGGACGGTGCAGAGCAGGGACCCTGAACACAGTGGTCCTTGCTTGGCAGCCCATTTCTGAAACATGTCTGTGTAAATCGGGGGGAAACCCGAGTGCAGCGTTCTCGTTTGTTTCTTAAAGAAACATCTATATTCTCCCAGGAGCTTTCAAAGAGTGTCTAAATAACCCAGCAACCAGATCCCTCGGTTTTCTGGAACGAGACAGTGAGACTGTCTGCCAGGGGCCCCGACCACATACCCATCCAGGAGCTCTCTGCTCTGGGGTCTCCTGCACCCACCACAGTCAGTGCGTACTAGGGACATGCCTCCTAGGACAGCAGGGCCCTGCCTGGTCAGGTAGCCACATCCTGCCTCACCTTCGAGCTATGACTGTCAGGTATGACACACCTACTTGTGTTAAAAGGCCCACAGGAAACTAAACATTGCTCTAAATGTCAGGACCATTCCTATTGGTCACAAGGCCACTCCTGGGGTCCCATTGCTCCCTTCAGTCTGTGCTTCTGTCCAGGGCACATTCCTTTGGCCACAGGCTGTTGGTGCTTCTTATCAGCAGACCAAGTATTCTCTCACTTTCATTTGTTTGTACCATAATGTCTTCAGCCTTGATTTCTGAAGGACATTTTTGCTGAGTATAGAATTCTAACTTGGCAATTTTTTTGCAGCCCTTTAATGATGCTATTCATTGTCTCGAGCTTCTGTAGTTTCTATTAAAAAGTGGGCCATCAGTCTGTTCCCTTGAAAGAAACGTCTTTATTCTCTAACTGCTTTTACGATTTTTCTTTTTGTCTTTGGTTTTCAATAGTTTGACTATAATGTGCCCAGATATTGTTTTTCTGTTGCTATTATTTTATTTGGTCTTCATTATACAATGCTTCTTAAAACTGTGTATTGATGTCTTTTACCAGTTTTGGAAAATCCTCAGCTACTGTCTCGGCTACTGATTCTGCTTCGGCTCAGTGTTTTCTCTGGAACTCCAATCACACAGATATTAAAATTTCTTGCTGTGCTCATGCTTCTCTTTGCGTTTTTCTCATTCTTTTCTCTTCTCCTGACTTTGGGTATGGATATTTCCACTGCTCTGTCTTCCAGCTCACTAACCCTACCTGGTGTTGTCTCCAGACTGCTACTGAACGATCTGAAGAATCCTCAACATCAGGTATTCTATTTGCAGTTTTAGAATGTTCACTTCCTTCTTTTGTATAGATCCCAATCCTCTTGAAGTCCTCCATCTTTTCATCTGTTTTTCACCATTTCCTTGAGTGTGTGGGTAAGGGTAGCTTCCAGGCCCTATCTGATAACATAGTGTCTTCTTTTCCTGGTGGGGTTAGTCACATGGTTTTGTGACTTAGCGTACATTACCATTTTCTTGTGCAAAACACTGCTCCTCACGGCTCACCCTGTTTCCTGCTTCAACATTTGAGAATATGCTTGAGAAAACTCTGCAGTGAGAGTTACTAGGAGCTTGTCCCTCACAGCCACCCCCTCAAGTCCCACCTGTGCTGGTGGCTCCCCAGGTGTGCATGGGGAGGGCAAGCCCAGTGGAAGCTGGTCACAGTTGAAGCTGGAGGCTGAAATAGTTTTCTTTAAAATAAATTAATGTGTTTTCTTTGGCACCTTAGTTTATGAAGCTGCCAAACTGACAGTGATCAAAACTGAATTATTTATTTTAAATGCAGTTGAAATTAGTAAGTTAACATACCCAAGCATGTGGAGGAGTCTTCATTCCTCCCCCTCCTCCACACACACATACGATGTGGGCAAGGCCACCCATCCACATTTTGTGGCAAAGAAAAATATGCTGAGGAGCCCCAAATGAATGTACACATGAAGCAATTCTCTGTGGCAACGAGTTGGCCTAAATAAAGGATTAACTCTTCATTATTGAAATTCTCTAATAAAGAGCAGTGTTACATTTTTATAACATAAAAAAACCTCTCTTGCCCTGGCTGGTGTTCCCAGTGGTCAGAGCCCCAGCCCGTGCACCGAGGGGTGCAGGTTCTAACCCAGCCTCGTCGGGGTGCACGCAGGAGGCAACCAACTAACGTCTCTCTCTCACATCATTGTTTCTCTCCCCCTCCCTCCCTTCTAAAAATCAATGGAAAAATATCCGTAGGTGATTAAAAAATAAAAACCTCTTGAAATCAAGTCAAGTATCAGTATTTCAATGAGGAATTCAATAACAGATGAAGTGCCTAAATGAATCCACTGAAAAATCCACATGTGGGATGACTGTACAGTTTTAAGGAAAATAAAGTTACATATTAAAATGAAATCAAACAACTATTGATACTAAAAATGTTTCTTACACCCCTCGCTATTTTGCCATCCAGCACAGACCTATTTCTTCTAGGTACAATAATTTTTTAATTGTTTTAAAAATTGAACCAAAGCCCTTTAGCCCAATAGGACAGACAGACCCTCCACAATTCAGGTCTCCTCACGGCCCCATCCACATGCCATCTGACCAGGAAAAAGTTTCCCAAGTGAGCAGGTAAAAGCAGCCACAGGTCCACGCCACGCAGTCAACAGAGTGATAATGAGGTGGCCCAGAGCCGGCATCCCATAGGCTCCTCCTGCCACAGGGACAAATGGCTGGAGACCCATTATGACAAGCAAGAAAAGGAGGTCTCAAAAAGTGGCATTCCAAGGCAGACGAGCACTTACAGAAGCCAGGCTTTTCAGAGGTGCAAGGACTGACTGACCCATCGTTTAGCTACTGGAGACACCGCTCTCGAGTCAGTTGCCTTAGCAACAACATAGTAAGCCTCTCTGAAAAGCCAGCCTTGCTGTCGTCAGGACTCTGATGAAGGTAAAGACACAGCATCTTGGGCAGGCAGAGGTCTGCAGGTGGGGTTGGGGGCAGGGGGAGAACGGCCTCTCAGACGGATGGGGTCACACTTCTCCCTGGAAGCCCACCCTCTGCAGCTGGAACGTGCTCTAGAACCTGGCGCGGGGCCACCTGCTTCTCTCTCCATCCTGGGTCCTGGAGCCCACCACGCCGCAGCCATTGCCCTGCGCAGGAAGCAGACGTGAGAACTAACGTCCAAAGAAGAGGACAAGGGCAAACCCAGAGCGCTCTGTCTAGAAAGCTGTTGGGTGATTCTCCCCCCATGGTGTGTCCTTCACACCTGGAGAGCAATGCCATGGGGCACGCATCGAGGGCAGGGCGCTGGGCTTTGTCCTCATATCTTTCTGGAAAGTACCAGGGTCAGAGCTATTGGGCTCCTCTCCCTGTGGAGAGTGGAGCGTTTCTCTGCATACATCCCCGGGATCCTGTCGCCTGGAGGCTGGTGGCCCGCTGCCCCGGCCCAGCAGATGGGTGTGGGAGGCCTTCCCTCAAATCACCTGCAGGAATTTGAGGAGCAAGCTTTGCAGGCACAGGCAGCGAGTCCCAGGTCCCAGCAGCACCCCCAAATACCTGCCCAAGCCTGGCGCAGCAGAGTGCGGCGGCATCTGCTCCTGTTCCGCAGGGAGGCACCCAGTTTCCAGGGTGTTTCCTCACGGGTCCTGGGCTGACTCCAGTCAGGCTAATGGGAGCCGCATGGCCGCCAGCCTGCAGGAAGGACCCACATCACGCACAGGAGGTGGCGTGGGAACCCAGCCAGGCACTGGCTGCAGCCAAGCCCAGAGGAGGCTCAAGCTCAGCCGGGCTCCAGGTCTCAAGAGGCGTGGACCCACGAAAGACAGACCCAGTCCCAGTTGTGGGGATTCAAGGACATCGAGGAGCTTGTTGGAGCACGTCACCCTTACTCACCACCCCATTCCATCACCACCAGAGGGCCTGTCACTCATCTGAGGCTACAATTAATTCTCAGTGAAGGGCACTCAGCAGAAAACTCCATGGCAACAGAACACCAACACGTCCATCCAACCATTGGTTGGAAAGGACTGCGGAGGAATAACATTGTTAATTCCAAAATAAAAAATACGTGATTCAGCTCCCCTTCAAGACTTACTTTTCCTCACAGAGACAAAGGAACCAAACAGACCTTTTTTAAAAAATGTTTTTATTGGTTTTGAGAAAGAGGACAAGAGAAACAGAAACATCAATGATGAGAATCATTGGTTGACTGCCTCCTGCACGCCCCCCACAGGGCATGTTCCCTGACCAGGAATAGAACCTTGGACCTCTTGGTTCTTGGGTCCACACCCAACCACTGAGCCACCACCAGGGCAGCAAAACTTCCTTTACATAAGAAACAGGAAAGACCTGTGTGAGGCCCCGGGCCAGCGTGGACCCAGCTAGCCAACCGCTCCCTGGGGCTCTGACCCTGCTGCTGCCTGTGGGTGGCTTTCCATTGGGGGAGCCCTTGGGGGGACATCCTCACTGAAGTATAAAAACCACTGACTCGTCCAGCACGGAGCCACGAGTGTGAAATAACTGCTGCTGCAGAGGCCACTAACACTAACCTAGTCGACCTGAGCTGGGCCTCACTGTCCCCCGGCTGGCCGAGCGGAGCGCAGTGACCCACGCCCACTGCAAGCACAGGCAGGGCACCGGTGGAGCGCGCAGCAGGTCACCAGCGGAGGCTGGGGTTGGCTATCCTGGCCTCTGCATCCAGGCTGAGCAGAGAGTGAGAGGCTGCTCTGTCACCAGTCCCCCAGGGGACTTGGGCTGGTGTCAGGTCTTGGGAACAGAAAGCCAGGCTCAGCCCTGGGAGCGAGCTGAGCGGTGCTGGTGGGGCTGAGCGCATTCCGGAGGCACATCTTGGACCTTCCCGTGGTGAGCGCCACCAGGCATGCTGCAGCCTGGGGCTCGCCGGAGTGGGTGGGCACTTGGGTGCTTTTCTCAGCTTCCCTCCGGCACCAGGGGGTGCCAAGGGGCTCCACACCTGACTTGTTTGCTGGCTGATTACCCAGGAAGTCTGAACTTGTCCCGAGGACACGGAACGAGCCTATGGCCTTGAGAAACGGCCTGAGAGAACGAGCGTCACGGGGTCGAGCTGGCTCTTTTTCTCAAAGTGGGCTCACAACCAACAAGAAACTTTAAAATTCCAGGTCTGTCAGAACCTGGTGAAGCCCCAGCCCTTTAAACACAGGAAACGGGCCTCAAACCGCAACCTGAACTAGAGCGGCCACAGCGCTCCACCTCCCCTCCCTCCAGGGCCACTCCAGAGCCGATCCACCAGGCCCAGCGCTTGCCCCCAACCCGGGCTCGGCAAGTCCACCTCCCCATGGGAGGCATTCAGTAGTGGGGACAACGTGGGGTCCCACACCAGGACCCTGCCCCACCTGCCCCACCTGGCTTGTCTGCAGGGTGTTCCCAGGAAACTGGCCAGGGACCCCGGTGCAAATGGCACTTTTAAGGGCCCAAGAAAGTAACACACAGGTCAGGGTCCCTGCACCCTGAACACCACTCCCCAAACAGGGACGTGTTTTGAGCCACGAACAATGCTTTTCATGGTTTCCATTCAGTGAACAATAACGACTAACAGGCGGGACTTGAGCTGCTGCTGAGATGGCATAAACATGAGAGGCAAGTTCACCGGAGTCAGAATGAGAACTGAAGAGTCTTCTCAGGGAGAAAGCGGTTAAAGCAGGACCGTCTGGTGAAACCACCTGTGACACTTAGGCCTCTGAAAACAAGGGCACTATGTGGAAGGTTCCAGAACCAGCCAGGAAGGACCTGGGCTCCAGCTGCAGAGCTAATGGTTCCCTCAAACCTCTGCAATAACTGTCCCCCCCCCCCATTTTTTTTTTTTTTTGCAAAACTGCCCTGATCAGACCACATCCAGGCACCACAATGTCCCCTCCAGGGCCGGGAAGGTTGGAGACAGGCCCGGCCCCCACAGGGCCTGCTGGGCAGCATTGTCCTCGGGCAGCCAAGAGCAGGGTAAGGCCTCTGCTGTGGAGCCCAGTGTAAGGCTGTTTTTCTTTCTGCAAACGTGTTTTTGGGTCCCTTCCAAGCATGCACCATCGTGGGCTCCCCAGGGTCGAGGTCTGCAGGCCATGGGTGAGGGTCCCTGGGAGAGGCCCTGCACAACACGTGTCTCAGCCCGAATCGTGGGCGTCCCTTCAATGGAGCCACCACCACGTGGCTCAGGGACAACGCGGCGGAGAAGACAGGCCTGGGGCTCTGCACCGAGTATTTGGGGAAACCAACATCTACCATAGGCGAAAAGCAAGCAGCTTTCATTTTATTATTTTTTTGGTTGTTTTTTTGTTTTGTTATTGTTGTTGTTTTCGGTTAATCTTCACCTGAGGATATTTTTCCATTAATTTTTTTAGAGAGTAAGGGAGGGAGAAAGAGAGAGAAACACCGATGTGAGAGAGACACATTGATCTGTTGCCTCCCGTATGCACTCCGACCAGGTCCAGAGATCGAGCCCACAACTGAGGTACATGCCCTTGACCGGAATCAAACCTGGTACCCTTCATTCTGCAGGCCGACACTCTATCCACTGAGCCAAACTGGCCAGGGCTGGCTGTTAGTTCTTTGAAATATGTTTTTATTAATTTCAGAGAGGAAGGGAGAGGGAAAGGAATAGAAACATCAGTGATGAGAGAGAATCATTGACCGGCTGACTCCTGCACACCCCACTGGGAATTGACCCCACCACCCATGGGTCCTTGAGCTGACACCCTACCCACGGAGCACACAGCCAGGGCAAACACTGCTTTAAGTTCAGACAGCTGTGTCGGAGACACTATCCCCAATTTCAGATGCAGAAAACAAGGCCTGACGTGTTTTTCAAAGCATGCCCAACTCCAGTTAGCTAACCCAGCTCTGAGTTACAACCAAGTCCGATCCACAGACCACGCTCCGGCCTGGCAGTAGCTCTTACTTCAGCCACGGAAATAAAGGGAACGTAAAACATTATTTTCCAGTGTTAGTCTTTATTAGCCATAAGCAGTTTTTATCACTCTAACACAAAAACTTGAATGTTTTAGTGCTCATGAAAACAAAGTTATAAAATATTGTTTTTGAAAACAAAGACACGTGTCCCAAGGCCCAGCCCAGCGCTGGCAGGCCATCCTCCCCACGCAGTGCTCAGCGCCCACCCAGTGTGGGGCACCTCATCTCTTCCACACTCAGCACTTCCTTTTTGGGGGTCCCTTCCCCCAGGGAGAGCAGCCAGACACGGGGTTTCTCCCTGGTGATACGCTCACAGCCTGCACATGGGAGTGGCCACCAGTGTCCCAGAACACCCGTGATGTGGGTGAGGGCTCGCACTCGGCTGGCACGCAGTGGGCACGAGGGCAGGTAGGGTGCACAAGCCAGCGCCCGGTGCTGCCGGAGGACATCTCAGAGCCATTTTCTCTGAGCAACTGGAATTCAGGGGGCACTTAACACAGCACCCAAGTCCTTTTTAACAACCCTATGTGACCAGCATCACCTCGTGCAAACACAGCCGGGAGCCCACCCTGGCCTCCCTCCTTGCATCTCCCGGGGGAACAAGTGGGCGGGAGGCCAGAGGCTATCCTTGCCCCGTCCTGACCTCACAGGGCTGTGCCCCCAGCCTGCTCACCGCTCCTGTGTACTTCTGAGCTCGAGCAGGTTTTAGGTTTAGATCCTCTACTTCTTGTTAGATCCTCTGAACAAGCATGCACTGCCCCTCCCTATTGCCCTGACAACCCCACATGTGTGACTTCCTGACAACCTCAGGAGGGGGGATCTGAGGGCACCTGGACCCAGGGCTGGTCGCCAGCCGTGTGCACGACGCCCACACCCGCCACCCCGTGGGCCTAATGCCATCTGCTCCCCTCAACACTCAGAATCACACAGAAGTGGCCGCGGGGCCTGCACTTACGAGACAGGGAGTGGGTGCCTTTGGGCAGGTACTCGAGCAGGAGGGCGCTGTCGTCCCCGAGCACATCAGCCTTGAGGGACAGCAGGCTGTTCTTACTCATGAGCGCCGCCCGCAGGTTGGCCACAGCAGTGGCCTGCTGCAGCGCCTCATCCTTCTCGGGGGTGAGGGGCCGGCCCAGGTAGCTGGCTTCTGCCCCCAGGAAGCCCTCGTCCACGTGGGCACAGAGGTCCACTCTGTCCCCTCGGCTGTCGGAGCTGCTGGCCTCGGTGACAGTCAAGTCTGAATCTGGGAGGAAACACAACGTTCAGGTCACTTCAAGCCTCTCCAGGTGGGAAGCAGCCAGGGCCACGCGCTTCCTGTCAGGCCCACCCCATCCACCGCCACGGTCCAGGACACCCCCGGCAAAGGCACTGGTGGGCCCCGCTGCTCCCGGCTACGCCCCAGGCCCCACAGGCTCAGACTGCACCTTGCTCACAGGCCTACCTGTTCCCCCTAAATCTATAAACTTCCAGGAAAAATTCATGGAAGGCATCTTTGTGATCTTAAGGCAAAGACTTCTTAGCTAGGAGACCCAAAAAGCATGAACCATAATTTAAAAAAAGTTCACAAATTGGACTTTGTCAAAATTTTAAGTGTATGCTCCTCAAAAGACAGTGTTAAATAAAAAATGAGCCAAAGACTGGGAGAAAATGCACAAAGAACTGTCAACTCAGCAGTGACAAGCAGACAAGGTCCCCACAGGAGGTGCTGGCGGCCAGCCAGAGCACGAGAGGACACTTGTCACACAGCCACCGCCCACAAACATGCCACACGCACCCGGCAGTGACCTCCTGAGCTGACCCACTGCCACTGGAGCAGACACCAAAGAAGGCGAGCGGCCACAGCCTGGCTCGGGCGCTCACAGCGGCTTTGGGTGTCACGGCCAAAATCTCCAAAATAACCACACGATCCACAGCTGAGTGAAGGGGTCGGCTGACACAGCCAGGGCAGAAAGGCACTTGGCAGCACAAGAATGACTCATCGACACTACGGCCACGGGAAGGGGACTCAAAGCATGCTGAGAGTCACAGGCGTGGACCGAGGGGTGGCTGCAACCATGGGCTCGGGTCCTAGGCTGAAGCAGCCTCAACGTCCTGGCTGTGATTCTGACTAATTTGCACGGTGATGTCCTGGGGGAACCACATAAAGTAACACAGGCTGTCTCCTATTACTTCTTACAATTGATTGTTAATCTACAATTGTCTCAAAATGATGCTCTATGCTTGTACTTCTCAAGCTGGCCGCTCTGTGAGGCGTCTGGAGGGGCTGCTGGGAGGACACAGGTAGTGGGGGAGGGCTGGCTGAAAGGGCAGAAGGGAGCATTCTTGGTGGTGGAAATGGTCTCTCTCCTAACAACAGAGGTGTAACATCTGTCAAAACTCATCAAACTCACTCACTAGAGTGGTTAAAATTAAGAAGACAGTGGAAGGGAGGGGAGGGGAGGCGAGGGGAGGGGCGAAGCTCTGGCCAGTTTGGCGCAGTGTTTAGAGTGTCGGCCAGTGGACAGAAGGGTCACAGGTTCGATTATGGTCAAGGGCATGTACCTCAGTTGCAAGTTCCCCTGTGGGAGACAACCAGTCAATGTTTCTTTGTCTCTCCCGCTCCCTTCCACTCTCTCTAAAAATCAGTGGAAAAATATCCTCGGTGAGGATTAACAACAAAAAGACAGCCCTGGCTGGGTGGCTCAGGTGGCTGGAGCATCGTTCCATACACTGGAAGGTTGAGGGTTCAATTCCCAGTCAGGGCACATATCTAGGTTTTGGGTTGATCCTGGTTGGGGAGCGTATGGAAGGCAACCCATGGATGCTTTTCTCTCACATTGATGTTTCTCTTTCTCCCTTCCTCTCTCTCTGAAAATCAATGGAAACATCCTGGGGTGAAGATTAAAAAAATAAATAAAAATTAAAAAGACAGACAACGGGCCGAGCTACAGAGGATATGGGGCCACCCAAACCCCACTCGCATTCTTGGGAGAGGAGATGATGCAACCACTTAGAAAAAGTCTGCCCGGCCGGCGTGGCTCAGCAGTTGAGTGTCTACCTATGAACCAGGAGGTCCAGGTTCGATTCCTGGTCAGGGCACATGCCTGGGTTGCAGGCTCGACCCCCAGTAGGGGGCGTGCAGGAGGCAGCTGATGGATGATTCTCTCTTATCACTGATGTTTCCATCTTTCTCTCTCTCCCCCTTCCTCTCTGACACCAATAAAAACATATTTAAGAGAAAAAGCTGACCATTCCTTATAACCCTGAAGCTGCCCTTCAGCCACTCCATGCTGAGGTCTTTACTCAAGAGAAATGAAAGCACAAGACAGACTGGCGCCAAGCGCCCAGAAACTCATCCTACGGCGGGCAGCAGCCTGTCCATGGCCAGAGGCCGGTCACGGGCGTTGGTGGTTTCAGGAAACAGAAGACGCCTCAGCACCCAGCACGGTGTGGACGCCAACGACACACACATGCGCGGCGCACGTAAGAAGTTGTGCTGGCGGCGGCACCTGCCTGGAGCCCCCCCGCCCCGAGCTGGGTCCAGCCGCCAGGCGTGGCTGCCCAGGGCCTTGTCCCTCCTCCACCCAGAACACACTCGAGCTCTTCCTCGGAGCACCCTCTGGTTGGAGCGTGACAGGGACACCCCAGCTCTGAGTGGGGGCCCCCTGAGCAGGAAAAGCAACTACATTGGCCACTCAGCAAAGCCCAGGGTGAGTGTAAACAATGATTCCAAAGTGTGGCCCGTGGACAAGCCACAGAAGCGCAAACGCAGGAGGGCCCAGGGCGCAGGGCACGACCCCAGCCCCACCGGACACATGCTCTCCTCAGATGAGGTCGGCGCCAGCCTGCCCCGCCCTGTGCCCTCGCTGAGCGCCATCCCGCCCATCCCACAGGGCTGCTGCTGTCTGTGTAGGAGCACCGTTGTCAACAGCACCGAGCCTGCGTCATCCGCTCAGACCGGAAGGGAATGCGGGGCACAGCCGCTCTGATTCCTGAAGGGAGGGCTGCACAGCAGAGCAGGCAAAGCACCCAGGCTCGCAGCCGCAGAAGCAGGGCCAGCCCCATCCCGATGGGCTGGTGGAAGCATGTGGGTTACTTTTCATTCAGATGCTCTTCCCCCAAATACAATCCTAAGCAAGCTGGTTCTCTACAACGGAGATCACCAAATCGGCTGGCGGTGCCCGAGCACTGGCCCAGGTGTGGCCATGGGAACTGACCTGTCAGTTAACAAACATGGGCGGTGCCAGCTTCTCCAAAGGAGTCCTCTATCCTGTGCGGTTCAGGACAGCGCTGTGGCCAGGCATGCCAGCGGGGGACGGCCCTCCCCGCCACCTTCCAGGAGGGGACAAGAGGAGAGGCCACAGTCTCAGACTGTCCCAGCTCCTGCCTCAGCCCCAGCGACCAACCCGGAGGGGCTGGGAGCATCTGACTCAGCCCAGGAGAGAGACTGCGGGCGGGCGTGGCCATCGAGAAGCTGCCCGAGGCTGCCGGCACCCAACAGAAGCTGGTCTGCAGTCCCACGCACCCAGGATGTCCTGGTCTCAGCTCAGGTGTGAACATTCACTTCACTAAACCCACAGGCTCACCTGCTGCCCAGCACCGTGCTCGAGGGGCCTCTGGGGATGCCTGGGGCAAGGCACTGGGCTCTTCCTGGCCCAGAGGTATAAACCCTGCCTCTTCAGGGTCCAGGCAGGGTGAGGCTGGGACGCGGGGAGACAAGGGACAACAGGTCTGGCATAAGGTCCCTCTGGACCCAGAACATCACTGTCTGCACACGTGTCTACACATGTCAATGCTACTTCCCACGACCTACACACACATCACATGTGACTCCGGATGTTTCCCTGGAAGCCACCGGGCTAGAATGCACGTGGCCTTTAGCTCAGAAAAAAATCACTCTGAACAGTAATAGGCCCAAGAGTCAGCATGGCTGAGGGGGCACAAAGGGGTCAGGGCAGGCTGCCGCCGCTGGACTGGACACCTGAGTGTCCACGCCAGCGCCCCGAACACTGAGTGGTAACCACATAATATGTTCCTCTGGGGAAGGGCCTTTTCTCCCATGAGTGGGCCAGGAATGAAAAATACTCTTCTCTAAGCTTCAGTAACTCTTTCATGAAAACAAAGGGTCCTCACTGAGGAGCACACACTTCCCCGCTCTGCCCAGGCCAGGCGGGGTGAGCAGACAACATGAGCCAGGCAGACAGCCCCACGCCAGCCCACAACCTCCGTCCTGTTTTAGCAACTCGGTATAATCCAGTAGGAGCAGCTCATGGTTGCCTTGGTAACCCAAGGGATTGAAGATGTTAACAAGAGTACACAGTTGAAATCACTTGCTGGATTCTAAAAACACCTTCTGCTTGATAACTGCATTTAAAACCTCAAGCCCACAGCTCAGCAGGCTGCTGTCTCTTAGCATAGATGGCTCTCACGTGCAAGGCCTCCAGTAGCTCAGCGCAGGCAGCCCCTTGGCAGGGACCCTCAGCAGGTTTGGGGCAAAGCCTCTGTCCTGGCCACTCACCACGGGCTGCTGCTCATCAGGCCCTATCAGAGCTGGTGGATGGCGACACCGAGTTAAGAGCAGACCAGACACTGCTGTCCTTCTCCTCACTGACCGCTAGCAGGGGGACGGGTGGCGTTTCCATCCGCTCAGACACCGCCTCCTTCTCACGGAGTTTGGCTCAGTTCCAGCAGGCCTGGGGCTGCCTATCAGGGACTTTGCAGTGTCTGGAGACTTTTTGATTGTCACAACTAGAGGCGAGCGGGTTGCTACCGGCTGACATCCCAGGATACCCCACGCGGAGTCACCCAGCCAGGCCCAGATCCTGGTCAACCTAGCACCCAGCAGACACAGTGGCCATGAGGCTAAGAAGGAATACGTCAGGCTATAGTGTATGCTGGATACCACTGTTTAATGAATACAGAGTTGCAATTTGGGGATAAAGAGAAAGTTTGGGAAACAGACAGTGATGGCTGCACAACAATGTGGCTGTATTTAATGCCAGTGAACCTTACACTTAAAGTGGTTACAAGGGTGTTGTTTGTGGTTCGAGTATTTTTACGACAGTGATGCGAACTACAGTGCCTGGGGCCAGAGGGCAGTCTTCCCACTGAGGAGAGCAGAAACAGGACTCCCCAGGGTCCCCGAAGCCTTCGGGCAGGGGCGGGGGTGCCCCCACCAGCACACGGCATTTGTGACATTTTCCAGGACTTATCACCCCACAGTTTGCTGCCTTCTGCCCATCTCTGTCCACTCACTCGGTTGATTTCTAATCTCTCGCCCTTGAGTCCCCAGGGTGCTCATTCCTCCAGGTGCCACTGAGAAGGCGGCATGACCAGAATTACCATCAGGAAGAGCACCTGACATTCAGGAAATTTAATTGCTATTCACTCATCTGGGAAACAGATACAAAGCATCGTCCAGCATGAAGACTGGCTCAGCACAGTGAGTTGGTGATCCCAGTGGCTGCAAGAAAAACACCAAGGATAGCCACCCATGTGAGTTTGGGAATGTGTCCCTTTGTCTACGAAGCAAGCATCCACGGCCCCCACACAGTGTCTGAGCCTCCTCCCCCCGCCCCCCCCGGGAACAAAGGAAAGGCTTACTTGAATCACGACCACTGAATGGCCGCCCGGATGTCTGCAAGAAGGCTGGAACCGGGGACCCGGCCTGGCTCTCGTCCTCCACCTGCTGTGTGATGTGCCGGACGGTCTCTTTGTTTTTCCGATTCTTCCTTCGGCCTGTGGGCTGCCAGCCATCCCCTCCGGCATGCTCAGACAAAGAGTTCTGTGTCGCGCCATCCCTGGCCGCAGGTGGCTCACTCCCTCCGCAGTGAGAGGGTGAGCTCTGCTCCTCCTTGATGCGCAGAGGCCCACAGCCCGCATCACTGGGCCACAGCGCCTGTGAAGACAGGTCATCAGCGCCATTGGCCTTGGACTCCTGGTCCTCTTTACCGTAGCTGCTTCCTCCCTCGTGGCAGCTGGCGATGGCTGAGTCTCCAGAAGAATTGGTGGGACTGGGGCGCCGAGCAAGCCACGGGGAGATGCTCCTTCCGGCCATCACAGCGGAGATGAACGCATCGGCGCTGCTGCCGGGCGGGGCAGCCATCTCGAACTCTGAGAGCTCGTCTGAGGCGTCGGGCTTGATGCTGATGTCCAGCGCGGCCTTGATGAAGTCATGGCACGCCTGCACAATGTCTGTCATCTGCAGGAAGCTGGCCGCGGACATTACCTCTATGACGTTCCGGCTGGTGAGGGCTAGGTGGGCGGAGTACATGAAGTCGATGATGGCCTGGAAGCCCTGGGCTGTGACGATGTCCAGGTGCGTGACCGTGGCCGGCTCGGACGCCTTCTGCACCTGGCAGTACAGCGTCTTGAAGTAGCGGCTGCTGCCAAGCAGCACGTTCTTGTGGGCCTTGAACACCTTGCCCTCAACCACGACGCACACATCACACAGGACGCCATGCTGCCTCTGCTCATCCAGCTCGCGCAGCAGGTGCCGGTAGTGGGACGTGATTTCCATATCTTCCTTCCGGTTGTTCATTGGGAAGCCTCGGTGTTGCCTCTCCTACAGACTCTGTGGGGACAAGAAGGGGCAGTTACCCACTCCAGTGGCCAGGTGCGTGCGGGAGGAAGATGGGAGGAAGATGGTGAGCCTGCAGCCCCGAGCACAGACCCAGAGGGCCCGGCTGAGGATGGGGCAGGGAAGGGAGGTTCTGGTTCAAGGCCCTCAGCATGGACACGATTTTTGGACAGAATCCTACACATACAGCAAACTCTCAGAACACAAAGCAAATGTTCCACAAACAAGGACAATATCCATCAGTAGTGAAGCGGAACTCTTACCCAAACGGAAAATCTAGGTTAAGTCACCTGTGTCCTCATCCCTGGCCTTTGAAGGAACATCCTAAAAACAAAACACAAAAGGGGAAGACTTCCTACGGAAAGCCCTTGAGCCGTCACAGCCTTCACCCTAAAATTTCCAGAGGGCTGCCTTCCCCCCACACCCTCCCGCCATCAGCTCTCGGTAGGAGGCCCTGGACCAGCTCTGGACCCTCGAGGACCCCGGGCAGAGGGCGGCACCCTGGGGGCAGCTGTAGTACCTTGTCCATCTCCATGCGGCGCCCCTCCCCCCAGTGCATTCCGCCTGTGTCTCCCAACCTGTGTGCCTTGTCCTCTCTTGGTTTCTCTGGGACAAGGTGCCATAGACCAGGCAGCTTAAACAACAGAATTCTGTTCTAGCAGCATCTGGAGGCCCAAATCCCAGAGGTGTCAGCAAGGTCCCTCCCACTGAAGGCTGAGGGACGGCGCACCTGCCAGTGGCTGACCCCTTGGCCGCATTGGCTTGTGGACCATCCCCACCCGCCTCTGCCTCCCATGGCATCTCCCTGTGTGCCTCTGTCCCTGTGCCCCTTCGTATAAGGACACCTGCCATGCTGGACTAGGGCCACCTGCTCCAGTGTGCCCTCACCTTCACTAAATACATCCGACTGATTGCTGGCCACACAAGGGGAGAACCAAGGCACTGCATGCAAAAGAGGAAGCGTTGGCTTCATTACCTGCTTTCCGGCCTGAATGAATCTCTACTTGCCAGTGAAACAGATCCCAAGGTGTTGGAAGCCGCCGATTGTCCTCACTAGCTGAGAGGTGTGGACAAGGAACCCGGAAGGCTGGTCAACCTTGAAGCTCTGAAAGGTCAGAGCCAACCACCCACTGTTTAGTTGAGACAATGGTAGCTAAAGCAACTTCCACCTTTTAGTCTTATGTAAATCCTTGCTGATTGGCTATTATTGGAATTGCCTGCCTAAAGGTTATGGGTATATCCCATAGTCTTAATAAATGGGATAGCAAGGCCAAAGCTGGGTGGAGTCCTTCCTCTTGAGCTGGGCTCCCGCCTGGCCCCCAATATTTCCAAACTAATATTTTCTAGTCTCTTTCATTTGTGTGCGGCCTCCTCCAGAGCCCGAACCCTGAACCTGAACCCTGAACCACGCGGGACCTGGTGGGGGACACTCGCACCGAGGAACCAGGAAGATGGTGGGGAAGGGAGAGGAAGCTCAGCGCGTTGTACAGAAGAGCAACAACCTCACGGGCGGGCAGCATGGCCAGTTCTGAAGAAGGGCATCCCTCAGTCAGGACAGCTTAAACCCAGTGCTTCACAGAGACTTGTAGTGAGAAGATGATATCATTTCATTAGGGGAAAAGGACGAGGACACGGAACTAAAAGTAATCTAAGATAATGATCATCTCAGTAGATTCATCAGCTGTGGGAATCCGGGGACACCCTCCATCCTGGGAAGCTTAGGGTGGCAGCTGCATTTGTGTTTCCTTTGAAAATCTCTCAGCATCAGGAAGATGTCTGTGGGGTCCAGCCCACCTGGCCAAAGAAGAAAAATGGCTGCCTGATGGCCAGCTGCCCACTCACTGTTTGGCAACTGTGATCCTAAAAATGGAAGCACCCTGGACAGCAAAGCCAGTCCTGTCATATACCCACCAACAAGTGAGGGCACCCGGAGACTAGAGCAAGCTCATGGTGTGAGGGCAAGAGCAGCAGAGCACCTGCCCTGTCTGGTGGAGTGCATCATCCAGTGGAGGCACACCTGGCCGCAGGACACACACCTGGCAACATGACACACACCTGGCCGCAGGACACACACCTGGCCATGGAACACACACCTGGCCGCAGGACACACACCTGGCTACAGGACACACACCTGGCCATGGAACACACACCTGGCTACAGGACACACACCTGGCCATGGAATACACACGTGGCCATGGAACACACACCTGGCCATGGAACACACACCTGGCCATGGAACACACACCTGGCTACAGGACACACACCTGGCCATGGAACACAAAGCTGGCCATGGAGCACACACCTGGCCGCGGAACAGACACCTGGCCATGGGACACACACCTGGCCACAGAACACACACGTGGCCACGGAACACACACCTGGCCATGGAACACACACCTGGCCATGGAACACACACCTGGCCATGGAACACACGCCTGGCTATGGAACACACACCTGGCCATGGAACACACACCTGTCCAGGGAACACACATCTGTTCACAGGACACACATCAGCTCATGGAAACAGCCTGTGGGCTCACACCTATGGACAGATAACCTGATCACCTATGCTACTGCCGGAGCAGAGAGCACTTATCATGCATCCAAGGGGCATGTGTGGCACCCCTTGAAACAACCACTTTGGTACCAAACAAACTTGAATCCATGTTCCAGACCAAACCCCCAAGTTGAGTTGGCCAGAATGGGGCTGGGGGCTCGTGAGTGGCCCTGCCATGGACAGCCAGGGACATGGTGATGAGGCACATGACCCAACGGGCTGTGGGTAATGAAGGGGCTCCAGCGGGCCGTCCTGTCTGGGCAGGCAATGTGCCTGATGCTTTCGGTGCCTTTTCCAAGGATGAGTGCTTCCTGGATAAAGGCCAAGAAGTCGCCCTCTTGCAGAATGCACAGGGGCCGTGGGGCGTGAAGACTGCCTGAATGAATGGGTTCGCCAGCTGCACTGTGTGTTCAAAGTCTTAACTCTGGGAGCAGGGCAGGGTAATTTTTCCTTTCGTCCCCAAGGAGCTCTGCCAGGAAGGCAACTTATTGTAATAAAAATGTGAAACAGTGGATGCAATTTAGCCGTCTTGTCCCTGTTCCACCAGGACGAGAGCACCGGTCTGTGCAGGGCCCGGCACCCCACTGATGCCCTGCTCCCGGGAAGGGGTCACACTCGAGAATTTGGAACAGTTCATAAGATGTGAACGTCCCTCTAAAACATCACCACACTTCCTCTCACCTCTCACCTTTGACTTTTCACCTCTGCTTTTCAGTGAGGCTTAACTTAAACTTACTTAATATTTTCCTTAAAGTGTGATCTGACAGACAACTGTTGTTTAAAGTGGGAACAAGATAAGATAACTAGCACTAGAACCAAACTGTGTGGTCCTGGTCGCCAGAGGCCAGGCAGCTCCCACAGCATCCTGAGGAGGAGGGCGTCTGAGCCATTTCACTAAATGGGTCTTTGCGATTATATGGGCCACAGGACACACACCTGGCCGCAGGACACACCTGGCCGCAGGACACGTTTTAAATGGGACACATTTTGAACAGACAGGTCACAGAGAAGACATGCGGCTGGCCAAGCCGGGAAGATGCTCGGCCTCGCCAGCCTTCCGGGGAACGCAGAGGCCCCTGCACTCCCGCCAGAATGTGGAAGAGGGACCATGCCAATGTCTGTGAGGACTGGGAGCACTGGGACCCGCACCCCGCTGCTGGGAACGTAAGATGGACAGCCATTTTGGAAGACAGCTTGGCAGTGTCTTCAAAGTTGAGCAAATACCCTAGGACCCGACAACTCCAACACCAGGAACCTACCCAAGGGACGTGGGAACACAGACCCACGTGAGGACTTACCCAAAAATGTGCACAGCGGCTTTATTCATAACATTCCAATCCAGAATCCGCCCAAATGTGCACCAACAGGTGAACAAACGGGTGCATCCCCCAGCAGGCCTGCAGCAGGCGGAGGTGACGCGCCTCTGGCCAGGCACTTTGCCCACCTCCCCACTCCCAAGCTTGTCTGAACATCCCTCCACACACCTGGACAAATCTCAAAATAATTACGCTGCAGAAAAGCAGCCAGACAGAAGGGACAGGGTATGAACCCATTTCTATGAAACTCTAGAAAACGCAGCCTAGTCTACTGGGAAGGAGCCAGGAGTCAGCGGGGCCAGCGCTGGGCTGGGCCACGCAGAGCAGTGAGTTCCCCAGGGCTCTGGGCCTTTCGCCTGGTACTTTCACAGGTATGCAAATGCTTCGCCCACACTAAGTGACAGCAGTATTTATATGTAAATTACTCCTTAATAAAGGTAACCAGAAATCTATTTTTGTGAAACTATTCTTGCTCAACTACAAACCTGTACTTATATTTATTGACATTTATTGTGGGTGGATGTTGTCCCCCCAAAATTCATTTTTTGAAGTCCTAACCCCCAAGAGCTCAGAAGGTGACCTTATCTGGAAAGAGGGTCATTGCAGATGTAATTGGTTAAGATGAGGCCCCTCAGGGGCCCTTTACCCCATGTGGCCCATGTCCTTATAACAAGGGAGTTTGGACGCAGACACATAGAGAGTACCTGTGAGCACAGAGACGCTGCTCCGAGGCAAGAAACCCCCAGAAGCTGCAGAATCCGGGAAGGGTCCTGCTCATCCTCCTCCCCAGAGGTCCTCTGGGCAGGAGAGGATAATGCTCTATTGCGTAGGACACAGTGTGTGGTCCTTTGTTAGGAAAACCCAGGACACTCACACCACCTCCCCTCTGGAGGAGCACCTGGAGGCCAACAGGGTTTTCCCTGCTGTGCAGGGAGAAATCGACCCTGGGCGTCTGCATGTCCCGCAGAACCAGGCAGCCCTGACCCCTGGCTCCCTCCTCATTGTGCGACACCTTTCCCTCGCTGATGTGTTCAGACGGTTCACTATGTGTTGAAAAACCCACTTTATAAATCAGACTTATAGACACAGTATTATTATTCATGGTTACATTTTAAAATTTTAAATTAAGCCTGGCCAGTGTTGCTCAGTTGGTTGAGTGTCACCCCATGCACCAGGAGGTCCTGGGTTCCATTCCCAGTCAGAGCACACACACCCAGACTCAATCCCCACTAGGGGGCATGCAGGAGGCAGCTGATGAATGTTTCTCTCTCAAGGATGTTTCTATCTCTCTCCCTCTCCCTTCCTCTCTCTCTCAAAATCAATAAAAACATTTTTAAAAATAAAATTTTTAAATGAGCTCCTCCCTGGAAAGAAACACTCCAAAAATGTTAGCAGAAGTCATCTCTAGAGGCCAGTCACCTGAATTTTCTCTGGTGAGAACAAATTGACACTGTTGGTTGCTGAATGTGACATCTCCCAGCCGTAGCCAGGGTGACCTTCTGAAATCGCACACCTGTGACTGCCACCTGCCCACTGCCAGCCCTTTGGTCAGGTGCTCTGCAGGCCCAACCCCACCCTCGGCCTCCGCTCCTCCCTCCCTGCTGTTCTGGCCTCTTTCGGTTCCTTGACTTCTATCAGCCCAGAGCACCTTCCCGGCCTGCTCACATGTTACTTCCTCTCTCCTGCAACCCCACCCCAACCACACAGGGCCAACCCTCCTCCAAACACCATAGGGTGTCCCCTCCCTGCCCAGTTCACGTCACATGGCTGTACGCCTTGACAGAGCCAAATGGTAACTGCATTCACATCACACATTAGCCCAACCCTTTTACATGCCAGCCCAGATGTGCACAGTAGCCTGGGTCAACTGTGAGGACACCACCCACCTGCCCAGACAGGCAGCCCCAGGCTCCCCGAGGGCTAGGCCAGAGTAGGGTGATTCCTGGTCAGTACAAAGTGCTGTGGGGGCCATTGGGGAGGGGCTGGGCTGGGGGCAGCTTCCTCGAGGGAGGTACCCACAAGGAAGCATTCAGAGGATGGGCCATCACTCTGAGGTTCAAAGCCAGTCCTGGCCAGAGCCTTAAGGAGTAGCGTCCACGTTGCACTTTTATGGGTCTGTGTCCAGCTATACAGCTGCAGGGGCAGAGAACTGAGCCCACGTGGAGAGGAAGGTGCAGCCACCCCAGCAACCAGGCCAAACCCCAACCCCTATGAGGTGCCAGACCGCTGAGCCACCTGCCCTGACTGTTCCAGCCCAGCTCCAAGACTGTGGCCTCGCACAACATCACTTGGGCAGAAGAACCACCTGGCTGAGGCCAATCAGCCACAGAACCTTGAGACAATGGGCCTGTGTCTCAGGATGGACAAGTGACCATGAGACGGGGCAAGGCCAACAAGAGATCCTGCATCCAGCTCAGGGCCTGCTGGTTGAGAATTCTGCTAGACCTCAGGGTGGTTGGGGCACCAGGTACCAAGATGGAGAACCCAGAGGCCAGTGCTTTGAGGGGAGAGAGAAGTCTCGAGCACAGCCACCACAGGGTCCCAGGCGTCCTAACTCAGGTTCTGGTACCTGGGAGAGTGGCCTGGGGCCGAGAGGCCCCTGAGCATTCACCTGAGGGCGGAGTCGCACAGCAGCTCTGGGAACTTCCCATTTCTCTGCTTCCGCTGGGGGGAAGTTGGTCTGGGTTGGAAGAGAGAAAGGGGAAGAGGTCACCTCAATGCGTGCACCCGGGCACCTCCTGCCACACTGGGTCAGGTCTGGACCTTTTGTCTTTAAACCATGCTTGCTCTTTTGTTTTAAGTCCTCACCCAAGGATATTTTCCCATTGTTTTTTACAGAGAGTGGAAGGGAAAGAGGAGGAAAGGGAAAGAAACATCCACATGATGTGAGACACGTGGATTGGTTGCCTCCCGAACGTGCCCCAATGGGGGTGGGGACTTGCAACTGAGGTACAAGCCCTTGACCGGGAATTAAACCGGGGACCCTCTAACCACTGCCCCAAAATGGCCAAAGCAGACCATGTTGATCTTATCAGGCAGCGACACTCCTATCAGCTCATCCAGAGGACACAAGGCTTCGGCAGAGGAGCTTGCTCCTACAAAGGAAGATCCAACGGGCAGATCTTGGGCACATCCTCGTGAATGCAGGCGGGTGGGCCTGTGAGGCCTCCTCCTCCCTTGAGGCAGGCACACAGTTCAGCTCAGTGCTCACTGTTGGAGTCAACAAAACTATAGGACTTTTTTTTTTTTTTTGCATTAAACCTGCGAGATTGAAACCCTACATGATCAACTTAAGAAATACTTTTAAAATGTCTACATGCTGGTAGAAGTGGGAAGAGACAGACAGTCCCTGGCCCCAGGACAGGGAATGTGGGCGGTGAGGCTGTGCGCCCATGGCCACTCACCCGTGGTGTCCAGGCTCCGAGCCACCAGCGGAGGTGACAGCTCAGCACTCAACCCCACGCGTGGGTCTGATGTTCTGGTTGACACAGCTCACAGCAGTCAGGGCAGCAGTACAGTCATGCACCTCCATGGGCTGAATCGTGTCCCCAAAAAAGACCCATAGAAGTCCAACCCCAGTGCCTGTGAATGTGACCTTATTTGGAAAAAGGGTCATAACCCAATAGGACTAGTGTCCCTGTGAAGGACATGTAAGTGCAGGCACGCACAGAAGGAAGCCACGTGCAGACGGGGGCAAGTGGGAGGGACGCAGCCTGCAACGTGCCAGGAGCTAAGGACACCAGGACAGCTGAAGGGGCAGGAAGGACCCTCCTGGGGGACCGACCTGTCCACCTTGGTTTCAACTTCTGGCTTCCAGAATGGTGATAAGATACGTTTTCATGGTGGTCCTTTGTTACAAAAGCTCTAGGAAAAGTCACATCAACTTGAGAAAAATTTTAAATTTTATTAGAAAGAGAATAGGTTTAATAAGGCAGAAAAACCACTTCTGTGGATTTAAATCTGAGACACCCTGTGCCTTGTGCTCCGTGCCAGCAAGAAAAGAATCTAAGTAGGAAATAAAAGCAACTCCGTCAACGCCCTGACCAGTTTAGCTCAGTGGATAGAGCTTCAGCCTTAGGACTCAAGGGTCCCAGGTTCGATTCTGGTCAAGGGCATGTACCTTGGTTGCAGGCACCTCCCCAGTAGGGGGTGTGCAGGAGGAAGCTGATCGATGTGTCTCTCTCACATTGATGTCTCTCTCTCTTTCTCCCCTCCCTCCCTCCATCTCTACCACTCTTTAAAAAGCAATGGAAAATGTATTCTCAGGTGAAGATTAACAAAACAAAAATTTGTGTCCCTTGAAAACAAGAGAAGCCACAGACTAGGAGAGGAGCTGCGCACGCAACAAGCAGGGCCTGGCTGCCCCAGGCCTGCACGCTGAGGGAGCACAGATATTGGTTCAAACTGAGTCACACATCCACTCTGGTGTCCACCAGAGTTCGAACTGACCGAGCTGACATCATTTCTGCAAGAGCAAAGGCCTTTTTGAGGGTCGACCTATGAACCAGGAGGTCACTGTTCGATTTCCAGTAAGAGCACTTGCCCGTGTTGCGGGCTCGATCCCCAGTAGGGGCATGCAGGAGGTAGCCAACCAATGATTCTCCCTCATCATTGATGTTTCTCTCTCTTCTCTCTCTCTTTCTCTCTCTCTCTCTCCTCCTCCTCCTCCTCCTCCTCCTTCCCCTTCCTCTCTCTGAAATCAATAAGATATTTTCCTTTTTGGGAAAAAAAAAGAAATTAGTTATCAAGCCCTAGCTGCTTTGGTTCAGTGGATAAGAGCTTCGGTCTGTGGACTGAAGGGTTCTGGGTTCGATTCCGGTCAAGGGCACATGCCTGGGTGGTGGGTTTGATCCCCGGGGGGGGGGGGGTGCAGGAGACAGCCAATCAATGATTCTCTCTCATCATTGATATTTCTATCTTTCTCCCTCTCCCTTCCTCTCTGAAATCAATAAAAATATAGTTTAAAGTAAATAAATAAATAAAACAAAAAAAAGAGCAAAGGCCTTTGAGAGGTCAACACTCACCAGAAGCTGAATGAAGGAGGGTGAGGTGGGTGGGGGAGCAGCACCGCCCTGTCTCCACTGCCCGGACTCCTGTCCACGTCGACATCGCCAATACAGCCAGGTCCACAACTGACTGGACCTCAGCAGTAAACAGGTCACACGGCCCCTGGCACCCCCACGGCAGCCGATGGAACCTCTGACCGGGGTGCTGAGCAGCACCAGCTTGGGGCACAGGCCAGGCCGCAGGAGCCTAAGGCAGGAACATGTGAAGGACACAGGAGCCAAGGTGGGACAGACCAGGTCAGAAGTGGGCCCCAGCATGGGGCGTCCCCGGACCCACAAGCATTCAGCCCAACAGCAGTCAGAGGGCCCTGGGGAAGGGGGGGGTCTTCCTCCCTGGCCAGGTCCAGGCATGGGGTCACAGCTGTGACCTGGGTAGGGCCAGGAGGTCCAGGTCACCCCGTGTCCTGTATGTGAGGGAGACAGAGCTGCTCCCTGGGAAAGGCCCTCCGAGCAGGGGCGGGCTCCAAGGAGCTTTAAGAAATGGAACACCATGATTCATGAGGGAAGAAGTGGACCCACCAAGGCCTGGCACAGAGATGCACCAGAGAGGGCCGTCGGGCTTCGGGGCCTCGGGCACACACAGCTTTCCATGTCTGCCAGCCCACAAGGGGCACAGCACGCAGAAGGAAACGGCACGGACAGTGCTGGCTGCTCAGCCAGGCAGTGGGGAAGCTCCACCTGCCCCAGGGCCCCCACCAGACCCAGGTCCCTCCTGGGGGTGTCACCGTCCTCAGGGCCCTGCTGTGCAAGAGCCATAGGGGGTCGTGGGGTCCAGTCAATGCTTGTTGGGCAGCCCAGGCCCTCCACAGGCCCTGGCAGGAAGCAGCCCTGAGCTGCTGACACAGGAAAGGTCTTGGCTGGGTGCTGGGCGAATCCCTCGTCCCATCTCTTCTGCTTTTAAAATCAAAGTGAATCCTATGACTTAAAGTGTTAAAGGTGTCTGGGTCTAAAAGAAACCCAGTGAAATGTACTAGATCTGACAAGAGTCCAAAGGAAAATCTGAATTGTGAAGCCCTAAAAATCCTAAGGTGGTGGTGACACGTGACCAGGGGACCTCAGGCGCGCCTGGCAGGGGTCACGTGGGTCACAGACTCCACCAAGGAAACAACTGAAAATGCTGCTCTGTTCACAGGTGTTCCCAGTGCTGCTGCTCGTGATGGGAAAATAAGCAGCACCCAAAGGCCCAACAAGGAGAAAACGGCCGAGAAATATGTGACATGTTAAAGCAAACAGCGCCCAACGTGAAGCAGGAACATGCCACTTAGATCAACGCTGAGTCTATAAGGAAAATATGGGTGGGAATCGGAGCAGAGACTACGCATCCCCAGGATCTGTGGTCACCAGGATCTGTGCTCACATCCCCTTTCCCTCCAAAGCAAGTACCTAGTCATAAAGCTCCACCGCGAACCCTGTGGCCTCCCAGGCATCCTGCTTGCCTGGGCAGGACGGCACCAAGAGGAATCGTCCAGGAGGGGGGGCCAACATAAACGCGAGAAACGCAAGTGCCTTCCTTGTTCCCAGTGGGAGCGCAACAGGGGGGCGGGGGAGGCACCAAGGGACACTGTGTGCTTGAATCATGAACTTCCTGACAGCACAGCACGTGTGGCCGCCTCCTGGGTCCTGGCCCTGCAGAAGGGGGAGCCCCAGGGCTGCCGGGGCCCCCAAGGAGCACAGACTGCTCCTCCTGCCCCCACTGGGCAGAGTGGCTGCCAAAGCTCGGGCCCCAGACCGACTGCTGAAGACCAAAGAGAAACTCTTTGGGGCCTCAGCTGCCCTGAAAGTGCTCCCTAGGAGCCCCATGCAGAGGCAACACGCCCATGGCCACTGCAGCGACCGGGGGACCCCCCCCCACTCAGTGCTGCTTCAGACTGGGTCCCAGACCTGCTGGCCACACTATTTGCTGCGTCAAATGCCACGTTGCTAAAGTACACAAGGAAGTCTTCTCAAGCTTTGAAGACGGTATTTCAATAGCTGTGACCCTTCACTTCCTGGGACCCTTAGGTGAAGCGTCAAAAGCACTGCTGGTAAAGGCACCAGGTCTCACCAGCTGCCTTGGGGGGCAGAAAAGGGCCTGGTGTGGCCCTCCACTTCCCCTGTGGGTAGGTACCCTGGGCCTCCCCTCCACTCACCCCACCGAAGTACCTGGTCCCCTCACACCCTCCCTGGTGATCTTCTATTACAAGGACCGCGGGACCCTCTCCACAGCAGTGTCACCATTGGTCTCTGCTTTGTCACTTCCCTGCGGAGCACGCGGTGCAGGGGAGCAAGGACCTGCGCTGTGCCCTCTGCAGGTGTTGGCTGCGTGCTGGCGTGCCAGGCTCAGTTGCTAACCTGTGGTCTGCCGGGGGGGCCGTCCGTCGAGGGGACGGCCGCCATGACAGGCGACAGCTAGCTGTGGCAGAGCAGCTTAGACAGAGGCAGGGATGGGGAAGGACTGTGCAGAAGCGAGTCGGGCAAAGGGAAGTGCTAACGTTGCTGCTGTCAGATCGTGTCCCATGCCGGTATGTTCTGGGATGCTCACTCATTTGGAAATGGGGTCTTTCCAGATAAAAGCAAGTTAAGATGAGGTCATTACAGTGACCCTAATCCAGTCTGACTGGTGTCCTTAAAAGAAGAGGGGAGTCTGCTGGTGCTCTCAGGGGCCGGAGCGTTGTCCTGCACACCAAAGGGCCGCAGGTCTAATTCCTGGTTTGCAGGTTTGATCCCCAGGACCCGCCGCAGAGCGTGTGGAGGCAACCAATCGATGTCTCTCTCTCTCCTCCCCTCCTCCCTCCCTCCCATTCTCTCTAAAAGTCAATGGAAAAAAATATCCTCTGGTGAAGATTAACAAAAACCAACAAAGGAAAATCTGGATCCTCAGGAGCGGCCAGGACCCCCAGCACCCGGCGGCCGCAGACGCTGGGAGAGGCAGGGAGGCCCTGCCCTGGAGCCTGTGGAGACGGCAGGGCCCTGCCTATGCCTGCATTTCTGACTGCTGGCCTCCTGGGTGTGACAGAATACATCTCTACCATTTATTTACTTATTTATTTAGTCCTCACCCGAGGATATTTTTCCATTGACTTTTAGGGAGAGTGGAAGAGAGAGGGAAAGACAGAGAAACATCCATGTGAGAGAAACTAGGGCCCGGGCGGGGGAGGAGCCTGCAACCAAGGTACGTGCCCTTGACTGGAATGGAACCCAGGATCCTCTGGTCCGCAGGCCAATGCTCTATCTACTGAGCCAAACTGGCTAGGGCAAATCTCTACCATTTAAAGGTACCAGGTTTGTGGTATTTGTCACAAGGGCCTCGGAAACTCAAAACACAGCAACTTAACTCACCCACTTCTCCCAACCAAGACGACAGGAAAGCCTCCAAGACATGGACTGAGACCCCGACAGTCCTGCCAGTAGGGCCTGCCCCATCCAGTAGCTTGTGGCGGGGTCAAGCAGAGAACTACTGAGACAGTCCACCCCTTCACTCCCAGAAAGCCATGAGGCAAAGCTACTCATGCCCTGGTCAGCGCTAGCAGCTGTGGAGGGAAAGGCATGAGCAGGAGACAAGAGTGGGCTCCGGCCCTCCAGGTGCAGCTTGACAGGGAGGGGGAACCCACTGTATGCTAGACCCCAGGGGCGGTCCACACAGCACAGCTGCACTGAGAGCAGCTTCTGGCCACCTCACAGACAAAGCTTACCTAAGTCACATGGCTCATGTCAAGAAAAATAAAAACAAAACATAAAACTCATGATTGCATGAATATTCTTGATTCTTAAGACAAGGCACAAATAAGTTTGAGTACAAAGTGAGATTGGCCTGGCCAGCGTGGCTCAGTGGTTGAGCGTCAACCCAGAAACCAGGTCATTAGTTCAATTCCTGGTCAGAGGAAATGCCCAGGTTGTGGGCTCAACCAGTGTGGGGCGTGCAGCAGGCAGCCAATCTATGATTCTCTATCATCATTGATGTTTCTCTCTCTCCCTCTCTCTTCCTATCTCTCTAAATTTTTTTTTAAAAACATGTATTTTTTAAAAAAATAAGATTGTTGCGAGCAATATTAAGCAAATACAGGTGATGGATAGGTGAGCTGAAAGGTGATGCTGTGCCCGCTGTGCTTCCTCTGAGGGACACATAGGCACTGATCTCCAAGGTAAAGGAGAACTGACCACCGGCCCTCCGGTGGAGCGATGCAGGACCCGGAGGGGGCCCGACCCTCCCAACGTCCTGGCCGCGCACAGGCACACCTCGGGAATACTCTCGGCTCCACTCCATCCGGAGAGCTCTGCTCATCACTAAGAAGCACGGGTCTCTGCCACACTGAGCCTCAGGCCTGGCACTCCGCCTCCCTTTGCCGTGGGGTCTCTGGCATCTGGAGTTCCCACCACGCAGAAAAAGACGAAAATATCCAGAACCAGGGGCCAGACCAGAAGACAAAAACATTTAAAACCACCTCTTGGCCCTGGTTGGTTGCTCAGTGGTTAGAGCATTGGCCCGTGGGTCAGGGGCACGTACCTCGGTTGCAGGTTCCATCCGCAGCCCCTGGTCGAGATGTGTGAGAGGCAGCCAGTCGATGTGTCTCTTTCACATCGATGTTTCTCTCTCTGTCTCTGCCTCTCCCTTCCACTTTCTAAAGATTAACAGAAAAAATATCCTGGGATGAGGATTAAAAAAAGATTAAAAGCCACCTCTCAGCCCCTGAAATGTTGACTCCACTGTCCAACCAAATTCAGGGAGCAACTGTCAACCCAATTTGAACGACAAGGGGCGTGCAGAGAGCCTCGCCGCTCACTCCTACTCTAGCTCATTCTGCTGCCAGCGACGCAAGGAAACCGTCAAAATGCCCCGATATCACATGTGCCCCACCCAGTGGCCTGGAGGGCTGTCACAGATGCACAGTGGACAGCATATCTGCTGATGATTTCTGGAAAGTTCTCCACATACTCTGAGGCTGAAGAGAAGAAGTCTTCACACAGGGCACATTCCTGCACCAGCACAGACAACGGGCACAGCCACGCCCTCACAGAGAACACACACGCTGCTGTTCTGGAGTCGCCCGAGTACAACCAGAAACTAAAGCAAAAGTGACCGGTCACCAGCAGGTGCCACTCACGCTGTGACTGGAGGGGTCTCTCCAAGGAGCTTCGCTCGTACAAGAGCCTCGGCTCCAGTCTGACAAAGGTCCCGACTCCCTGAGCTGCCCTTCGGAAATCAAATGCTACACACACACACAAACACACACACACACACACCAGCAACAGCTGCTCCAGGTTGGGGAGAGGGCGCCTGCGGGATGCTGCCCAGACGTCCAGCCCGGGAACCTCCTAGGCGCCCCGGGGCACCGTCTCTCACTCAGGGCCTGGCAAGAACTTATGTCTGTAACTTTCTCTGATCTCAGAAGGTTTGTACAGGAAACCACCACCTTTACCTGTTACTCAGCAGTGAATTCTCACTCCTAACATCTTAGAGAAGTGATGAGAGTGCTGATGGAGAGGAACCGTGAGATGCCTGCGCCAGGCAGGGCGCACAGAGGGCAGCACCTGTCCCTGATCAACCTGAAGGCCTGCTGGGCCGCCCTGTGTGCGACAGGCCGCGCCTGAGACTCCGGGCCACATGCCCTTAACCTAGAGACACTCCCAACGTCAACTGCTGCCAGGAGGACGCAGAGATGGCACCGAGCACACTGCCCAGTCCACGCAGTCGGATGGGTTGTGGCCAGAGCTGGGACCAGGACACGGAGCTCCTGCCCTGCTGCGGTCACCGCTCCCCAGACAGTCGAGTATTTCACGGCTGTATCATCCTCTCTGTCCCGACTCCTGTGGTGGCCTTGCTCCTCTGGGGACGTGGGCATGTGTGTCTGCAGAGTGCTTGACTCGAGGCTGCCTGCCACCGGGCTGGCAGGAACCCGGGGCTTTCAGTGCAGATGGGAGGGTTCAGGTGCCACGAGGATGCATTAGAGGCCAGAGGCCTGGGGTGGTCCCCAGCTAAGTGCTCGGTTCCCCTGGACAGGCAGTGGCCAGTCCGAACGAGAGTCTAAGCCCCAGAGCTCCTCTGAGGATAAGACAAGCATCTGACCATCTCACCACCCCTCCCCCCGCCTCCCGCCCCCAGCCCCCCAGCTGACCTCTTCTGGCTGCAGGGTCCCCTTCCGGTCCTGCTGCCCGCCCCCACCATGATGCTCTTTCCAATTGGCCTGGCCCACCCTTCTCATGATCAGCTCTGCCCATCACCCCAGTGCCCATGGGCAGGTCCCCTCTCTGCAAAACTACTCGGGTGTTAGGCAGGTGTCGCTCACCTCACACGCTGCTCCCTGCCATGCGGGCAGCCAGAAGATTGCATGTACATTTCTAGAAAGCCTAACCATCTGTATCTGCCCCCCACTCCAGAAACCCAGGGCCAGCCCTGACATTTCTGTATAACCCAGCATAGCCTCTGAACCTCGTCCCTTAGGGGGAGTGGGGGGTGTCTCAGGGAAGCCGGGCTGGAGGGCAGCGGTGCCCTCAGGCCATGTGCGTTGGCAGACTTGTTCTTCTGCCGAGTGAGGAGCCATGGCTCACCTTCCACGCCCCAGGTGTGTCCCTACAATTGAGCACTCACTGTGGACCTGACCCGGTGACTGCCCCTCGTCCACTCCTCACAGAGGCAGCTCTTTACACTGAGACCCTTACACCCTCCGGTGCAGCCCAAGGCACAGGTGCCTTCCTTCTGCTCCAGGAAGACGGGTGGGCAGGCCCAGCGCAGCACTCGGAGAGGCAGGGCTTCTGCTCCCCTGCAGGCCCCATCTTCCAAGTAGTAGGTGCAATCATGGAAGGAGAGATGAAGCAAAGAGGGAAACAAAAGTGTCTTATAAACACCTGTGTCCCAGGCGAGTGGCCATGCTCACTCTTGGGCCCTTTCTCAAACTTTACCTAAATAAGGACATTTTAAAAAGCAATCATTCCCACATATATGTGGGTCCCTTCAGCTCTGTGGGTAATTGGAGACTACAGAGACACCACCTGCTGAAAAGGAAAGCGAGCGGGAGAGGGGCCGGCACAGCAGGTCCCACTGAGGGAGTAGACAGGCGGGCGCCCCTGAACCAGGAAAGGCTGCTCCTCCGAGGACGAGGTGTGGTCTGTGCACACTGACAGCTTTGGAAGGCCACTGACCCCATGGCCAGGCAGCCCGGGAAAGCTGCCTGGCTGGGTCCTGCTTTCCCACAGCCCTGCTCTCGGCAGCATCAGCCCAGCTGTTCCAAGGCTGGATGTGGGGCTGGCGCTGGGCAGGGTGGAGCGGCCGTTAGAGACTCAGACAACCCCTTGTCCGCCTGGTGAACTCTTGGGCCCTTTCTCATGCGCACCAGGTCACATCAGTGGGTCTTGTGCCCAGTCTGGCAGCCCCAGCCCCTGCAGGAACGCTGCCCCGCCCTGGTCTGAGGCTGAGCCACTGCAGGTCCTGGGTAAGGCCAAAGGACTGTCATGAATAAGAAATCCTGGGAATGTGTCTGATCTGATTCAAAAAGTACATCTGTCAAAATGCAAAACCTCTATAAATGCTGTTGAAAAATCCACCAACATTGTTTCTCAACTTTCTGCTCTAAAATATCTAGGTTAGTAATTTTTTAAATCCCAAAAGTGATGTTTAGAAATATTTAGTGCCCTGGCTGGGTGACTCGGTTGGTTGGAGTGTGGTCCTGTACACTGAAAGGTTTTGAGTTCAATTTCTGGTCAGGTACATACCTAGGTGCGGGTTCAATCCCTGGTCAGGGTGCGTACAGAAGGCAACCCACTGATGTTTTCTCTCACATCTATGTTTCTCTCTCTCCCCCCTTCCTCTCTCACACACACACACACACACACACACACACACAAAAATCAATAAAAAATACCCTTGGGTGGGGACTTAAAAAGCACACCTCTCATATAGGTTTAGTAATGTTTAAACCTATATGAGAGCCAAATAGCAGGACTGACAGACACTGAACAGAAACGGTTACATAAATCATATGCCGGGGTCAAGTTTGAGCGTCAGCCTTTTTATTCTTCTGTGGAATAAACACCAGCAAAGGCCTGTACTGTCACCATAACGAGCGAACACAGGCAGCACGCACATGGGTATGCAAGGCACAGAGCATTGAAGCTAGAATCGCAGGAAAGGGGGGAACTGTCACTGATGTCATGGCCCCAGACCCTAACCACACCAACCACAGCAAAGCCACAGCGAGAGCCAAGGACATGAGGACCAGGATGAAAATGTACAGCCATGTTTCAGAGACTTAAAGGAGCCGTGGCCTCAGCAGAGATTGTCCTCATGAGCTTCTTGGCAGACAGGCCACCGAAGCGAACATGTAGCCACAAGAAGCTCCCCTGTTCACAGGGGAAGTCTTGGCCATCTCCCATCACTCAGCCGACTTCAGGGGAAAATTCGTTAAGTCAGAGAGAAGAAAAAGCCTGCGTTTTTTCTGATCACATGAGTTGGGCAGGAACATAAGCCCCGGACAGAGCTAATGTGGGGACAAGAGGACAGTGGTTTCTAGAACTCTCCTGACACCTTGACAGCAGCCAAGGGGGCACCTGTGCACAAAGCTCCCTGCAGAGGGAGGCACGAGCGCCAGCTCCAGGCTCGAGGAACTTCCTGAACTCCATGCACTAAGTGGTTCTGCTCAGCTCTTGGCGGCTGGTCTCAGACCTCTGGTGGAGAACAAAGCTTGAGAGCCTACAGCTGTCCCAGAAACACAGACCACAGGGACAGAGTGGCCCAATTTCCCTTAATTTGAAAAACTCTACAAAAGGACAATGTTGGGAAGCTCACCCTGTTAAAATTTAATTCAGCTTAACATGTTTGTCAACAATACATCATCCAGTGATAAAGCCTGTCACCTCCTCCAGTGCCTCCTCTGTCTCCACCTTTCCGTGCTCATGTGTGACCGAGGAGCTGGGGGGTAAGGGGCCAGGGGCACCCTGATGCCTCTGCTGGCCACAGCCAGCCAGTCCCAAACACCGAGAAGGGGCTGTAACCGGTCTGCACACAGCAAACACAAAACTGCCAAACCTGGACACACATCCAACCACGGCACAAGGCCGACTGCACCATGTCCACGCGAGGCCCCTGGAAGGCTGTCCTGGCGTGAGGAAGGCTGGGTCTGGGGTTTGTGACCAGCCTAGCATAAGTACATTCCACAGTTCCCCAAAGAACTCTCACAGTGACCCCTCCCTTTCTTCTCTTCAGTAAAGGATGTGGAAATGACTGGCTTTTAAGGGGACACAGTGTTTAAGTTCTTCCTTCAATCTTCAGTAACTTCAATCTGCAGTAACTTCTGCTTAAATATGCCTGTCATTTGCTAAACCTTTCTGGAATAACGGCATCCCAAAATGTCAGGTGAAAATATCTGAAGCTATCAGAAAATATGCCCAATGGAAGGGTTCCACTTTGATCAAGTACTGTTGTTTACTTCATTATTCACGTAAAGAGGAAACTTCCATACATTTCCTTCTGATGAAAAAACTATTTTCCTTTCTCAAAGAATGGAAACATTGCCTCGCGCAGGCAGCAGGTGGGCCAGCAAAAGAGAACCCACAAGTCTATTACCCAAACGGGAAGTTACCTTTGATAATAAATCCAATATGAAAGATTCTACAACTAATACAATGTAAGTACGCCTAAGTACTTGGTGCACAGGTGTCTGCGCCCAGCCGGGTGCTAATTAACATTTCTTTAAACAATGCTGGTGACAATCTTGCCGCTGAGATCCAACTGCATCGCTGAGATTGCAGCAGGGAAAGCTGAGGAAATTCGCTGACAATCTCAAACTTTCTTTTGTTTATATTTCCTCAGTCTCAGAAAATACCTGTTCTTTGCCCCATTTGGTTTATACCCAGGGTCCTTGCTTCGGTCAAGCCGTATTGTGCGAGGTCCTTTAAACCTACACATAATGAATTTGCTAGCGGGGCTGAGGGCACCCCAACTAGCCAGAGCCCTCTGCCCCCATTTGACGTTGGGATTGAGTTGTCAGATACTGACTCCTGCTACCCTGTGAAGCTGACATGTCTATTTACAAAGAAACAAAGACACTGCTCGCTGCGGACCCCGATCCTCGGCTCGCCCCGTCGGCTCCGCGCACCCCTCGCCACTCTGCGTGCCTCATCCCCTCCAGCTTCTCTAGCCACCCGGCCCCCAGGCCCCTGAGGCCAGATTCAGCCAGTAATTAAAATGGAGACGAGGCCGGTGGCCGGCTTCAGGGGGAGACAATGACCCCCAAGGCCGGGCAGAACGCGGGGACCCTACCGCACCCACCTCCCGCAGTTCCGACTCTTGGCAAACTCGACGCGGGCGGGTCCGGGTGCGGCTCGGAGGCGCGGGCGGGGGGCGCGCGGGACGGCGCGGGCGAGGGGCGCCAGGGTGCCCCCGGGACGTCTCCTGGGGCCGGGCGTTGACGCAGCAGAAATTACCAGCTGGAAAATTCCCCTTTTGGATGTGACGGGGGAGGGACCGCGGCGGCGGCGGCGGCGGCGGCGGGAGGCGCCCAGGGCGAGGGGCATGGGGCAGTCCCGCCACTGCCAACGCCTCGGCGGGCAGCCCCGCAGGAACCCCGCCCCGTCCCCGCCCCCGCCCGCCCCACGCCACCTGAGCTCGGGGACCGGGCCAGGGTCGCTACCAGAGCCGCCGGAGCCAAAGCCAGAGCGCGCTGATCGCCGCCGGGAGGGCGCCCCCGCGGGGTGGGGCGCGGCGGGTGCTGGGCGGCCAGTGGCGGTGACGCGCCTCGGCTCCGAGCGGCCCCGGCTCCAAGCGGCCCCAGTCCGGCTCCCGCCCGGCCCCACAGCGACACGCCGGCCGGCCGCACGGACAATGAGCCAGCGCCGCTTACCTGTGACCCCATGGGGCGCGAGCGAGGGCAGGCGCTGCGGCCGCCGGACCGGAGCCGGTGATCGCCGCCGCCGCCACCGAGCGAGCTCTGCGTCCCGGCGGGTCTGAGATGCGCGCTCGCCTCTGCTGCTCCGTCCGTTTGTCCGTCAGTCCGTCCGTCAGGCCAGCGCGCGCCCCCGCGCCCGCTCCAACCCGGCGGCCCCCGCCGCCCGCGCGCGCGCCCCGCCTGCGGACCCCGACCCCGCCCCCGGCGCGCGCCCGCCGCTGCTGATTGGCCTGCGCCGCGCCCCGGACCCCGCCTCCGCCAGCCCGGCCGCGCGCCCGGCTGCCTTCTCGACCCCCTGCTTGGCGCGGCGGAGCGGGAGGGGGCGCGGCAGGGGTCGGTCCTCCTACGTCCCCGCTCAGGGCAGCCGGACAGCGGAAATGCGGGCAGGGGCTCGCTGGGCATTGTGGGTAGCCCCCTCCCCTGGGCAGGCGGGGTAGGGGCGGGGGTAGCGCGGCGGGGTTCTCCAGGCACCCGCGCCTCTTCCCGCAACGCTGCACAGCCGAGACCCCTGGCTGGGAGACTCGGGTCGGGCGAGGGCACCCAGCCCCTGTCTGATGAGCGCACCGGCGTTGCCCGCGCGTCAGTGACTCAGAGGCGCGCCGGTCTCCGGGCCACAGGCTGTCCCGCTCATCCACGCGCTGCGCGGCGCGCGTCTCGCAAACTTCGCGAGTTTCCCCGCGCCCAGGCGGCTCTGTGGGCCCCGCTCTGCGCAACGAATGTGCTCCCACGGCCCGTGCCCCTGAGCAGTCGGGGGGCCTGCGCACCACACGCCCGCACCATCGGGGTACCTGAGCGCGCCCGAGAGGGACGCGCCTCAGGGAGCGGGCCACGTCACTGTGCATGTGGCTGGAGCTTGGGTTTGACCAACTTAGGAGCACCGGCGGCCACACGCAGTGGTCCTTTCCGCCACTTCGTTTGTCTGGTGGGGTGAGGGGCCTGCACCCCTCGCATACGATCAAGAGCGCCGTTTTCCGGAGGGGCCTGCGCGTCCCTTCTCCCCCACGCTGTCCTCGAGCCCTGGAGCAGGCGTCATGGGAATCGTGGCCCCGCATTCCTGGCTTGCCTGTGCGGGGCCAAAGGCCACTTCGCTTCCTCTCCTGGGCGCGGCTCTGGGAATAGAGGTGAGCCTGTGGCTGGCCAGCCGCGCAGGGGAGTCCAGCAAGACCAGCTATCCAATGGGGAGGCGCCCTGCCTCCCTGCGGGCCCTGCGCCGCGGAATTCCTCGGGAGGTGGGAGGCGGCAGGCCATTATGGATGCTTTCTCAGGATGTGAAGGAGGCATTCACTGGGCTGCAGTGGGAGGGCGGGTCAGGGTGGGTGGGGGTGGGGTGGAATTCTCCTGGAGTGAACAAGCGGGAACGTGGGTCTGGCAGCCAGCGATGGAAGACTGGGACACTCCCTCCCGCTTCCTGGCGGTGCCTGTGAGTGGCTGTGCAGACAGCGCTGCTCGCTCAGGAGCCCCCTCCCACGCCTTTCTCTGGAGGACCCTCTCAGCCACATCCTCCTGGTCTGGAAGAACAGGGCCTTGGGAGGGGGCCTGGGCTCAACTGCCCTTGCCAGTGCTGCCTCTAGGCCTCCAGGAGGGTCACCTGCTTCCTCCTTTTGAAGGGACAGAGGTCTTTCTGCAAGTGTCCCCCACCTGCCTACCTGGCATAAGTGGGGTATCAGAGGGTAGGTGGCCACGGAGTCTGGGGCAGCTTGTGGAATCCCCAAACCTAGGAGAGCCTAACCCCTGATGCCTCCCTGCCTCTGGCAGAGAGTTTCTCCTAGGAGAGCTACACACACACACACACACTGGACACTTCAAGAACAGCCTTGCTGACGTGCACGTCCATGTCCCACTGCCTTTGTTGGAGCACCCAGTGGTTCAGGCGTTGCTCAGGAGGCCTACCCATGAGAACCAAGCCTCATCTCTCCAGGCCCATCCCACCTGCAAGCTGGGGCTTATGGTCCTTGCTGAGTTCTGGAGTGAGTCCCCAGGGCCCTGAGCCCCTCTCCTCACTCCCTTACCCTGCATGATGATGAATCAAGGTTCCTCCCTCCCCGCAGCAGCCTTGCCAGTGATTGGGGACTGAGACTCCCATCTTTTCTGCTCCAAGAACCAACAGAAGGGCAAGTAGCCTGAATATGAAGCTGATACACCAAAAAGGCAGGACCAAGAACAGTCCCAGAGAGCCCTGATCAAGCCATGTCTAAAGTCCACCTTATCCCTAGACGTTTGTTGTTCTGTGAGTTAATAACACCCTTTACCATTTAAAAAAAGAAGAGCCACCGGGCTGGTGTGGTTAGTGGTTGAACGTCCACCCATGAACCAGGAGATCACAGTTGGATTCCTTGTCAAGGGCACATGTCTGGGTTTCAGGCTCAATCCCCAGCAGGGGGCGTGCAGGAAGCAGCCCATCAATGTTTTTCTCTCACTGATGTTTCTCTCCCTCCCTCCCCCCTTCTCTCTCCCTCCCTTCTTCTCTCTAAAACCAATATAATATCTATTAAAAGGAAAGAAGTGATAGCAGCAGCTGGGCACCTGGAGCCAGCTCAGTACCTCTAGTCTGATGGGGAGGTGCCACAGCCCTGCCCCAGGGACCCCACTTGTTAGTCCCCAGCACTAGCTAAGTTGATGCAGTGCCAGGCTAGGTTGCAAAGCCTCCTCTCTTGCTGGGGTCCCCTGAACCCTGCTGAAGGCGACATGCACTGCCCCTCGGCCCCTCGGCCTGGCCCACACCCAGAAGGGATCTGCTGCCTGACAGCAGCCAGCCCTCACTGTCCATGGATGGGAGCCTCGGTGAAGGCGGAAGCAGCTGAGGACCAAGGATGTGGGGTTGGCCTCAGTGATGTTCTTTGGCCAGGGAACGCAGGATCCAGGGCCAACAGTGCCAGTGCAAGGGTGTCTGGGAGGGCCCAAGGGATAAGGTACCTGCCACGATGAACTCTGGCTCAGCTTGTGGACAAGACTGATGGACGACTGAGCTCTGTGCTGCTGAAGGCTGTGTGGTGGTCATTCTGGAAACTCACCCCCAGCCACGGGAGTGAGTGTGTCTGAAGCCTGCCCAAGGGACACCTTGAGGTCTGGGGGTCTGGGTCCTGGAGACAATGAACATCAGCAGGCCAGGGCTAGGCTCAAGGACCAAGGCACAGAAGCCCTTTGGGTTCACAGGAGCACTTGCTAATGGCAGCCCTGGAGCATGTTACTACCTCCTACACACCCCAGACCGCGGAAGTACAGGCTCGGTGGGTGAGCCACAGGGCCAGCAGGCCTCCCAGAGGGTCCTGGCACAGGCCCCCGCCCTGTGCTCACAGCCCCGTGTACCATGTGCTGGGCCAGCCCCTGCCTGCCCTCCAACCCCATATGGCTTCAGGGGCAGAGGAACTGGGAGGAGACCCAGCCCCATACCCCATGTGGGTGTTCTGATGCCATAGAGAGAGCAAGGACCCGCCTCCCATGTCCCACCTGGGAAGCAGAGCCTGGGAGGAGCTTTGGCAAAGATGATGAGAGGGACAGCAAATATTCCTCCAAATGTTCCTTCCCAGGGTCCCCTGGTGAACCCTACCAGGGCCCCCATGCCCCACCTTCCCCCAGGGCACAGCTTCCCCATCACTCCCGCTGGGTTGTTGTTTTTTTAAATATATTTTTACTGATTTCAGAGAGGAAGGGAGAAGGAGAGAGATAGAGATAGAAACATCAATGATGAGAGAAAATCACTGATCAGCTGGGTTTTCTACAACTACGGTCACTGGTCATAGAATCTGTCATTTTCGTCTCCAGCCGTCCCCATGGCAACAGCCCTGGGAGTCCTGCCCCTCCCCAGGAACTGCCCAGAACCTGTGCCTGCCCTCTCCAAGCCCCTACTGGAAGCCTCCAGGGAAGGCGCAAGGCTGAGGGCTGGCAGAGAGGAGACAGCAGGCCTGTGGGCCCGGGGCTGCCGGTAGGAACCCCCTCTGCACATCCTCCTGGGTCCTTGACGGGACAGGAGCAGCCAAGGCAGCAGAGCCCCACCCTGAGGCAGAGCCTGTCTGCTGCCAGCTGGCCCTGCCCTCCTGCTGGGCCTCCCGGAGACCACCCTCCAGAGCTGCTCTGGGCCAGGGGCTACCTGCCAACCCACAGTGGCCCCACCCCACTGTTCTCCTGGCCTGCACCCCTGCCAAGCCCCAACTGCCACTCCAGCTGCCACCGCCAACTGTCACCCCGTCTCCATTCCAAGTCTCACCCCCAACCGTCCTTCCAACAGGCCACTCCAACTGCCAGCCCCTTCCTTCCTGAGCCTGGCTCCTTCTACCCCGCAGGCCCTGGCACGAGGGTTCTGCATTCCAGACCTTCCCTCCAGGACAGGCTGGGCGTCACCCACCATGTGCCCAGGAGGGTTAGTGTCAGAGGATAGGGACAGAATGCAGAAGAAGGTGCTGGGAGCTGAGGGCCACCAACAGAGGGGCAGGGGAGAGGGCAGGGCCACATGGAGGAGGCCGAGGGCAGTGCCAGCTGCAGGGAGGACCACATCAGAGTGCAGGACAGTCAGCGCCTAGACTGGGCCCACCTGGGGGCTACGAGTGGTGCTGGGGCCTGTCCTCTGAGAATCTGTGAGCAGCTCAGCCTGACCAGCAGCCTTGGCCTGGCAATGGTCAGGAGGGCACTCATTTCTCCAGCCAAGCCTCTCTCCAGGCCATCAGCCTTTGACAGCCCCAGGTGGCCCCAACTCCTGAGGTCTCAGCCATCTTCTGCCAGCGGGCCCTCCCCTCCTGCTGGGCCTCCCGAGACCACCCTGGCATCCTGCGTGGACCTGGACCCTTTCTCCCTGACCCCTGGCCACCTCTAGAGCCCTAGTCTTGGCCTTGCTGCCACCCCTGGGCTCTGTGCGGCCTCCCTGATCCCTGCCCTTCCCCACCTGGGCCTCCACCTGCTTCTGCTGGGCGCTGAGCAGGCACCATACCCGAGCTGGTCCTTGCCAGGCAGAGCCGGGAAACACTGCTGCCTGTGGCAGGTGTGGGCCTGGACCTGTAATTCCATCTCAGGCAGGTTCTGGAAACTGGGAGGCGGCAGGGGACTGCCTGGAGCAAGGTAAGGGAACCAGGGCTCAGTCCCTGCTGGAGGCCACAGCTGCTCCCCAGGCGGGGCTCACATTGCAGAAGCTGCTGATGGCGCCGATAGCCTCGCAGGTGAAAGGGACACCGCGCTCCCCAGTGTCTGAGAGCTGCTGACCTGGACATGGGGTGGGGGTCATATCCGCAGAGCCAGACAGGTGTGATCCTGTGAAGAGGAGGGAGACAGGGCACATTTGCTGGGGAGCTACCTGACAGGCCCTCCTCACCAGCGTTCTGGTCACGTGCCCAGAGGACCTCAGGAAGCTGGTGAGCACCATGTGGCATCTTGGAGCAGAAGGACAGTGACGGGGCAATCGATACCATCCCATCTGGTCTAAGGAAAACAGAGGGAGGGTCAGGCAGGGGTCTCAGTGTTGACCGACAATGTGTGGAGACTGATGCTGGGAAGGGGCCCACGGAACTCTGTGCTTGGCAATGCTCTAGCTGCAGATCTAAAACTCTCCCCAAAGAAAAGGTTTCTTTTTCAAAAGCAAAACCTTCAAAATCCAACCAATCATCAACCAAGACCTCAAGCCTCCTCCTCAGAATCAGCCTTTCGCAAAACTTTGTGAAGGAGTGTCCACACTGCGTCCCACATGCTCTTGCCCATACCTCTGAGCCAGGCCAGCTCTGGACTCTGGACAGGAGCTGGCTGTGCCCAGGCCTCAGGAACTAGAATAAGAGCTTCTGGACGGACGGTGCAGACCATGGCTCTGGAGGTGGGCAGGGACCGAGATCCTGAAGACCGTCCAAGGCCCCAGGCCGGGCCATATGGGGCAAGCAGGCCTGCACTGCTGCCAGGCTGGGGCCTCTGGGTTTTCCACTGGCAGAAGAAGACTCTGCAGGGGGGCCACCAAAGACTTCGAAACAGGAGGCAGAGGGCCAAATAATGGCTTCTGAGGTGCCCTGCAAGGAGCAAACGCAGGAGGTGAGGGGAAGCTCAGCGAGTGTTGGCCTCTCCGCAGCAGCAGTGAAATGGCTGGCTGTCCTCAGGACAGGGAGCCGGAGGGCTGTGCAGGGGGCCACCAGGTGCCACTAGCTCAGGTGCGGAGGGAGGCCAGGGCTTCAGATTCAGCGTTAGGGGGGAGACCTGGAAGTGCGTGGAGCTGGCCTGGGTCCCTGTGACAAAGGGGGAATCCCTTTCCTGCCATCACTGGGACAGGTGGTGGTTGAGGTGGAGAGAGGTCATTGACAGTGGGGTGACCTCCAGGCACTCCTCCCTCCTTTTCACTGGGGCTTTCAGACCGTCACTTGGGCAGGGGCCAGGGCAGAGCCTGCTCGGGACCCCTGGGCCTGGGCAGCTCCCACAGCTGGGCCTGGAGGAAATGCAGTCTCAGATTCCTGGCCCAGATCCCAGCTGGCCCAGCCGCCCTTTGCCTCTGATCCCAAGAGCCCTCCCAGGATTTTTCTCCCCTGGTCGGCTGAAGGTGGGTACCAGGGCCTGTTCTCTGGACTTTGGTGTCCTCATTAAGATGGGATGAAGTGGTCCTGGTTGGTGTGCCAAGTGGTAAGAGCACTGGCCTGTGCACCAAAGGGTTTTGGGTTCGATTCCCAGTCAAGGGCACATGTCTGGGTTGCAGGTTCGATCTCCCACCTGGTAGAGGCTCCTGCAGGAGGCAACCAATGGAGGTTTCTCTGTCTCTGTCTCTCCCTCCCACCCTTCCACTCTCTCTAAAAACCAATGGAAACAATATCTTTGGGTGAATATTAACAATAACAAAAAGATGGGGCAAGGTGACCTCTAGTTCTTCCCCGGTGGGGCCAGCCCTCAATGGACACTCCCTTCCCCCTACTCCAGGATGAAGTCAGCCCTCGTCCCTAACTGAGGTGCTCCCTCCCATAGAAGCCAGCACAGCTCTGCCTCAGAGTCCCCTCCAGGTCAGCACAGCCGGAGGGAGGAGGAAACATCTGAAATGAAATAGAAAATTGCTTCCTCCCCTCATCATGAATATTGGGCATCCCTCACCCCTGCCTACCAGCCTGCTCCATCCCTCCCCACCCATCCTCTGAGCTGCTCCTGAGCTGACCTCATGACCCCCAAATTCCAAGCCTGTGCACCCTGCTGGGATGAGAGAGCACCTGCTGAGCTGGCGCCCACACCTCCAGCAGACCAGCGCTCAAGTACAGAGACCCTTGCCCATCCCAGGGCCTCTGCACCTGCTGTATCCGACACCCAGAACGCACTCCCTACGCCCTCACCCAGTGACTCTCTCTGTCCCTCAGCCCTCACTCCTAGCCCTGGCCCAGTGGGAGAGGACCCACTTAGAGCCCTGCTGCTAGCCGCACCCCTGTGCTGTTTGTCCTTACCCCTTCCCTCTGCTCCATGTCTGTCCCCCTTGACATTCTGGTTCTGCGGGCTCCAGGGCCAGCCTGAGAGCCTCACCAGCTGTGTGATTGGGGTCACTCACTCCTCTGAGTGTCAGTTTGCACCTAAAGAACCTAGGGATACAGCTCAGCAGGCTGAGCAGGTGGCACAACACAGAAGCAGCCCGAGGCAGCCCGAGGCACTCCCTTTGTCAGCATTATTGTCCTAAGGAGGGTAGGAGGGTAGCCAACCCCGGAGAGGCAGAGAGGCAGCTGGTGAAGGGTGCAGGGCTGGCAGGACCGAGAGGGGCTCTGGCTTTCTGCTGCATTTTCTGCTGGGGTGTGGGCTGGAGCTGTCCCAGAGGCCATTGGAGCCCCAGAGCTGACAGACCCTGGGGAGAGGACAGCTAGAGGAGAGGTCATGCTGGTGCTGGGGGCAGGCATCTTCCCAGGGTCTGGGGTGTAGGGCAGTGATTGACCGTCGCCATAGGCTCAGGTAGGGCTGGAGGGCGAGTCCAGGGTGAGGAGCTAGAGAAGCCGGGAACTTGGCCAAGGCCTTGAGAGAAGGGGATGTCCTGCCCAGGGGGTCGGTGGTGGAAGGAGCTGGAAGGAGGAACCTTCCCACCTGGCGTGACCACCTCGCCTCACATCACCAACCCTGCCAGGGTCCAGGGCTGCTCTGAGCCCCTGCCCTGGGTCACGTCAGGGCTGTGCCGTCAGGATGGCAGGGAGTCCCAAGAACCAGGTTCACTGGCTACGGTTGCTACAGGCGCTGTGTGGGGCTCTAGTCCTTCCTCCCCTGAGGGTCCTGGTGCCCGGGTGGTTCTGAAAACCAGAGACTGGAGTCTTATCAGATCACAGGTTTTCCTGAGGAAGGAAGGGGGTGTGGGCCTATGAGTTGGAGTGCCTGTTCTGGGTGTGCCTGGCCTGGTGGAGGGCGCACACGCTTCCCATCCCTCCCTAGGGGACCCCAGCCTAAGACCTAGCCCCATCGAGGACAGACAGACCTCAAAAGCTGGAGAGACCTGGTAGGCAGGAGCTCAAATACCAGGAATCCCTGGGGAGGGGGGGGGCACTCCATGAAATCATGGGCAAATTCCAGCATTTCTGGGGGAGTCCATGGTGCCATCAGAGCCTCAGGGGACTGATGGCCAGCGAAAACCACAGGTCCACCCTTGGGTGCCCACTGGCATTGCACTTAGCTTCACCTGAAACCACATGCACCGGTGTCCAAAGCCTCCCCGTTTGTAATAACCCCAAACCGGAAGAGCCCACATGCCCATCACCATAGTGCGTGCAAATGAAGTGTGGCCTGCCACCTGTGGAAAGTCACAGCCGCTACTATGAGCCACATGGACTCCCAGCCGCCATGCAGATAACACAGTGTGTCCCAGGGGCGGGGACAGAGTTGCTTCCAAGACAGACAAGCCCAGAGGAGCTAATAGGATCAAACAGGGATGGCCTCTGGGCTGGCAATGTTCCTGGTTTCTTATCTGGGTGCTGGTGACAGATGAGTTTAGTTTAGGGTGCTCACTAAGCACATTCCTAATGGGTGTGCACTCTTCCATATGCACATGGTACTTCAATCCAGTTACACAAAAGCCTCCACTTACCCCTCCCAGAGGGAGGCGAGTGTCCTGGGGTCCTTTGCTTCCCTTTGGCATCTCCAGGACAACACTCGTGCAGGGAGCAGGCTGATGGGGTCAGCTGGGGCAGGGAGGGTAGCAGACAGCAGCCCCTGGTGAGGCTCTGGGGCCCTTCCTACCTGTGGGGACTGAGGCTGGAGCAGGCACGGGCCAGGCTGACTGCCCAGGGCTGTCTCAGCCTCTCTCTAAAGTAGGCCCAGAGGAGCCCACAGCGGGATCCGCAGCCAAGCAGATGAGGCCAGGCGGATGCGATGCGCTCACCCTGCTGGAGCCTGGCCTGCTGGCCTTGGAGCCAGCAGACAAGACTGCCCACCACCCACTGGGCCAGGAGGGCTTCCCGCCCCCTCCCTCCGGCCTCTACCCCTTCCTCTTCCAGGGGCCCTGAGGTTATTTTTAACTCAGCTGAGCTGCCTGTTCAGAAGGTGAACAAAGCGGGAGCCAATAGCTGCCTTCCTTTCCCCCTCTCCTGGGGTCCAGACTTTCTGGGGGGACTGGTCATTCTTGACACTAGAGGGGAAACAGCACTCCATCCCACATGTAGAGACATACACAGAAGCCACAGATCTCCAGGGCTCAGACACACGCCTGGTACAGATTCTAACATACTTGTTGGCAGGCGCGGGCACCGGTGCTCACCAACATGCCACACAGACTCAGAAGACATGCAGACAGACATGCACTCAGCCCTCCCCAGACACCTAACCCTGGAGACACACAACACACAGGCAGACACACACCCACAGATGCCAAAGACCACCAGCTGGGGTGGTATGGAGGACCCTCAGGTCACATTCATAGATTGATGTGGGGAAGGGCCCACAGGTGGAGGTACTCACCCCCTCTGTACTGCTCCCCAAGAACCAGTGCAATTTCCCTGAAGCCCATGTGGGGGTCCCTCAGCTCCCTTCCCACCTAAGACCCCCATGATGAGGGACAGGGCTAGAGCTGAACTGAATCCCACCCCCCTCTCTCACATGCTCACCCACAGGCTCAGGACTGGAAACCCAGGGAGAGACGGGGAGGCAGTTTGTGGAGAGGTGCTTCCAGGCATGCTCAGCCCTTCCTTTCCCTGCGCCCCACTTCCCCTCTCCTCCCCTAGCCTTTGTTTGGTAGAGCAGCTAGCCCCCACCCCACTGCCCTGGAAAAACCCCAGGTGCTGGGCTGGGGCCTCTGTCCCCTGCATCCGGGCCCAGGGGGTGGAGAGAGCTGGGGGGGTGGGAGGGAGAGGGAGGGCTCAGGACCCAGTTGTGAGGGCGGCCGGCTGACGTCCAACTCCCCTCCACACCCACACCCACACCCTCACGTCCACCCTGGAGGCCCCAGGGATGGAGGAGGGTGGGGAGCCGGCCTGGAGGACAGGACATCCTCTTGGCAGAACACAGGACGCCAAGCCGGAGGTTCCAGCCCCAGTCAAGGCCACAGGGAGAAAAGGTCAATGGGGCCTGGGGCTTGCCACTTCCAAGATGGAAAGCCCCCAAGCCAGTCCAAGTGACTCTGAGCAGTGACTTGGAGGACAGCAAAGCCAGTACCAATGAGATACCCTGACCCCCCCGAGGCCCCACCTTAGCCAGCCAGGGTGTGGAGCACCCACACACTTATGCCAGTGGCACCAGCCCCAAGACATCCTTGGAGAGCATGGGAGATACAGTCACACCATGTGGTGAACCTCCACCCCATAGGTTTGCCTTTATCTCCCACTTGGGAGCCCGCTCCTCAGGTGAATCCTGGGCTCCCTTCTCTAGAGGATAGGCCTCAGCCTGGCCTTGGCCCTCCTTGCCCAGAACAGGAATCCAGGGGCAGTCTAGCAGGGGTGAAGGCCATGGGGACCCCTTGCTCCTGCACCTCTCCTGCGGAGAGCCACAGAGCCTGGCCTTTACTGGGCCGGCACCACTGGCTGAGACTAGCTGACCATGTGCTCACTGGTCTGTGAGCAAGGGTCCAGGAGGTGCTTGAAGGCTGCAGTCAGAGGACTTCCTGCGGTAGCCACATCCGGGAGGCCAGGCCCTCGGCTGGTGACTGCTAGCTCCAGACCAGAGAGCACCCTGCGTGCTCGGGGAGACTGCAGGGCCCCTCCCTCCTCCCACACCAGTCTCATGGCCAACACAAGTGCCCACTTGTCCTTTGCTGAAGCTTCTGCTGACCTCTTCTCGTGACCTGCTCAGGAAGTGCTGTCTCACCTAAAAGCAGCCTATAAAGTGAGCTACCTCAGCACACAGCCCGGGTCTGGATTGGCCTCTGTTCACCTAAGGTTAAAATTACCAAAGGGGATGGTGAGCATAGTTACCACACAACCCATCAAGTCCACTCCCGTGCACCCATCCAAGGGAATGGCACCTCCCAGGTGCCCACCAAACCCAGTCTCACCCCTCCCAGCCTCACCCCCTCCCCGTCATCTCCCTCCTCATGTTTTTTATGGTTCCTCCCAGTCTTTGTCTTCTTAAAAATCAAACTTTGTTGAAGTATAATTTACATACAATGAATTCACCAATTTCAAATATACAATTTGATGAGTTTTGACAAATGTTTAAGTTATGTAATCACCCCTCTTGTGACACAGAACACTCCCATCACCCCAAAAAGCTGCCGAGCCTTGGCGTTCATGCTCTGGGCCCTGCCATCCCAGATGTGCTGTCACAGAGTATGTTTTCCGGGACTTCCATAAAGGAAGTCACACAGCACCTGGTCACCCCAATGCTTTTGCAATTCTTTCTCTGTGAGTAGTTTGCCCCTTTTCTTTTCGTTGTGTAGCTGGCCCCCAATCTGCTGGTCCATTCACCAGGGGACGCACATTTGGGTGTTTCCCACCTGGAGCCATCATGACTCATGCCCCTGGGGCAAGGTTAAGGGCAGCTCTGGGTGTGAATGGTCCACTTCTTTGGGGTAAATCCTAGCAGTGGGGTTGCTGGGTCATCCATTGTGCTTCTTGTTTTCTAAATCTTTTTACATGTTTGTCTTCGGTCTGCCCCACCAGACTGTATGTTCCCCAAGGGTAGGGTCCTCACCTATGTTGCTTGTTGCTATGACAATAGCCCAACATGATTCCTCATGGAGATATATTCTTTCTTTTTTTCGGAGATATATTCTTGACAGATATCTGTCCACTGGTGAATGAGTGAAAGGATGGTGGTGCCTCTGATGGTGGACTTGGGTGATACTGATGGGGAAGTGACGACAGAGCTGGAGGTGGCGAGATAATGAGCAGAATGGAGCTGCTGGGTAGGTGTTGTGTGATGGACATGGGCATCTGTAATGTTGAAGGCTGGGAGGTGCCCTTTTTGGAGATTTCAGGTACCAACGTTACCGGAGAGCTGCCTGAGTCAGAGAGGGCTTCTCCTCTCCTTGGCTCTTGTCACACCCACAAGAAAGAATTCAGATGAGTGATAGAAAGCAGTGTTGAAGCAAAGCGAGCGAATTTATTAAGAATACACTCAGCTGATTCCAGGTTGGCTGAGGCCTCGGCTTTGCGTGGGGGAGGGGCGGCAGAGGTTTCTCATTGGATCTCTGAATACCCAGGTCTCTTCCACCTGGCCAGCCGGGGCAGGGGTGGGTCCAAGGCCAGTTGACCTTCAACATGGAGGCCGTGCCCCCACCCACACTGCAGCCTTCTCCACTCCTCTCCCCACCCCCTTGGAGTTCTGTCCAGTGCCTCTGCCCTTGGGAGAAGGAGAATATGTCCTGGTGCTGAAGCAGGAGCTGCAAGGGGCCATGAGGCAGCTCCCCGACTTCATCTGGCCAGCTGTCCCCAAGAGAACGTGGAGCGTTACTCAGACAAATATCAGATGTCAGGGCTAATTGACAGTGCCATCCACTAGAACCCTGATTGGCAATGTCTACCCCAGGAGCTAAGGATCCGAGTGCGGAAGCTACAGAAGGAGCAGACCACCATTCTACTTCCAAGGAGACCTCCAAGATCACAGAAGATAAAGAGGAAACAATACAGAAACTAGAGACCCTGGAGAAGGAGGAGGAAGAAATAACTTCAGAGGAAGATGAGAAAAAGGAAGAGGAAGAGGAGTCCGATGAAAAACATGGAGAGGGAGCTGATGACATGTCATATTTTGACAATGGAGAGGACTTGGAGTTGACAGTGATGACAATAGGGATGAAGCTATCCACTGAATAGGGACCCTAAACAGCACCTGGGACCTTCCTATCTTTCTGATTCAGGATACAGAGAGTTGCTGTCCCTATTACTTGGTTTTGTGGACAGCAAATCATTTACTCGGTGTCCAGACAACCTGTTCGGGCTATGGAAACGGAAATGGAGAATGGTGACAGACAACTCTTTTCTACCCTTCCCTCCCTCTACTCTGTATCACTTCTGAGATCTTGGAGAAAGGGCAGAGGACCGATGTCTACTTGTATGACAGGGAGAAAGGAGGTCGAAAGAAGAACTGGAACTGTTAGACGGAGACAGCTGTACTCATGCCCTTCCCCACTTTTTATAGTTCTTTGTGGAGATAATTGGGGGTGGGAGCCGTTAAGTATAAGGCTAGTTTTATATTTTTAAATAAAAACATTTTTTTATCTGTCAAAAAAAAAATACACTCAGCATAAAGCATAAGCCAGCAACTTGGCTAGTCTGAGTGCCCTGCCTGGTTAGGGGTTCAAGGGTTATATACTTCTGATCCCTATAGGTTTCAAGGTCCCCCTTTTAGATTGTTGCAGCTTTCCCCAAAATTTATGAGAACATCTGGTGATTTTACTGTGGCAAGTCCTAAGAATGCTGACTTCTTTGTTCAGTGGGTGAGATAAACTCCCCCTTTTTTCCCCTTCCCCTCCTCCTGCCCTAGCAGCTGTCCATCCTGCCTAACATTCTCCCCTCAAGTGATACCATCCAAATGCTTTTGGAGTATTTGTCCCCAGACTTCACCTGTCCTTGGATTTAGCTGGCAGAATGGCATTAATTGGGTCTTTGTTCTCTATTTCCCAGGCCTGGGTGGCTTAAGCTATGTATTCTCAGGTTAGGCAGCAGGGTATACATCATTTGCTCTCAAGTGCCCTTGGTGGGGGAGGGGAAGGTCTTTTGATTCACAAGCTGGCTGCAAGTTCCCCAAAACTGTGGAGCCTTGTTTAATTTTCCTGCCTCAGTTTCCCCATTCACTTGCCCAGGAATTTTCCTAGCTGCTTACTGTCCTGCCTCACCAACATTCTAAACTCACTGGGAGACTTCACGTGGGCCCCTCTTCAAATGTCTCCTCCTCTTCCCCTTAGACATGCAGCCACCCACTCCATCACATCTCGGAGCGAGCTGTCCTGAAACCCACACCTACTTGGAAATGATTTGCACCTTCTTCCTCTGTGGCCACAGCCCTCAGCTTGCCCAGAGCTGCGGCACCTCACCAAACCCCCGACTCCAGGAACAACCCTTTTTTCTCCCAAACACGCAGCCTTCCCCTCTCTTTGGCTTCCTTCTTACCCAGTTTAGATTTCATTTTTTTCTTTCAAAAATACAGGAAGTATGAGCATTTCTGCCCTCTCATGGCATCACTTGGAGAAACCCCAACCACCCATTTTCTCCTTGCCAATACCTAAGCCACTGCTCACTGTCGGGAAAGTCACCCCAGGAAGACTAGTGCCACCAGAAAGCCTAACCTGGAGTGGACCCTCGACACCCCAGGTCCCCCCATGTTCCTCCAGGGGCCACTCTACAGTGCCTGCTCCCACTTCCTGGAAACACAGCTCTTCTGCCTTCTGGAGCCTTCCCTCCAGCCTTAACACACTCCCCCACCCAGCTCCTCCTCCACAGGCAGTAATTTCTCTGAAATGCAAATGAGTCTGGAACTTTCTTGCTAAAAGTCTTTCAGTGGTTTCTGAGAAGTGGCTTTCTTTCAACTTGCTCACCCATCTACAAAGCCTTACACGATCTGCCCCCATCTGCAGCTTCATTCCTGCCCACCCCCCTTATTGCCCCCAGGTTCCAGCCACACCAGCCTAGTTCTTATTCCTCCAAGATGCCAAGTTCCCTTCATCACCAGGGCCTCCCTCAGGGCCCGGCCCCCTCCACAATCTAATTTAAGGCCGAATTCCTACCCATCTTTCTGTTCTCAGCTACTGGCCCCTCTCTTGTGCTCCCGCCTCCAGGTTGAGGGTACTGGGTTTGTTCCCTGAAAAGCCCTCCCTTGGGTAAGACCCTGCTTATGCTCAGCAAGCACCCTGGGGAGGGACAGACACTGGGTGCTCAGCCTGGCCCTGGCCACCGGCACAGCAGGCTTCAGTGACTATGCTGAGTGATTCTTGTTGGGATGGTAAAGGGAGAGAGTGGAGGGTCAGACAGTTCAGGTCATCTGTGCAGGGAATGATTTGGGGAGAAAGGACTACCTTCATCCCACCTTCCTTGTGTCCATGGCAGGAGACCAGGTCAGGCCCAGGTGTCAGCTAGGCAGGGGAGGCCCAGCCTGAGGGATCAGGAGGTTCCTGCCCTGTGCAGGTCCCAAGGCACCCCTGGGACTTTCCAGGGGACTGTGCCCACTGACCCCAGACTTTGCTGGGGGAGTGGGCAGGGCAAGGGCATTTCCTGCCTGGCCTCCCTCCTCCCCACACAAGGCAGAGGCCCTGCTGCTTCCTCCCCCCACCAACCCGGGGCTTTCCACACAGTCCAGGCCTGCTATTTTTATCTGAGGGAGAGGGACCAAATCCTGGCCCCACTGCCTCACCCACAGGAGCCTGGGGAAAAGGGGGGCTGGGGTTGGGCCCCAGAGGCTGCGGAGACCGTTGCCTGGCAGCCCCTTCCTTCCTTTCTCCCACTCAAGTCCCCATCCCCTACACACCTGGGCAGCCAATGTGGTGAGCACAAGGCCTCCTGTGGGGTTGAGCCCAGGGCCTGGGTGGGCTACTGCCCACTTCCTGCAGCCTCACCCCTGCACTTCAAAGACCACTGGCGGCCCTGTGGTCACTCCTCAGCTCCCACGCAGCCAGCAGAGGGGCGGGGTGAGCATGAGCTGAATCCGCTCCAGCAGCTTCAAAGCAGCCAGGGTGGGCAACCCTGCGGTCAGCTTGGGTCTCGGGCAGGGTGGAGGCCTGGCAGGGGCATAATGGGCTCTCTCCTTTGCTTCCTCCTCCCCACGCACGGACTTCCTGGGTGGGCTCAGGCCAAAGCCCAGATACTTTCCTGGTCCCCAGAGCCTGTCCTGGTGCAGGGGCCCCATGGGGTGGTGATGTTTTCCTACTTGCATGATGTAGGGTCCACGTGGGGTCACTGTGGAGTGCAACCCCATTAGAGAAACCACAGGAGCCAAGGTGGGGCACCCCTCCTGGCCCACAGGTCCCTGGCTGGGGCGAGGCTTCCTTTTCTTCCCTTTACCTCCTCCCTTCTCTCCCTTCTTTTGCCTGAAGACCTGGGGCAGCCGGGAGGGGCGGGAACAGAAAAAAGAAGGGCTTGCCTGTCTGGGCCCGCCCTGGAGTGACCCCGGCTCCCACCCAGGGACCGGCGGGGGGGGGGGGGGGGAGGGACACGGGAGAGAGTAGAGGGGGCGCAGGGCTTAGAGCAGCCGCCCAGAGTTCAGCCGACGCTGAGAACAGAGAGTGCCTGTGAGCCAGGGGGATGGGGGAGGGTGCTTTCAGGGTCCCCTGGGGTCGGCTCCGGGACAGTTGCCGTTTTTAATCTGTGCAGGAGATTTAGAAGGAGCCGCAACGGCTGTAACCTAGATCCGCTCAGCGTAAGTTCCGGAGGTGCCGGCGGTGGGGTCCAAGGACAGTGGCCCCTCCAGCTGTGATCCCCGCAGGGCAGAGGGGATCCTGGCCCTCAGTCCTGTCCCCATCCGAGGTCCGCGGTGGCCGTGCAGAGTCCCTCCCCGTCCGCGACGGCTCTCCCCTCACCCCAGGCTCCAACCCCGCCCCCATCCACTCTGCGTGGCCGCAAGGCCCCGGGCTCCCCCGATTCAGGGTCATGAAGGAGCCCCACTCCTGCGCCTAAAACCCTGCGCAAGGCAGCTTTCAGCCCACGCAGCCCGGCAGGTGAGACCGCGGCCAGGGCAGGCAGGCCTGGAGGTCACCCCCTCCCCCCACACCGGCCCTGTGAGACCCCCACCCACCGCTTTCCCCTTTCGGGGTGAAGGCCGGCCCGGGTACTGGGAAGGGCTACGCAGAAATGCCCGCCCCGTCTCCTCGGCTGGGGCTCCAGGCGCCCCCCTCGCGTCTCCCCAGGGCCGCCGTGCGATCTGCCCTTTCGGCGACACCTTCTACCTTCCACGCGGCCGCACCACCTTCTGAAAAATGCGGATGGTTCCACAACTTGGGGGAACCAGGAAAGGTTCGCCCCTGCCCTCTCCACCCCACCTCCACCCGCTTCAGGGTTGCCAGTAGAGGCTCCTACGGGAACGCGGGCTCGCAATGGGCGCTGCAGGTGCGGGCTGGGCGCCTGTCTGGACCCTGGACGGCGCCCCTTTCCCTCCCCAGCGCGGGTGTTTGGAGTCCCACACTGGCGAGGCAACGCGGCGGATCCCGAGACCGGATTTCTGGCGGAGGGGCGCCCACCCTTTCCGTGCGCCCATCGCTTCCTTTCACCCCTCTCCACACCAGAGCCAGGGCTGCTGTCTGAGATCCAAGCCGTGGTTTCTATCTGACCACCACCCAGCGCCTGGCGCAGTCGCACAGGTGAGGGGGGTCTCAAGGGACAGAGAGCAAAAAGTGGGGCGGATCGCCTGCCGTGGGAAGGGCTTCTGGTGCCGGCCTTGTCAGCGGGTCGGGATCAGTCAACATTCATTAAACTATGGACAACAGGTACAAAAGCACCGGCTGATCCGTTTGCTACTGGACCAGCACCCACGCAGGACTCAGGCCAGCACGAGCTTTTGGAAAAGCAATCCCACCAGATCTCCTGGCCTTAAGCACACATACCCCTTCCATTCAGGCAGGCACCCAGGGGGCTCATGGCAGCTGAGGTACAAATAATAAAATTACCATCTTAGAACTGTATGTTGTGCATGTTTGTAGGCAAAAAGGTGTGAAAGGGCACATCCAGGATAATATTTCTGGGTATCAGGTAGGGCCCGAAAAAAGGACCGCTAATATATACTGTCTCACTGCATGTTGAAGACCAAAACAAGAATTAAGCACTCACCATCCACCAAACCTGTGCTGGGTGTTACAGTGGTAGAAGGGAGAAGGCTCGGCTGTGAGGGTGCCCAGCCAGGTGTGGCAGTGACCCTTCCCAGTTCATACATGGGGTTCTAGGGACCATTCCAGGAGCCGGGCCATGGCCTGCACAACTCCAGGGGGCACTGGAGTCTATGAAAACGGTGCAGACTGTGCACCACCAAGGGGACCGAGCCCAGGGAACTCAGCCCCAGTCAGACCAGCTGCAGGGCTCTTGACCCCCATTCGGACTTGACCCTGATGATGGATGCAGTGTGAGGAGAGACTGAGCCCGGCCGGCAGAGAGGCAGGAAGAAGAGGGCCTGGGCACATACCACTCCCCCACCAACCCAACATCCTTGAGGGCACCTGGTAATTCTGTGATTCCAGATGTTCAGCAGCTGTTGTGGCCATTTCCGCCCCTTCTCTGACCCCACATCCGCCAGGAAGTGTCCCCTCCTGTCCTCAGGCTCTGAGCCAGCCCCCATCTTCCCAGCTCCCCATTTCCTGAGCAGAGGCATTTGTGCAGGCTCAGCTCCTGTCCCAAGCCCTGGGCCCTCCCTGCTCCTGGAGCCTGGGCCACTGTGGTCAGACCCCCTCTGCCAGGGGCTCTGATTCTGCCCCAGCCCCGCCAGCCTCTAGGACTGGTTTTCTCTCTCTCCATTCCTTCTCCAAGGTCGGCTTTGCAGCCTGCAGAATAAATCTGGGTCTCCAGAGAGACTGAGCAGAGCTGACCTGGAAGGAGGGTGGGGAGAAGGCCAGAGGTCATTGAGACCAGCAGGCTCTGTGGGGGTGGGTGCATACTTAGGTGTCTGCCTGCAGACACTGGGAGTGGGGAGTGGAGGGTTGCCTGAGAACTGACAATGGCGGACATAGCCTCACCCTCCCGGAGCAGATGGGGGCACAAGAGGTCACTGCAGCTGGTCCAGTCTGGAGGCTCTTCTGGAGGGGACAGCAGGAGGAGGGCTCCCTTCCTGTCACATGCTTCCTGTCCAACAGAGCTGGTGGTCCTGGGGCACTCAGGCTCCCATGGGTATGGGTTGGGGGTGGGGCTGGGGGGCTGGTCAGAGGTCAGGCCAGACACAGGGCAAGGGTTCCAGGGGGCCAGCAGCTCCAGCCTGCTGACTTCTGCCCCTCAGAATCCAACCCCCCACCTCCTCACCTCCCCCACCTGCTCTTCCAGGGGAACCAAGGGCAGATGGGCTTGGCTGAAGAAAGCCAGCAGGGAGACCACCCCAGGACAAGACTTCTGGGGGATCAAAACAAAATGTGGTACATCCCACACACTGTGTGGGCGATGGTCCAGGATCCCCTGCATCTGGTGGGTTGGGCTGAGGATGCAATGAGCCCCTCTGCTCTGTTGGGGTTACTCCTCTGGTCTCACAAAACGAGCCTCTGGGTTGGCACTGGGCCTCCCCTGGCACCCGAGTTTCTGAAAGAGATTCCTGGGAGAGTAAATGCCCCTGCCCTCTCCCAAGGATTACATCTCCCCCCTAACCACAGGGCCAGGGGGGTATTTAATGGGAGGAGGACCACCAATCACCACGGCACCTCCACCCATCCTTTGACCCAGTTGTGGTGCCCTGGGGGCTCCCTCTTGGGGCAGTCCCCCCACTACCCCTCAAAACCCAGTGAAGAGGTAAGGTGGTTGCAGGGCAGAGGAACAGGAAGGGGTCCTTGCCCAGGTGCACCCGTGGGTCCTGAGACACTATCTGGGGCCTCAGGCCCTGACCAATGAGCAAAGCAGCCCAATCTGGAAGCAGAGCTGGGAAAGCTGGGCCTCAGCCAGCTGGGGGCAGGTGCAGGGGGCAGAATTGCCAGATTGAGCAAAAATCAACCAAAAAACAGGATCCAGTATGTCCCATGCGATATTTAGAAGATACTTATACTCAAAAAGTATTTTTTCTTTATCTGAAATTCAGATTTAACTGGGTATTCTGTATTTTATCTGGAAACCCTAGGGCAGTGGTTGGTAAACCACGGCTCGCGAGCCACATGCGGCTTGCGAGCCGCAGTTTGCCGTTCTGTTGACTAATGAGTTTGCCGACCACTGGACTAGACTAAATGTTACCGTGTAGTTGGAAGCTGTGAGGATTAGGCAATTGTAGCATATTGTGTGCAAAGAGGTAAAGTGTAGTATATGACAGTGGTTGGCAAACTCGTCAACAGAGCGGCAAACCGTGGCTCATAGGGGCTTAATCACAAGGAACAACAACAGCCTGTAATTATTGGAATCGAGAATCTAGGTCTGTGGTCGGCAAACTCAGTCAACAGAGCGGCAAACCGCGGCTCACGAGCCTGTTTGCCAACCACTGCCAGGGGATAGTCAACCCTCCCAACCCAGCCACCTTACCCATTGACCCATCCTGCCCCCCAACCCCTAAGGGCAGCAATGTCCTCAACTCTGCTTCCCAAACATGGTGGGAGCTGACTGGGTTGCTGTGCCTACGACCCAGGCACACAGGGAAACAGAGGGCTACTGGTCCTGGAACCCTCTCCCCAGAAGGGTCGGGGCTCTTAGGCAGCCCAGGCTCTTGGGCTGCAGGAGGCTGGCTGACTTTGCCAAATTCCTGTTTCAGGTCCAGGCAACTGTTGAATGAGGCCACTGTCTGGCTCTTCCCTGGCTCCCCTTGTGGCCTCTCTACCCTGCCACCTTTACCCTCTGGTGGACTGGCCCACTCTGGTAGAGAAAAAGGGGAACCCACTGGAGCCTTCTAGAAAAGAGGAAGATACATCTTGTGGGGGCAGTTTTAGGTGGAGGAAGGCTCGACCAGGGGCTGAAAATGAGGAACACTGGCCAGGAAGGGCCCACCTGGAAAAGGTCACTGCCTGTGCTGGCGCCATTGGAAAGAGGATCCGGAACGGGGTGGGGGTGGGGGGGGTCCACCTGCATTCACCCCTTTCCTGAGAAGATAAGGTGTGGAGGGGTGGGGGCTGCACCCCTGAGCACAGGCTGCCTCCCTGCTCCAGCAGGGCCCACCAGCCGCAGTGTCCGATTCCCTGGGCTGTTCAGTGCACAAGGAGGGCTGGGGGCATCTAGCACAGGTCTGCGAAGGGAACCTCGACACCCCCACCTTACCCCCTCCACTCCCCTCACCTTACCTCCTCTACCCCCCCACCTCTCCACCCCCACTCCCATCCCGCTTCTCCAGACTTTGTCTTTGCAAATGCTCAGACAGCCTGACCCCAGAGCTGCTGGGCCTGCCCCAGATCCCTTTACCTACAGTGTGGGGATTTCCTGCCTCTCTGTTTAAAGGTGGGAGGGGATGTTGCTCAAAGTGGTGGGAGGTGGGTGAAGCAGGACAGGGGAGATACAATCAAGGACGGGATAGGGAGGGTGTTTGTGTCCCAAGGGTGGGGCAGCACTTGAGGGCCTGGGAACCCTTTGTGAGCCCATCACAGGGTGTAGCCCCTCCCCCCACCAACAATGACTCACAAAGCAGGCTGGTGCAGATGCCACAGGTGATGAGGCACCACCCAGGACAGCTCGGAGCGGTGCTAGCCCCTGCAGTGCCCACTGGGCTGGGCCGGGGGTCTCTCAGCACGACCCCCGCCCCGGAAACTGCGCATTAGGGTTCCCGGAGAGCAGCCTCGACGCCATGTGTGTCGTCTGCTTCGTGAAGGCGCTGGTGCACTTGTTCAAGATCTACCTGACTGCCAACTACACCTACAACTTCCGCAGCTGGCCTGTGGACTTCCCCTGGGACAACGTAGGCTCCCGCGCGGGGGGCAGCAGTCACTGCGCACTGACGTGCACCGCAGCTGCTGCAGGCGTGTGGCTGCTCCAGGATGCCGCGCTGGGCGGGGGCGCGCTGGGGAGGCCGCTGCACGGGTCGCGCAGCCAGCTGCAATGCCTTCTGCAGCAGATCCGAGAGCTGCCCGGCCAGCTGGCCAGCTACGCGCTGGCCCATTCGCTGGGCCGCTGGCTCGTGTACCCGGGCTCCATGTTCCTGATGACCCGAGCGCTGCTGCCGCTGCTGCAGCAGGGCCAAGAACGCCTGGTGGAGCGCTACCAGGGCCGGCGTGCCAAGTTGGTGGCCCAAGGTGGCAATGAGATCGACACCATCTTCATGGATCGCCGCCAACATCCCGGCAGCCAGGGTCGCGGCCTGCACCTGGTCATCTGCTGTGAAGGCAATGCTGGCTTCTATGAGATGGGCTGCCTGTCGGCGCCGCTGGAGGCTGGCTACTCGGTGCTGGGCTGGAACCACCCGGGCTTCGGGGGCAGCACCGGTGAGCCGTTCCCTCAGCACGATGCCAACGCTATGGACGTGGTGATCAAGTACGCACTGCACCGCCTGCGCTTCCCACCAGCGCACGTGGTGATCTATGGCTGGTCCATTGGCGGCTTCACAGCCACCTGGGCCACCATGACCTACCCGGAGCTGGGTGCACTGGTGCTTGATGCCACCTTCGACGACCTCGTGCCTCTGGCCCTGAAAGTCATGCCCCAGAGCTGGAAGGGACTGGTGGTGCGCACCGTGCGTGAACACTTCAACCTCAATGTCGCGGAGCAGCTGTGCAGCTACCCCGGGCCGGTGTTGCTGCTCCGGCGAACTCTGGACGACATGGTCAGCACCTCGGGCCACCTGCGCCCCCTGCCGTCCGGCGACGTGGAGGGCAACCGCGGCAACGAGCTGCTCCTGCGCCTGCTGCAGCACCGCTACCCGGCTGTGATGGAGCCTGAGGGCCACGCCATCGTGACCCGCTGGCTGCGCGCGGGCAGACTGGCACAGGAAGCTGCTTTCTATGCGCGCTACCACGTGGATGACGACTGGTGCCTGGCACTGCTACGCTCCCATCGCGCTCACTGCGAGGACAAGCTGGAGGACGAGGAGGTCTGGGGACCACAAGGGCTTGCCTTCCCGTGGCTGGTGGGTCAGGGCCTGAGCTCACGTAGGCGCCGGCAACTCGCGCTGTTCCTGGCGCGCAAACACTTCAAGAACGTGGAAGCGACTCATTGCAGTCCGCTAGAACCCGAGGACTTCCAGTTGCCCTGGAGGCTGTAGCCTGAGCCCCCCAGGCAACTAGCATTTGTGCTTTTGCTCATCTTCAGGGCCTCAGAGCCATTCCCCTCCCCACACCCCAACAAGTAAAACTGGCCTGCCCTGGGGACCCCAACCTAGTTTCTGGGAGAGGGTAAGGCATTCCCTGCTCCCTTTCTCTTCCTCCCTCAAACACTTGTGGATGTCTCAGTCTGCTCCCAGTTCCTAAAGGGAATGCAAAGATTAACCTGACCCAATTAATAGCAATGCTGTGTGATGTGTGCCTTGAACACCTCAAAATGATGGTGGGAACACAGGATGTGGGGCTTTCGGAGGTGCTGTTGACCCACCCTGGGTTACAGATGACTCAGGGAAAGATGATGTTGAAGGGTCTGTACAAGTTGCCCCTAGCTGTGAAAGGGCATTGGCATCTAAAACCAGATCTTAGGAGCTGGACCTTTCCTGGACTGTGATGCTGCTCCATAGGGCCCTCTCCCTATCTCCACTCCTGGCTTCTACAAGAGGGGTTCAATAGGACCACAGACTCAAAGTAACAGGTGCACACCATGTGGTATGTAGCTGCTGGCCAAGGTATCTGTGGGCCCGCTGCCTACAGGCCCACCGGCCCATGCTCCACCCCTCCCCGGGTCGGGTCTCAGTCTCTCGGTGCTCTCCTCCTCCTCCTCCTCCGCCCGCCCCGAGGCCCCTCTCAGCTCCTGGGCACCGAACACACCTGCACCAAACACTTACTGCTGAGCATCTACTGAGCCAGGCCTGGGCTGGGCCTTGTTCCTAGTTCAGGGATGTAATACATAACAAGAAACAAGCCCTCTGCTCACCACTATCTGTGATGCAGTCACTTCCTTACTGTCTGCCCTGAACTGTATGAAGCATGGACTACTTGCTGTCCCCAGTATCTGGGGACAGGCTGGTCAGGGTGGGTTGAGCAAGAAACTGGAAAAACTGAAAAAGTCAAGTGGGGCAAACATATAGTTGACAGCACCAGAGCAGGACACAGCCATGATGCACCCTGGCAGGTACAAGCAGAGGTGGGTACATAAGGTGACCTAAAGTACCAGGAAGATGCCTGTGGGAGGTGAGTTTTGAGCTGAGTCAGGAAGGTAAGTTAGGTGAAGGAAGTGGCTTCCATACCTGGGGGGATCAGAGTGGCCTGGCTGGAATTGGGGAATACAGTTCCTGAAGAGTCAGATCCTAAAGGGTTTGCACCGGTGAGCAAAGATTTTGCTTTCAGGGGCAATTAAGGAAAGGAAGAAGGGAACTTGTCTTTGGGGGACTGGTTGCCTAACGGTTGCACACCTCTCGTTTGATAAGTTAGGCAAGTTAGGCTCTTGTTCCAGAATCGGCTGGAAGCCCCTCAACTAACTGAATGACCTTGACAAGTTACTCCAATCTCAGTTTACTCATCTGTAAAGTGGGAGGGCTCCACCTGGTTCACCGTGTGGATGTGACAAGCTAAAGACAAGGGTGCACAGGGCCGGCGGAGGGCGTGCCCAGCCCTGTCAGCTGCGCGTGCACGACGCCCGGTGAAGGCCGCAGCGTTTGCAGGGCAAGAGGACATATCACGGTCACCCCTTTTTCTGCACAGCTCCCATTACCGCCCCCCCCCCCGCCCCCGCCAAATCCCCGTAAACGTGCAAACTAAAAAATAAAAAATGGCAGACCGGGGACGAGGCTAACCCCAAAGTCAGGAGATCGGGCCTCAGAGGGATCACAAGCGGTCTGAGTCGGATTCGTCAAGCTCTGGCGCTCTTAGGGGGCGGGAGGCACCCTCGAGACCTCCCAAGGGCCTGTGAGAAGGGTTTCCGTGGCGCCATGCTGGCCTGTCTTCCCACTTCCCACCTTCCTCGGGCTCCTCCGGACCACACTACCTGGCGTCTCGCGGGTGGAGTCGTCCTGGGAGGGATTTCCTCAGGACCCGGCCTCCCTTCCTGCTTTGCTCGCAGCCTTAGCCAATCAGGTTGGAGTAGAAGAACAGAAATAGGCCAAGACAATGCCCTTATTGGACAGCGCTGGTGGGGGCGGGACGAAAGCGAAGCATGCGTCAAAGCGGAAGTGGGCCGTCGCATTGTTGATTACGTAATGCCACGGCGGCTGTAGTGGTTCCGCTGGCTGGTGTGTGCGCGGCGAACAATTCCCAGTGCGGCCCGCTCGGCTCCTACATCCGAGACCCCCCCGCGACTCCAGCTGTGGCTGGGCCGCCGTCTGATCATGGACTCTGCTGGCCAAGGTAGCTGTGGGCCCGGCGCCTTCGCCGCTTACGGGCTCGACCGGCCCACGCTCCGCCCCTCCCCGGGTCGGGTCTCGGAGTCTCGGTGCTCTCCCGATCTCCGGATGGTCGTGGCGTGTGTATTCCACTTCCAGCTTGGACCGCCGCGAGGACGGGTTCCCAGGCACCTTCCTCTGGTCCCCAGAGTTTTGGGTATCCTCCTTCCAGGTAGCTCTCATTGTAACCCCGCCCGACGCTAGCCAGGTCGGCTGTCAGTGGTTCCTGAGCAGGGCCCTCGGAGCCACTCCACCTAGACCTGAGCCGAAGTGGTGAGCGCGGCTCCCGGGGAGGGGAGGCTCGCATTCGGCGCAGCGCCCCTTGGGTGACAACGCTCTCGGAGCCCAGCCTACCTAGAGGTTGTATGGGGGAGCGAGGTGCAGTGAGTCAGGGGCCCATCCAGTTTACCTGACCTGTTTCCAGACAGACACCCCCAGATCAGTTTGAGGTGGCCGCTGGAGGTGGCGAGGTCTCAGGAGATTAAATCTTGAGAAGGCGATAACCAGTTAGTTTATCTCCCATTACGATTCTCTAGCGAGGGGATGCTAAATTTCTATTTACATAACTACACCGTGTAATTGCAGGGTGCTCTTCTACTGGTTGACCTTATCAGCATACTAATTAGACATAATTTCTATAGATTTTCCTATTTATGACGTCTATTTATAAAATAGTTGAGCGTCAGAAGTTAAGCATCACAAGCACTGGGTTCTGATCATGAGAATGACAGACATTCTCTGAGCACCTACTATGTGCCAAACACCATAATAAGCCTGCTTCTCAAATGATCTTTTTCCATTTTCAAAGTAACCCTTTGAGATTGGTGCTTGTATTGCTCCCATCTGCAGAGGGTTTTACAGCCTTAGAGAGCTGGGGCTCGCTTAGGGTGAAGGACACCCTTGTGGCTCCAGCCCCAAGCTTATTCTCTGTGCTGGCATGTTCCGTGAGTGCCCAGTTTCTACCTCCGGGTGGGGGGTTGACTTCCATGGGATCAAATTTTAGCTGTATTGCCAGAAATTGTCCAAGGGCCTTCATTTTTTTTTTTAATAGAAGAGAAACATTTTAGAGATTTTTAAGGCATTTACTGAATTTGAGTAGCTTTAATATAGTGGATACAATGATGAAGTAAAATTATGTAGGTTGATACCAGTTAAAATTCAGAATCTGTTCATTTATAAGTGGATATGCTTTGTTTTGTAAATATCTATTGAGTACCAAGGAAGAGACCAGCTGGAGCTGTGTGGATGGGGCATGTGAAGGGAACAGGACAGCTGGCTAAGTGGAGCATCTTTGATTTTAAGTGCCTTCCATCAAATTTTAGCAGACTCTGGCATTTCTACAGTAGACAAACACTTATACTTATCTCTAAACTTCATGCTTTTAAAAAATATATATATGTTTTTATTGATTTTTAGAGAGAAGGGAAAGGATATAGAGATAGAAACATCAATGGGAGAGGAACATCATCCATCAGCTGCCTCGTGCACACCCCCCACTGAAGATGGAGCCTGCATCCCAGGCATGTGCCCTGACGGGGAATTGAACCGTGACCTTCTGGTTCATAGGTCGACTCTCAGCTGCTGAGCCACGCAAGCCAGGCAATTTCATTTAGTTTTATTTTGTTATTCTTGTGGTTTTTTAAATATTTTTTTAAAATATTTTTTTTATTGATTTCAGAGAGGAAGGGAGAGGGATAGAAATAGAGAAACATCAATGATGAGAGAAAATTACTGATGGGCTGCCTCCTGCACGCCCTTTACTGGGGATGAAGCCTACAACCTGGGCATGTGCTCTTGACAGGAATTGAACCTGGGACCTTCAGTTCTCAGGCTGATACTCTATCCACTAAGCCAAACTGGCTAGGGCTAAAATATTTTTATTGATTTCAGAGAGGAAGGGAGAGAGAGGTAGAAACCTCAATAATGAGAGAGAATCATCAATCGGCTGCCTCCTACACACCCCACATGGGATCAAGCCTGCAACCCAGGCATGTGCCCAGACCTGGAATTGAACAGTGACCTCCTAGTTCATAGGTTGACGCTCAACTACTGAGTCATGCTGGTCGGGCTCATTTACTTTTAAAGGTGTAAGACACCAGACAAAGGCTGTTTCTTCAAAGAGAAGATGTTCTCAGTGCTGATGGTATAAAAGTACTAAATGACAATCATGTGATCAGAGTAGGAAAGAACTAAAGTAGACCTCATTTTCCTTGTGTGAGATCTTGTAAACTTTCAGTGCAGACAGGAAGATGCGCCTAGTAAGAAAAGTAGTGGCTGCAGAAATGTGAACCTGATTGGGGTGTAGCGGAGGAGTGTGAGGCATACACGGGTCCTTGCTGAGGGGTGAGGTCCAGCGTGGACCGAAGGGCATTTCCATGCTGCCGACTCCCTGCAGGGCTAGACAGCTGACATGTGCTCCTTGTGTGTAATTGTAGCATGGACTCTGGCAGGCCAGGTGCTTGAAAAGTGGTGCTTGTGTTTACAGCCATATTACGTTCTTTTCCTCTAGAAATGACAGCTGTCAGATTGGGCTGCTTTGTAGCAAAGTGTTCCTGTCTTAGAATATAGTGTTCTCGCAGGGGAAGCAGAGGAAGGGTATAGCTGCCTTGCACCAGCATTTCCAGGCCCTGAAGCAGCATCTTGGGTGGTCTGGGGTGTGGCTGCCCTCAGTCAGGTGGACCAAACCATGTTCACACAGCCTTTCAGAGAAGAGGCATTATTAGTACCCACCCCTCCCCTGCCCCTGCCCTTTCACCCTTTCTTTCTCCTCCATCCCAGGGACTTCTCCATAACTTCTTACTTGGCACTTTCTGGTGTCATTTTGTCTCTGGCAGATATCAACCTGAATTCTCCTAACAAAGGTCTGTTGTCCGACTCCATGACGGATGTCCCTGTTGACACGGCAGTGGCTGCCCAGACTCCTGCTGTTGAGGGTCTGACGGAAGCTGAGGAGGAGGAGTTGAGGGCCGAGCTCATGAAGGTTCTGTGTCTTGGCTTGCTGTCCTGGGGTACCATGAGTCGAGGCTCTCTTAGGCTGATAAGGGCAGAGTGCTGGCTGTGCCCTGGAAAAACGAGGTCATCCTGAGGCCCCACAGAAACTGCTCTTTGCAGCCCTGACTATGTATGTACCGAGCCCCTCCTGGGTGCACACGGGCAACTGCTGTGAGCACACCACCCACTGGGAGCTTCTCTGTTGGAGTTAACACCTGACATTTTCAAAACCCCACAATCTTATTGCCCCTGGATCTTAATTTCTCTTTCAAAAACACGTTTTTGTAAAAAATACTTTATGTGATTTTTTAAAGTGAGAGTCCTTTAAGAGAAAATAGGAGTCAAGAACAAAAGCCTCTGTTTAATTTTTATTCATACCAACTAACAGGAGTTTCTTTTCACTGTGTGATGCAGAGTCTGATAGTGACTCAGTTGATATTCCAGAGTCTGGGGAAATGGTCTTGTTAATATCTGACTGTATTTGTCACAGGCCTCTGCTATGTCTCCAGAGACAAGCCCCATCTTAATACATCCCCACCCATTTCTAGGTCTGAACAGAGCTAGTTGTGCAGACCAGTCTCAGCCCCAGGACCAAGTTTCAGATCACAGGAAAGCATGTGGCTGTTTCTGAATTGAAGAATGATTAAGAGAGAAGCAGTAAGAAGTCCAAGGACATGTATGCTTTGTATTTTACTTCAAATATGTTGGCATTGAGACTAAAGCCACCAGGTCTTTTTCAGAGTGGGATTGCAGAGTGGAGTCACTCTTATGTCACTTAAAACTTTCAACTTGCATGTTCCCAGGACAACGTCACTATGTGCCCCAGAGCCCTGTCAGTCATTACACCAGGAGTGGAATCTTCTGGTCACTGGTTGTAACTGATTGAGTGACTGGTAATAGTTTGGCCTTAGATGATACTGTGTTTTTAAATTATTTCTTGTTTCAACTATTTTCTAAAACAGAATATAGGGGATATTCAGGGCTCTACACTGTTTTTAGTGCCTTAATCCAAACAAGCACTTTTATTTTTATTTTTTTAAATATATTTTACTGATTTTTTACAGAGAAGAAGGGAGAGGGATAGAGAGTTAGAAACATCGATGAGAGAGAAACATCCATCAGTTGCCTCCTGCACACCCCACACTGGGGATGCGCCCGCAACCAACACACACACACACACACACACACACACACACACACACATACACACACACACCCCTGACTGGAATTGAACCTGGGACCCTTGAGTCCACAGACCAACGCTCTATTCACTGAGCCAAACCAGTCAGGGCAAACAAACAAGCACTTTTTAAAGAAAGGGGCTGTTCACATAGGAGCTGGAAATGCTGAGAACTCTAGTAAGGTTCTAATGGATGTTTCCTTCTCGTGTTACTTTTTCTTTTTTAGAAAATACTTTCATTAAATTTTTAGAGAGAGAGGAAGGGAGAGGGAGACACAGAAACAATGTGAGAGCACAACATTGATCGGCTGCCTCCTGCACGACCCCCATTGGGGATTAAGCCCACAATCTGGGCATGTGCCCTGACTGGGAATTGAACCAGCAACCTTTCAGTGGATGGGACGACGCCCAACCAAGCCACACTGGCCAGGCTTTTTTTTCTTTCTTTTTTTCTTTTTTAAAGACTTGAGGAGGTTCAGGGTTCTCTCTGTTACTCAACTCAAATTACCTTGAACACAAAAGCAAATTTACTTTTGGCTTGTGGAACTGGCTTTTGCCAAGGCCTGGAGCTGACCTCAGGAACACAGATATTGTGATGAGGCTGGTTCATGTCACCTGGGTTTCTGGCCATCTGCTCTGCTTCCTTCCTACTGCCTAAGGAACTCCCCGCTCCCATGTAAATGGGGCTGGCTGCCAGATGTTCCAGCCTCTGCTGTCCAAGCCCAGAGTCAAGGCCCAGAGGAAAGAGGGCCTCCCTCCTCTCACCCTGTGCCCAGCCCAGGGCAGAGCTCCGGAAGGCCTTGCTCAGTCTCCCCCTGGTTGGCATGGTGATCGGTAGCCCCAACAGAGCCACTTGGCTTGGGGTGAGATAGTTGTGCAGAAGAAGTTGTATTGGTACCAGATAAAAACATGTCTGCAGTCGACGTTGTTTCTGAGATGTGCTAGGTTTCTGTAAGTGGACAGTTCTTAGATAACTGAGGAACCTTGCATCGCATTGTATAAGGATGTCAATCACTTCCTGTGATAGTGGAGCTAATCATGTCAACTTCATGCTTGTGCAGGTAGAAGAGGAAATTGTCACCCTGCGCCAGGTCCTGGCGGCCAAGGAGAGGCTCTGCGGAGAGCTGAGGAGGAAGCTGGGCCCCTCTGCTTCGGAAGGCCTGAGGCAGAGCCTGTCCAGGAGCTGGCGCGACGTGCAGGTCTCGAGCGCGTAGGTGCCTGCTCAGCAGCAGGGCGCCCTGGTTGTTGGAGAGGGAAGCACAGCGTGGTGCCTCTGTCCTGTCGATGGGGTATTAGTTCTTGGGGGCAAGGTGCCTCCCAGGAACGGGGACCAAATGTGCCTGTTTGGAAGCAGCCAGCCAGGGGCCTTAGACCTTGACCTAGCAACTGTACTCCCATTTACTCAGCTCAGTCAGATGTTTTGTAAAAGGTGGATGGAGACACAGCTAGTTGTCTAAGTGGAAATAGACAAGAATATGTTTCGTGTTCAAATTTGAGAGAACACTAATGAGGTCCTTGATGAGACTGACTTTGCTGTGGTCCCCAGAGCTGAGCGTCTGCTCTCGTGGACACGAGTCCTTATGACAGGTGTGATCACAGCCCGAGGCCGCTGCATAGATGTGGTTCAGCTCTGACCTCGGGCAGTGCAGCTATGTGGCTCCTCTGAAGTGCATCCTCCAAGGTGGGGTGAGGAGTGTTTCCTACTGTCTGAAAGGCCTGTCCCCACAGAGAGGCAGAGTCACTCTTCATAAATCTCACCTGGAAAAACCCCGTTTCTGTCTTAGGAAATCATAGGTTCTGAACCTCAAAAGGTGACTGCCACAAGTGTTTTGGGGCCACATGCTGCCCTTCCTGCCCTCACAGCAGTGTTCCCCAAGAGCCATCTTACATTGAATGACCCAGGCACTCCCTCGGTCTGTTCTACTGTCTCCTCCCTTGGCCCCACCGGGGCGGCATAGCAGGTGCTAAGGAGAAGTCGCGGACCTGTCCTCTGGTCACAGACTGTGTCTGCTCCTGCCAGTCAGTCCTCCGTTGGCCCTGGAATTTCACTTGCAGTTTGAAACCAGAGTTGAAAGTTTTTCTAAACAATTCACCACAGACTTTTTGTTTTTAGCTATGTGAAAACTTCTGAGAAACTTGGCGAGTGGAATGAGAGAATGATCCAGTCGGACCTGTGAGTGCCTTTGCCATCAGCACCTCCCTCCCCTCTCCTCCCAACACACCTTTCAGGGGCAAGCAAGCTGTGTACACTGGGCACAAACCTAGTTGAGTTTCCTGGCTCTTTTTCATATCGTTTTTTCCCTCTTAAACACAAATGAAACGACCCTTCACACTCACGTGGCCACCAGACCACGCAGAACACTCCTCTTTGCCTGGCACCATCTATTAAAGAAGAGCCTCGGGCCCTAGCTGGTTTGGCTCGGTGGATAGAACGTCAGCCTGAGGACTGAAGGGTCCCAGGTTCGGTTCCAGTCAAAGGCACATGCCTGGGTTGTGAGCTCGATCCCCAGTGGGGGGCGTGCAGGAGGCAGCCAATTGGTTATTCTCTCTGATCATTGATGTTTCTACTTCTCTTTACCTCTTCCTCTCTGACATCAATAAAAATATATTTAAAAAAGAGCCTCGGGCTGGCCAGCAGCCTCTTTTCCTCAGAGACTCCTCAGCTTTCAAAGTGGGTGCTTGGCTGGGTAGTATCTGCATCAATGTAGATGGTGGCTTTTTTTTTTTTTTTTTTTTTTTGGTCCTGCTTCCTTCCCCTGCAGACCTAGCTCCAGCTGCTGGGGCCTGTGGAGCTTCACTAGTACTTGGGGGTTCTTCAAGTCAGGGTTGGTGTAGGCCGTGCCTGTGCATTCCTGAAGGAGTCCCTTTCATCTGAGAGGCACCAAGCTGTCAGCCACACAGAAGTAGCAGTGCAGAATACAGGGTAGAGCTCTGGTTGAGAATCACAGTGATGTTCTATCTGAGATCCTTCAATGAGATAATAGAACTTCATCAGATCATAACTCTTCAAACCTTGTGGGACAGTGTTTAAGAATGGTCACTTTCTGTTATTTTTCTCTTCTGTTCAGAAAGAAGTGCTGTCATGGTTGCCAGCAGAAAGCCCATCCATGTTGGGCTACCCAGCTTCTGGAGGTGCCTGGGACACCATGGCTAGCTACATATGGAGCTTCTGCAGCCTGGTGTGCCCAGGGGCCTCTGACTATTCCTGTTTTCTACTGTTTGTGCAGTTTGATAGACAGCTGGTTGTGGTGGTGGGTGTTGTAGCAGCATGGCAGTATTCGGCGATACTGATGGGTCCACTCAGTGATTGTCACCAGTCCACTCGCAATGCAGACTTCATCAGGAAATAGCCGTTGGAGACTTTGGTGCTGCTCTGTAAAACCAGCCAACGCACTGTTTCCAATAGCTACAACTCTCACTCCCAGGAGAGGAGCCCATGGCTCTGGGTGTGGACATGTGTGGCCAGCAGCATGGCCTTTCCATGCATTTCACCAGGCAGTGGCCGTTCCCCCAAAGTTTCGCACTAGTTCTGTTGGTGGGAAAGTTGTCAGATGCTTCTATGCTGAAGGCATTTCTAAACAATTCACCACAGACTTTCTGTTTTTAGCTATGTGAAAACTTCTGCAGTGACTGCCCAGGAGGAAGGCCACAGGCCTTGGGTGCTTGGCCAGAGCCCTCAGGGTGTCACTGCAAGATAGCTGACCCAGTGTCATAGGGGCAAACGCAATGGGGTGAGCCCGTCTCCTCAATTGTGGGTCTGCAAGTCCCTGCTCATGGAACCGTGCTGGAAGGAAGCAGTTTAGGTGCTACTGATCTTCTGTCAGCCAATTCCCCCTCATTTTCCCCCCCTTTTTAAACATTTTTATTGATTTCAGAGAGGAAGGGAGAGGGAGAGATAGAAGCATCAGTGATAAGAGAGAATGATTAATTGGCTGCCTCCTGCACCCATGTGCTCTGACTGGGAATAGAACCGTGACCTCCTGGTTCATGGGTTAACACTCAACCACTGAGCCATGTCTGCCAGGCCCTTCTTTAAAAATATTTTTTTATTGATTTCAGAGAGGGAGAGAGGGAGAGAGAGAAACATCATTGATGAGAGAATCATTGATTGGCTGCCTTCTGCATGCCCCACACTGGGGATTGAGCCTGTAACCCAGGCCATGTGCCCTGACCAGGAATCAAGCTGTGACCTCCTGGTTCATAGGTCTACTTCCAACCCCTGAGTCGAGCCGGCTGGGCCATTGGATTCCTTTTATTAGGTAGAGCTTAACTGAAGCCGTACTGAGAGGGCACCATGTGAATTCCGCAGTCCCAAGTTAACTCAGTATTGTCACTATATTGAGTTTTTCGGTTGCAGACAGAAAGCACAGCTAAAGACTGTCAGTCTAAGGGTGGGGAGAAGCCCCTGTTCCAGGCCCACCAGCCAGGGCTCCCACGGAGCACTGGGGACCTTCCGTTCTCCCCACAGTGGTTTTGTTCTCAGCTCCTCCTTTTTCGTGTGAGGAGGCTCCCAACAACAAGGTGGCCCACTGTGGGTCTCATGGATTCTTGCTGTAACCAGGAGCAGGGGTCTCTGGCTGGCCAAACCTGAACTACCTGCCCATCGTTGTTGGGGATGCGATAGCCTCAAAGGAGGCTTGTATTTTTCAGGACTCTACACCATGTTTTCCTAAAAGGTGGAAGTGATTCCCAAAGTGGCGCTAGCCAGGCTGCATAGATGAGCATGTAAGCATAGCGGGGGCTGACTTCCCTGGATGCAGACTCTGGCTCTGCCCCTAAGCCTGTCCCATTGGTCTCTGATGGGGTGGTGCCTTGGAGTGGCCCACAGGATGCCCTCGTCACCAAAGACTCGAGGCGCAAGCCCATGCTTTTTTCTTGGGCTTCACTTTCCCAGCTTGGCCTCATGAGCACAGATAGAGGTTCTCTATTTTTTACTAGAGGCCCGATGCATGAATTTGTGCATGGGTGGAGTCCCTAGGTGTTTCCTGCAGAGATCAGGCCCCAGCCTCAGCCCTGCAGCCCCTCCTTGGCCTGGCGCCGCCCCCTTACCTTCTCCACCATCCCGCTGTGGTGCTGCTCTCGTCAGGGCCCCTCCGGGCTGGCAGCTCCTCCACTGCTGTCCATTGCCAGCATCACCTCACTGACGCCCACCATGTTCTGTGCCGCCCCCTGGTGGTCAGCACATGTCATAGCGAGTGGTCAAATGACTGCCCAAGGGGACAATTTGCATATTAGGCTTTTATTATATAGGATTTCTGATTTTTAAAAATACTTTTATTGATTTCAGAGAGGATGACAAAGATAGAAACATCAGTGATGAGAGAGAATCATTGATCGGCTGCCTCCTGCACACCCCACACTGGGGATCGAGTCCGCAACCTGGGCCTGTTCCCTTGACTGGAATTGAACCCAGGATCCTTAAGTCCACAGGCCAATGCTCTATCCATTGAGCCATACCATCCAGGCCAGGTTCTTCTTTAAATCCTCTGCTTCAGACTGTTTGCTGCAGCACAGCCCAGGTGCTGACACTGTCCTCTGTGCTCGCTGTTTCGGAAAAGGCTGGGCTGAGGATGTCTGTTGGATTTGTAAAGAGGTGGTGTGTCCTTCGTCCCCTTGCACCTGGGGTTTTCTGAGTATCCGTGGTTCCGGTGCAGAAGTCTGTTTCTTGCATATAATCTATTAACTCCTTTGAAATGAAAGCACTTCCTTAGGTGAGCCTTGGGTTTGGGGTGCTCAGGCAGGCACTGTGAGTTGTGCCCCAGAGAAGCTCTCAAGCCATTCCTCCACCGGCTGTGCTGTGGGGGGTTGCTGTCCCGCCTACCTTAAGTGCTTCTTCGCCTTGGTTGCCAGTCTTGGTGGATGCTGAGGCAGATCTTGGTGTGGGTGGCAGCTCCAGGCAAAGATGCTGTCAGGTTCGAGGGTTGTGGCTGCCCCTTGTGTTTGGTTGGGTAACTGTGCAGGTTCGAGGGTTGTGGCTGCCCCTTGTGTTTGGTTGGGTAACTGTGCTTCTTCCTCCAGCTATAAGAGGACTCAGGAGACTCTCTCTCAGGCGGGACAAAAGACTTCAGCTGCCCTGTCCACCATGGGCTCTGCCATCAGCAGGAAGCTTGGGGACATGAGGTAAGAGATCCCCCTCCCCCAACCCCTCCATCCTGAGGCCTGGACTAGTCAGCTGAGGTTTTCAGGATTTTAGATCTCTTAGAGGTTCTGTGGGGAGCCTGCTGAGCCCCAGGGCTCAGGTGCACATACCTCAGCAGCTCCTCAGTAATCACAGGTGTGGCCACGCCAGCCCCCAACCAGTCAGTTCATGACCTTCATTTGCAGCGTGTGTCTGCTCCCGTTGGCTGCTGCTTTACCTTTTTGTATTGCTCAGGGGAATGTGGTCACTGTGCCTTTGGCTGACTTCTGATGCTTGGGATCGGGTGAAGGCTGGTGCTTCTCTTTGTAGTTCCATGGAGAGAGAATGACTACAGCCTAGAGGTCAGCATCTGGGTGGGTGCCCACCAGGACATATCCAGGACATGCTCAGTGTCTCCTCAGAGTGTGTGCTCAGGTCTCAGGCAGTGTGGCTACAGGCAGGGCCCCAACAGAATGTTCTCTTGAGGCTGACCAGACCCTCATAGCCACCAAAGGTGCTTCTTGCATAGGATCTGGGGGCCAGGAAGGGAGTGCAGAGTGGCTCAGGCACTTGGTGACTGCTGGGCAGCATCCGCCCCCAGCCTGCTAGCTGTGCCCTCTGCCACCTGATCTCTGGGCCGAGGAGCAGAGGCCAGGGTGTGAATTCTGGCTCAGCTGCCCTGCCGTGCCCTTGGCAAGGCCTCTCTCTAGGAGTTATTAGGACAAGATATGCATCACTGAATAATGGTGGGAAGTGCAGGTCATCGGCAGCGCTCTGGTCTGACCCCACACTTGGGACCAGGCCCCTCACTTCTTCATTTCAGGGAATGCCTCCCTGTAGCCCCCATCCCATCCTGAGAGAATCACTGGGTGTTGTTGCCCATGGGTTTGGTGTATTGAGTGTGGCGTTGGTGGTCCACCACACTCTGACCCCTCACCTCTACCCTGCTTGGGTTAGGCATTTCCCTGGCTCACAGGCCTGGCAGTTGCCAGTTAGCAAGAGGTGAAGACAGGTGCTAATAACTTCGGGACCCCCCAGCCCAGCAGAGGATGGCTTATGCCAGAGCCCTGCTCACTTTTTTGTTTGTTTGTTTTTTTTAAAATAAATCTTTATTGTTCAGATTATTACAGGTGTTCCTCTTTTTTTTCCCCCCATAGCTCCCCTCCACCTGATTCCCCACCCCACCCCATGCCCTTACCCCCCACCACTGTCTTCATCCATAGGAGTAAGATTTTTGTCCAATCTCTTCCCGCACCCCTCACACCTGCTTCCCCTGAGAATCATCAGTCCACTCCCTTTCTATGTCCCTGATTCTATTATATTCACCAGTCCATTCTGTTCTTCAGATTTTTTATTCACTTGATTTTTAGATTCACTTGTTGGTAGGTATGTATTTGATGTCATTTTGTTGTTCATAATTTTTATCTTTACCTTTTTCTTCCTCCTCCTCTTCTTAAAGAATACCCTTCAGCATTTCATGTAATCCTGGTTTGGTGGTGGTGAACTCCTTTAGCTTTTTCTTGTCTGTGAAGCTCTTTATCTGACCTTCAACTCTGAATGATAGCTTTGCTGGGTAGAGTAATCTTGGTTGTAGGTTCTTGCTGTTCATCACTTTGAATATTTCTTGCCACTCCCTTCTGCCCTGCATAGTTGCTGCTGAGAAATCAGCCGACAGTCGTATGGGTACTCCCTTGTAGGTAATTAACTGTTTTTCTCTTGCTGCTTTTAATATTCTCTCTTTGTCTTTTGCCCTTGGCATTTTAATTATGATGTGTCTTGGTGTGGTCCTCTTTGGATTCCTCTTGTATGGGGTTCTGTGCGCTTCCTGGACTTGTAAGTCTATTTCTTTCACCAGGTAGGGAAAGTTTTCTGTCATTATTTCTTCTAATAGGTTTTCAATATTTTGCTCTCTCCCTTCTGGCACCCCAAAAATTCGGATGTTGGTTCGCTTAAAGTTGTCCCAGAGGCTCCTTACACTATCTTCATATTTTTGGATTCTTTTTTCTTTTTGTTTTTCTGGTTGGATGCTTTTTGTTTCCACATATTTCAGATCTTTGGTTTGATTCTTGGGGTATGTTGATCTACAGTTGAGTTTCTGTATATTCTTTATTTCAGACAGTGTTGCTTCATTTCTGACTGATCCTTTTCCATTTTTTTGGCATTCTCATTAATATCCTTAAAGGTCTCATCAAGTTTCTCAACCGTTTTAAGAAGATTCTTGAGTAACCTTATAAATGTGGTTCTGAACTCTATGTCATCCAGTAGTTTGCTTTCCTCCGTTTCTTTCATTCGTGACATGTTTCTTTGTCTCCACATTTTGGCTGCTTCCCTGTGTTGATGGAGTAGCTTTGTGTGGTAGGTGATCTATAGGGGGCAGTAGCTCAGCCTCCTCAATCACATGAGGTGGATGCTCTTGGTACACCCCTTTGTGGGCTGAGTGCAAAGTCTTGGTGTAGTTAAGCCTTAATTGCTGTTGGTACACTGGGAGGAATTGACCTCCAGGCCAATTAGCTGTGAGCACTCGCTGTGTCTATAATGGAAGAACTGCTGCGCTGAAGACACGCTTATGGAGCAGGACTTGTTTCAGTGGGGCTTTGGTGCTCACTGAGTATGCCCCTTGAATGTGTCACTTATGGATGTGAGGAGTTGAAATCTGGTGTCTCACTCTGACCACTAGGTACACTGGCTTCTGGATCTCCAATGGGGTTCAGGTCAGCTACTGAGGCCACCCAGCAGGAGCTACAGTGAGAGCTACAGTTTTCTCCTCTTTGCTTGGGGTTTGGAGGTTTTGGAGCTGTCTGACCCAGGCTGCAAATTTGTTGGTTAAGCTGCGATAGGGCAGGCCTTTCTTATGCTAATGCTGCTGCTTGGAGCTTGGGTGGGTTTGTAGGTTGTGCAGGGCGGGGACTCAGGGTGTCGTTAAGCTAGGGCGTGGCAAACAGCAATGGCTGCTAGTTAGCCGGCTATGCATCCCCGAAGGCATCCGCGAGTCCCGTGCCCCAGTACAGTAAACAATTATTCCTGCACTCAGCTCTGCAAGCAAGCCACCCTCACTGGCAGACAGTCCAGCTTCTCCCCGTAGGAGTTTGGGTCCCCCGTGTCTCCCCAGAGACTGGATTTCAGAGTAATCGGGGGCTTGTCTCCCTTTGGGTTGAAAAAAGCAATGCCTGCCGCCAGCCCAGATCCCACGCCTTCATACCTCAGCTTTTCAGCGCTTGTGCACGTCTCAATGCTCTTTTCTCTTTCCTTCTAGTTGTAGAACTTCCACTCAGCCAGCTTTCCCGTGGTTCTGGGTGATAGACGTTTTGTCTTTTAGTTGTAGTTTCGAAATTGTTGTGCAAGGCAGCAGTTTAGGTGTTTACCTACGCCACCATCTTGGATTCTTCCCTGTTTGTTTGTTTTTTGTTAGTCCTCACCCGAGGATGTTTTTTCCCCCATTGGTTTTTAGAGAGAGTGGAAAGGAGGGAGGGAGGGAGAGAGAAACAATGTGAAAAAGACACATTGATTGGTTGCCTTACACACACATTCCAACTGCAGGGCCGGGGATTGAACCTGCAATCCAGGTATGTGCCCTTGATCAGGAATCAAACCTGCAACCCTTGGGCATCGGGCTGACATTCTTTTTTTTTTTTTTTAATTTAATAAATCTTTATTGTTCAGATTATTACAGTTGTTCCCCTTTTTCCCCCCCATAGCTCCCCTCCACCCGGTTCCCACCCCACCCTCTGCCCTTACCTTCCCCCCACCACTGTTCTCATCCATAGGTGTATGATTTTTGTCCAGTCTCTTCCCGCACCCCCCACTCCCCTTTCTCCCTGAGAATTGTCAGTCCACTCCCTTTCTATGCCCCTGATTCTATTATATTCACCATTTTATTCTGTTCATCAGATTTTTAATTCACTTGATTATTAGGTTCACTTGTTGATAGATATGTATTTATTGTTCATAATTTATATCTTTACTTTTTTCTTCTTCCTCTTCTTAAAGAATACCTTTCAGCATTTCATATAATACTGGTTTGGTGGTGATGAACTCCTTTAGCTTTTTCTTATTTGTGAAGCTCTTTATCTGCCCTTCAATTCTGAATGATAGCTTTACTGGGTAGGGTAATCTTGGTTGTAGGTTCTTGCTATTCATCACTTTGAATATTTCTTGCCACTCCTGTCTGGCCTGCATAGTTTCTGTTGAGAAATCAGCTGACAGTCATATGGGTGCTCCCTTGTAGGTAATTAACTGTTTTTCTCTGGCTGCTTTTAATTTTTCTCTCTTTTGTCTTTTGCTCTTGGCATTTTAATTATGATGTGTCTTGGTATGGTCCTCTTTGGATTCCTTTTGTTTGGGGTTCTGTGCATTTTCTGGACTTGTAAGTCTATTTCTTTCACCAGGTGGAAATTTTTGGTCATTATTTCTTCAAATAGGTATCTTGCTCTCTCTCTTCTTCTGGCACCTCCGTAATTTGGATGTTGGTACCCTTGAGGTTGTCCCAGAGGCTCCTTATACTATCTTCAAATTTTTGGATTCTTTTTTCTTTTTGCTTTTCCGGCTGAATGTTTTTTGCTTCTTCGTATTTCAACTATTTGACTTGATTCTTGTGGTCCTCTAGTCTGCTGTTAGGTCTCTGTATAATATTTTTTATTTCAGTCAGTATATGTTTAATTTCTAGTTGGTCCTTTTTCATATCCTCGAGGGTCTCGTTAAATTTATCAGCTTTTTCTAGGAAATTCTTGAAAAACCTTATAACCGTGGTTTTGAACTCTATATCCAGTCATTTATTTTCCTCCATTTCTTTCATTTGTGATTTCTTTCTTTGTCTCCGCATTTTCGCTGCTTCCCTGGTTGGTAGAGTAGCTTTGTGTGGTAGGTGTGCTCTAGGGCACAGTGACTCAGCCTCCCCAGTTACCTGAGGTGGACACTCTTGGTGCACCCGTGTGGACTGTGTGCTCATCCTTGTTGTGGTTAAGTCTTTTTTTTAAATTTTATTTCTCCTTATATCCTTTTTATTTTTTTTTTTTGCTTTTTTAAAAATTGTTTTAAGTATTACAAATAGTAGTACATATGTCTCCTTTTTTTTTCCCCCCATTGACCTTCCCTGACCTCCCCTACCCCCCAGTACATTCCTTCACCTGCCCCCTCCCCCCAACCAGTGTCTTATATCCATGGTTGTGCTTATATGCATGCGTACAAGTCCTTTGGTTGGTCTCTTACAGCCCCCCTAGCCCAACCTCCCCTGTCTTCCCAATGTAGTTAAGTCTTGATTGTTGTTGGTATCACTAGGAGGAATTGACCTCCAAGCCAATTGGCTGTGAGGATTAGCTCTGTCTACTCTTGGAGAACTTCTGTGCTGGAGACACTCTTATGAGACAAGACTTGCAAAATTACAAAAGCCTCTGTGCTCAGCTTGGATGGGGCGGAGTTTCAGGGTGGAGCAGACAGCCTTGGTTTCCCGTCAGCCTGCCCTATGAGGCCTCTGGGTCTCAGTGTCCCTCAGTAATCGCTGCAAGCACCTCTGAGAGAAAGTCGCCCTTGAGTTTTGCCTGCTGCCAGACAGTCCAGTTTCTCCCCAAATGAGTCGGGTTTTCCAGAAACTTGCCCAGAACTGGAGTTCAACGCAGTCAGGAGCTTCTGTCTCCCTCCTGCTTTAGAAAGCCAGCCGCGCACTCAGCCTCCCATGCATTCAGCAGTCAGTCCTCTCTGCACTCTCGCGCGCCTCCAGACCTCTGCCTCCCGCAGCTCCCAAGTCTCAGTGTGCTTTCTTTTTCCTGACAGTCCAGATTCCCCTGAATGAGTCTGGTTTCCCAGGGTCTCGCCTGGGACTGGAGTTCAGTGCCGTTGGGAGTTTCCTTCTCCCTCCCGCTTTAGAAAGCCAGCCGTGCACTCAGCCACCTGTGCACACAGCCGCCCGTCCTCTCTACATGCGAGCCTCTGTACCTCAGCCTTTTGTAGCTCCTCTGAGTCTCAATGTGCTTTCCTCTTTTCTTCTAGTTGTAGAATTTCCACTCAGCCAGCTTTCCTGTGGTTCTGGATGGTGTCCGTTTTGTCTCTTAGTTGTAGTTTTGATATTGTGCGAGGCAGCAGTTTAGGTGTTTACCTATGCCGCCATCTTGGTTTCTCCTGGGCTGACATTCTGTCCACTGAACCACACCAGCCAGGGCCCCACTCACCTTTTATTTCTGTTTGTTTGATATAATGTTCCTTCCCCAACTTTATTTTTAAAAATTTCCAACTTCTGGAGAAGCTGAATAACTGTAGGCAGTCTGTGTGTTTCTCCTGTGCCCGAGGACTGCGCCTTCCCACACTGGGGTTCTGGCTGTTTCCCAGGTAGTGGGTGTTCCTGTGGGATGCCCTATAATGCACACCTTGCCCACCGTGGCTGTGATTTGGGCCCAGGAGGACTCCCCCTGCTTCGGCTCTGTGTTGTCAGCAAGGAGGGTCTATGGTGATTGCTCCCACAGGCTTCACATTGAGCTGCTAGTACTTGACTGGGTATGTTCCTGTAAGGAAACCTGTTTGAAATTAGATGGGTCGCCGGCACTGTTGCATTCTGGGATGCCTGCTTTGGCCACCTGAGCCATGCTGTGGTAAGCCCGGTGATGGAATTTTCATGCCCCTGGTGGCTTGGCCGCACCCCCAGGGCCTGCCAAGGGGCTTGCCCTCCCAGGGCCCTGGAATGAGCAGTGGGCCAGGTCTGCCCAAGGGCGGGTGTGGTTGCAGCACTGAGGGAGCAGTAGGCATCTGCTACGTGCATGCGCCTCTGCTGGCTTGTGCTCCTCCTCTTTTCTCCCCTGTGAGTGTGTTCAGGGCGTCCTGGGGGACATCGGTGCAAGGGGCAGGGCTGCTTCCATGGGCAGTTGTGCACCCTCTGGTGCTCTGGGAGGACTGCACGTCCCTTTGTCTGCTCCGAGAACTGGGATTTGCCACTAACTTGTGGCATGGCCAGCAGGGAGCAGGCTTCTTGTCACAGTGACATCGGGATGCCTCTGCACATGGCTTACTGCACGGTATCTGCCACCTGTGCAGTTTGAACATGCGCTGTGTGGGCCTGGGCCAGCGGGGATGGGGAAGAGCAGGTTGAGTTTAAGATGCCTAGAGGGATTGACCTGTTTGCTGGTGTGTCTCACCCTAGAGACTTCAGTATTCCAGTGGTGATGTGAGTGCTGACCCCTAAGGGTTTTTGATGTGTCCCCGTTGTCTCGCTATGTGGTCTCAGGTGGTTGAGGCTGAGGCCCATTAACTTCCCCAGCTTAGAGTTTGAGGTTGCAAGTTCACCACTTCTTGAATGAAAGGTTTGCACATGAGTTTAGGGCTAGGTGATCCCTCATGGGCCACTGCATTGAGATGTTCGGGGCCAGGTCCCTCAGGAAGCTGCCCTGTGCTGGAGTCTACAGTGCATCTGTCCAGGAGCAGCCCTGGTCTGGCCGGGCCTGAGACGCCTTTTGCATGCCCTGGGGTGTGAGTTGTGGGGGTAGGAAAGGGGACTGCATTTAGGTCAGGGATCGGGTCTCCACCTTCTCTAACACTAGCTCTCCACCCACAGAGAGGAGCAGGCCCTGTTGCCCACCGAGTGGTAGGGACACATCAGGCCCTGTGACTGCACATGTCTGCTTCCAAAACGACTTCCATGTAGGGGCCTTCTCTAGAGTGGAGGAGGTGGTCATGTCCTTCCTGTGCCCATCTGTGGACACATGCTCATTTCTGGGATGGCTTCCGTTATCCATGGTGTTGGACCCAGAGTGCAAAGGACTCAGCTCGAGGGTGCCCAAGTCCTGTTGCAGTGTGTGCTGGTTTGTGTGTGTGCAGTGTGTCAACTGGGCATGGCTGGCTCCGCTCCAGGTGGCAGAACCCAGCAGGCCTATCCTACACTTTTGCACTGTTCCACTCTTTGGGGCTTTTTCCTTCCAGCCTCTAAATGGGTACAGGCACATGGGTCCCTTGTACATGATCATATCCAGGAAGGCAAGAGCCAAGGGGGCTGGGGAGTTTGCAGCTGTGTGCATGAGGGAGCAGCAGCCTCCTGGAGTTGGGGCTTAGGAGACTGGAGGAGGAGGCAGGGCACATGTGCTCTCCTGCCAGGCGGTGTCCAGACCAGAGGGTGGCTCTAGAGCTGAGTGCAGGGGCTGGGCAGGCATTGGCCTCCCTTCCTAACATTCGTTTCTTCTCTCTTCCTGCTGCCATCTGTCAGGGCGCGTCCTTTCTCACAGTCCTTTAGGTAAGACTGACGCTAGACACGCCTGTGCACAGCTTCTGTGCTTCAGGGCAGGTGGGAACTGCCCAGCGCGGCCCCTCTCCAGCACAGTGAGGCCAGCACTGCCTTGGAGCACGCGATGGCTTTTCAAGCTGTGGTCCCTGAGGGGTCATCACTGGCCATATGGTCGGTGCAGGGATGCCTCCCCAACAAAGATGTGCTCCTACCTGAGGAGCACTCTTGCTGGCCTACTCCACCCAACCCACAGAGTGTGTCCATCTAAGTCCTTCGTGCATCGTCGTCGTCCCTCCCCCAGCCCCCCTTCCCTCAATTTAGTCCCCAAAAGAGCCATGTTCACGTAGGAGGGTCGTACTGACCTTGGGCTGCCGTGCTTTCTGCATCGTTTCTCTTGTGTTTGTTTATCAATAGGTTTTTATTGATGTCAGAGAGAGGAATGGAGAGAGAAACATCAATGATGAGAAAAAACCATCCATCAGCTCCTCCTGCATGCCCCCTACTGGGGATCAAGCTCACAACTTGGGCCTGGGCCCTGACTGGGTGGGAATTGAACCACGGGCCTCTTGGTTCATGGGTGGATGCTCAACCACAGAGCCACACCGTCTGGGCGAGTTTCCCTCGTTTATGTTGAGGGCTTTCTCTGCACCAGCGCAGCACGAAGCCCAGTCCCTGTTGTCGGCATCTCTCAGTGCCTCCAGCACTCGGAAGTCACACTCTTCAGAACTCTCTGTGACTTTACGTGCTTGTCACTTGAAGCACTTGGACTTGGTTGTTTCTCTTTTTCTGAAGTCTTTTAACTTGCTGTGAAGTCAAATAAGGACATCTGATGCCCGTTTGTCCCAAAGCTTGTCTAATGCCCCAGTCTGAGGTCTCCATCAGCAGTGTCGCCCCTCAGGGATGACTTTGGAGTGGGGAGAGGAGCTGTGGGTCAAGTTTTCCTCCTGGTGAGGGGCCTTACCAGGCTTTGTGCTTGTTCCAGTTGTGCTGGGGGAGGGTCCTGCCACCCTGCTGCAAAGGTGGGTTTCTCCGTGGTCTGGGCTGAGGAACCCGTGAGTGCTGATCTGTCCTCACCCTAACTCTTGCTTCCTTCTCTGCTTTTGCCATGCTTCCAAGCAGCAGCTACTCCATCCGCCACTCAATAAGTATGCCAGCCATGAGGTAATGTGTGCTCGCGCCCGGAGCTCCCAGATTTGGGAGGGGACGGGGCGGGGGGAGGGGGAGCAGGCAGCTTCCTATGCCTCTAAACGGATTGGGGTTGGAAAGACCCCTCCGAGGCCAAAGAACTAGTGGGGGTGTGCCAACGGGGCTCCGTCTGGAATTTTCCAGGACTGCCTGCAGCGTTGGACTAGGGAAGGGCATAGTCCCACACCTACCTAGCATCCAAGAGGCTGCAGGTGTCTCCAAGTCTTCTTCTTTTTTTTTTTTCCCAGAGAGGAAGGAAGAGAGATAGAAACATAAATGATGAGAGAGAATCATGGATCAGCTGCCTCCTGGCATGCTCCCTACTGGAGGTCAAGCCCACAACCTGGGCATGTGCCCTTGACCGGAATCAAGCCAAGGACCCTTCAGTCCGCAGGCCAGCACTCTATCCACTGAACCACACCAGCTAGGGCTCTCCAAGTCTTTTATGGAGACTTTTTATCTGCTTTGTGGCCAGTTTTCTCCTGCTCGCTCTGCAGTGCAGCCGGTGGCTCTCAGCGAAGCCCCATCCTTGTTACAAGACTAGCAGCTGCCACACCACAGAGCTGGCTGGGAGTCCTTGATGGGCAGGTGGTCTGCAGAGCCCAGGGCTCTGAGCAGTGAGGGGAGCTGGGTCGGACCAGGCCAGCTTGCTCCTCCAGCCTCCTTACCACCCAGAATGCCTTGGTTTTTTTCTGGCTTCGTTCTAAGAGAGATGAGTGTGAAACACACAGCTTTTCCTAACCCCAGCACAGGTGCATTTATTAGTAGGGTGGAGCAGAGACGAGCCCCGTGTTCACCCGCTGCCTAGGGGTCTGCAGCTCACCCACGTCAAGTCTGGGTCTCACCAGCTGGTGGCATTCAGGTCTCTGTCCCTGTGGCTGGTGAGTGTGGCTGACCTGGTTCTGACCTGGTGCCACCTCTGAAGTGACCTTGGCTGGGTTCTCTGCAGGGGGTGCCCCTCTCTTTCTGTCAAGTCATGTCTTTGCAGTGAAACCTCAGGATGTACTCAAGGGTCTTTCTGGAGGTCAACCCTAATCCTGAGGCCCTTCAAGTTCAGGATGCAACACAACTGTGGGCTCCTCACACTGACTGTTCCCTCTCTCTTTGAAGGAATTCTGCCACCTTCAAGTCACTTGAAGACCGAGTTGGGACCATAAAGGTAATTACTTGGATCATTTGCTTCTCTTGATGGGGTGTGACTTGTCAGGTAGACTAACTTAATCATTGCAGACTCCCAGGCAGTTAAGGGAGCTAACACTGAGGCCTTGTTCCTTTCATAGTTTCCCCAGAACTAACACTGTGATGTCCCAGCTAGGATGTGACATGGGCCCATCAGGGCAGAGAGCAGTCAGTTCCCACAGGCCCTTCACAGTGCCTGCCCTCCACCTGCCCTGCTCGCATCCACTGATCTCTGCTCCGTTTCTGTAACTTTGTGATCCAAGAAAGTGGGGCCGTGGGTGCGCTGCTTTTGGGATGGGTTCCTGTCACTCTGCAGCGTTCCCTGGAGATGCATCCAGCCTATTGCCGTGTCAGTGGTGTGTTCTCTTGTGCTAATCAGTGTTCATAGTTTGTGAACTTGTGTAGAGAATTGAACACCGCCTGGCACTGTGGGCTCTGTCTCAGGTTTTTCCTTCTGTTTTTTTCCCATCTGTAGTCTAAGGTGGTGGGTGGCAAAGAGAATGACAGTGACAGCTTTCCCTCCCCGACTGAGAGTGGCGACAAGCCCCTGCCCGATCACGCGCCCTTCTAAGCCTAAAGCAGCTTTGCCGGCCATGGAGCAAGTGCAGGCATGCCCTCATTGCCACGACAGCCACTGCACAAGGGAGCAACAGCAACTGCAGGAGGACATGGAGCGCTTTGAGGACAGTCATGCCGTCACATGTGGACGTGGCCCCTGCACACGCATGACTTAGAGAACAGTCTTGTGTACAGATGCTTCACACTAAAGTTGTAGATGCAACAATCACTGTGCCATCCTTCCCGGGGCCAGGAAGTGGACGGGGCGGGGGCACAGAGCCACGTTCCTTTTGGCAATCTTATTCATCAGAATGCTGAAACAATGGGAAGAGACAAGTGTAAAGTGAGTGGTATTTCTAAACCCCTCCTTCCCTGTGCCATGGAAGGGAATGTCTTCCAGAAGCCCCATCTGACCTGCAGTTTTTATTTCATAATACTAACCAAAAAAACTGTCCATTTCCTGAGATCCTCCAAAAAGAAACTATCGGCTGCCTCATTCTCACACTAATGATCTAGCTTTAGCAAAAGCAAATTCTTCATTTTTTAAAAGCAATGGGTTTTTCAAAATTTAAAATTAAGCAAAACAGCTTTAGCCTCATCGTTACAAGATTATTTGTTTGAACTCCAGCTAAAATACAAGCCTTATATCACCTTATGCTTATTTGTTTATAATGTTTTTATATATACGAGTGAGAGTTCTTTAGTGGGTTCTGACACTGCACAGAATTCTGCATCTACCCGAGGGGCCACATGCCTGCGCCAGTGGTGTGTTTCATTTCACTAACGCACTCCCAGTGTATGGAGCTCGCTCTTCTCTCCTCAACAACCCTGGCCAGTGGGCTCTTGGGCCTTGGGGAGTGGGAATAGGAGAAAGAAAAGCCAGCGCCTTACAGTGCTGCCGTGCTGCCCTCGTGGGCCAGGCCTGACCAGGCACAGCTGGCACGTCACTCAGTGGCTCCAGCTGTGTTTGCTGTTCACATGCCCAGGACACTCGAGAAGTGCATGGACCCTGCAGGGCGGGGCAGGACGGGGTGTGGGGTCAGCTGGACCTCTGCTGTTGCCTTTTCTCAGGAGCTACAAAGATCTCTTTCCCATTTTGAAGCTGCCACACCCCAGCAGCCTCACCCAGGGCCCCAGGTGTCGGGTGTGTCGGGAGGGGCAGCTTGTGCCTTCCTGGTTCTTAGCCGGGGGGGGGGGGGGGGGGGGGGGGGCAGGCCTGGCCTGCCTGCGTGTGATGGGTGCATCCCCTGGGGAGAAGCCAGCAGCTCAATGACCACTTTGGTAGACTGTGCTCTGGGACCTGAGTGTCTGCTGGTCACCTCAGACACCCTGGGGGACTGTGGTCCACCTAGTGTTCTTTCTTCAGAGTCAGAATCTCAGACTCCTGGTAGGAGGCAGGAGGCAGGGCTACAACTGATTAGTCTTTTCCATACAGTAAATAATGGGTAATTTGCCAATAAAGCATTCTTTTGGGGGAAAATGAACTTCAGCTTGTGTGATATGTCTTAGTTCATACAGAAAGGTGATGGAAGAGTGGCACAGGAACTAACAGGCATTCCTGTTGTCATGGGCCTGCACCCTTGGGGAGGCAGGGAGGAAGTAGGTGATCTCAGATACAAATTGCAAACTTTCCATGCTGTGAAGAAAACTGAGCACCTGAGAACATAAAGGATAAACCTGTGGGTTCTTTGGGGAAGGGGTGTGGAGGCTGAGGGGGGACTAGCCATGTTACAGATTGGGTCAGGGCTGAGCTGCAGGAGTTGAACAAGCAGCCAGGATTCGCTCCATGGAAGGAGGTGGCCTGGGAGGAGTGCTGTTTGGAGTTCCCAAGCGTGCATCTGCAGTTATCAGAGCTGGTGCTGAGCAAGGCAGCCACACATATCCCTTGGGCAGGTGTAGGGGGTTCACTGAGGGAAGAATGGGCTGTTGACCTATCATCGCAACCCCACTCTAGAGCTGGAATCACATGAAGATAATGATAGGTACATAACAAAGTCCAAAAAGAAGGGGAGTGGAGCAAAGAAGAGCTGAGGGCACAGCAATGTCTGGTTGGCAAACAGCTGCCAAGGCAGACCTGCCTCTAATGGGGATTCAAGTGATTCGAAATGATGACAAGGCAGGCTTAGAAACCTGCCTGTTCCCTTGCCCATCCCCCACCCAGCCTCTGTGACTATTATTACTTATTTGTCCCATGTCCAGTGTTTCTTCATGTAAAAACAATGTATTCTCATTCCCTTCCCCTTCTTGCTCCAAAGATGCCACACAGTGTCTTTACTGCTATGACCTGAGTGCCAGCTGCACCCACCTCTAAGACCCTTGTGTGAGAGCCTCCATTCCTTGCTGCCTGCTGCTTCACATGTGCCCATTCCTGATGTCTTGGGTGTTCACAGTAGGAAACTCCTTTACTGGAAACATTAGACTTGGGGTCAGAAAACCAGGCTTGCCCCAGATGTAATAGCAGGAAAAGTTAGTGACTTCCAATTATCTAATAATCCCCAGCATGACAGTCCATTACAACAGCTGGTGCCAAGGGCAGAGAGCACATGGCTGCCAGCAGTCAGCATTCACCCTCATTTATGTTGGAAGTGAGTTTCACATAGTCTGTTAAGCATTTTAATGGCCTGGGGCCCTGGCTGGTGTTGTTTAGTGGTTAGAGTGTTGGCCTGTGCACCCAAAGATCACGGGTTTAATTCCCAGTCAAGGGCACAGGCTCAATCCCCACCCTGGTGAGTTGGTGCAGGAGGCAACCAATTGATGTCACATTAATGTTTCCCTCCCTTCCAACAACTTTAAAATCAATGGAAAAATATTCTTGGGTGAGGATTAACAAAAATAAGCAAAAGAAAAAACGGGGGGGGGGGGTGGAGGGGATGCCCTAGGTGTTAAAAGTCTGCTTTTGTAGGATACAAGGGTGAATTTCATGTGGACCCTGTCCTAAAGCTGCGTTTCCATTTGTTGGGGAAAACAGGGCGTTTCCCTAGATAACTGACTTGTGTGTGATGAGCTTTGAGAGTTTGGATGCAGAAGTAGTGAGGTGGGTGGAGCCAAGGGCACCACTGGGGCTGGCCTTAAAGGGTAGCAAAACCTGGAGTTAGACAAATGCGGTCAGACTTACCCAATTAAAGGGCATGTGAAGCACAGGGCCTGACTGTAGCTGCTGTCCACATTTGACGGGTATCCTTCCTGAACAGGTTGACTTATTTGTTTAAAGAAAATGCTTTAAATTTTTTTTTAATTGATTTTAGAACCTGGCCAGCGTGGCTCAGTGGTTGAGTGTTGACCTATGATCCAGGAGGTCACAGTTCAATTCCTGGTTAGGGCACATGCCCCCAATGTGGGCTCGATTCCCAGTGTGGGGCATGCAGGAAGCAGCCAATCAATGATTCTCATCATTGATGTTTTTCTCTCTCCCTCTCCCTTTCTCTCTTACTAAAAATCAATAAAAACTTATTTTTTTTAAATTGATTTTAGAGAAAGAAACATGGAATTTTTGTTGCAGTTAGTGCATGAATTGGTTGATTCCCATATATGCCCAACCAGGGATTGAACCCGCAACCTTGGCATATCAGGACAACATTGTAACCAACTGAGCTACCCAGCCAGAGTTGGTTTGGCCTATATAATAAAGGGGTAATATGCAAATTAACCCTCATGCCCTCACAAGATGGCTGCCTATGACCAGGCTGGCAGGGGGGTTAGTGAGGGATGACCAAACGACTGGACAGCGGGCTGCATGGGGTGACCAGGCCGGCGGGGGGAGGGGGAGGCCATGAGGGATGACCAGGCCGGCAGGGGGGGGCAGTTGGGGGCAACCAGGCCGGCGGGGAGGGGAGGTAGGAGCAACCAGGCCAGCAGGGAGGGGGCAGTTGAGGGCGACCTGGCCGGCAGTGGGGGGCAGTTAGGGGTGACCAGGCCAGCAGGGGGTGGCAGCCAGGGGTGATTAGGCTGGCAGGGGAGGGCAGTTGGGGACAACCAGGCTGGCAGGGGGGGGCAGTAAGGAGCAACCAGGCTGGCGGGGAAGGTGGGGAGAGAGTTAGGAGCAACCAGGCTGGCGGGGAAGCGGGGGAGAGAGTTAGGAGCAACCAGGCTGGCAGGGAGGGGGCAGCTAGGGGCGATCAGGCCAGCACGCAGAGGCAGAGAGGGGCGATCAGACTGGTGGCGGGGGCGGGAGGGGCATTTAGGGGTGATCAGGCAGGCAGGCAGGCGAGTAATTAGGAGCCAATGGTCCAAGATTGTGAGAGGGATATCAGACTGCCAGGATCGGGCCTAAACTGGCAGTTGGACATCCCCTGAGGTGTCCCAGATTGGAGAGGGTGCAGACTGGGCTGAGGCGACCCTCCCCCCCCAGCCCCGTGCATCGGGCCTCTAGTTTGTTTATAAACATATTTGTAATGTACTTTTGAAATTTTTTAAAAATATATTTTATTGATTTTTTACAGAGAGGAAGGGAGAGGGATAGAGAGTTAGAAACATCGATGAGAAAGAAACATTGATCAGCTGCCTCCTGCACACCCCTTACTGGAGATGTGCCCGCAACCAAGGTACATGCCCTTGACTGGAATTGAACCTGGGACCCTTCAGTCCGCAGGCTGACTCTCTATCCACTGAGCCAAACCGGCTAGGGCTGTAATGTACTTTTTATATATCATGCATCTTGCTCATTTACATCTTGCTCATTTTACTTTCAGGAGGCATCACAAGAATTGTCTCTTGTTATGTAGCCTTTGTTTCTATTTTTAATAACTACATTATTTCATTTCAGTGTATCTGTAGGCAGGTTTTCATTTTCACTTTTTTAAAAAATATATTTTATTGATTTTTTTATAGAGAGGAAGGGAGAGAAATAGAGTTAGAAACATCGATGAGAGAGAAACATCCATCAGCTGCCTCCTGCACGGCCCCCCACCGGGGATGTGCCTGCAACCCAGGTACATGCCTTTGACGAGAATCGAACCCGGGACCCTTCAGTCCGCAGGTTGACACTCTATCCACTGAGCCAAACCGGTTTTGGCATTTTCACTGTTCTAAATAACATCAAGAGCATCACAATGCATATACCTTTTTCTGTATTTGGGAACATTTTCTTAGAAAGAGAATCCCTACGTCAGAACTGCTAGGTCAGGGAGGGACTAAGGCCTGGTTTGTTCATTCGTGCTGCTTCCAACACAGGTGAACACAGCTGCCATCTGTAAGTGGTACCAGGTCTATTTTGTTCTCATCACTCAATTCTGGCCTGGAATCTCTCATCCTCTTGAATCAACAGACACAGATATTGGGTCTTTCTGCTCCTTGGTTTCCATGGGCCTTTTTCTTGCTGCCTGCTTGGTTTTGCTCAATGTAATGATTGCCGAGATATGTCCAGAGCTCTCTGCCACTTACAGGCCCTGCGCCTGTGGCAAACTGGACAGTTCAAGATCAGCTTGATGACAAAAAGGTGGAAGAAGACAGAGGTCGATAGGGCAGAGCTTGTTGGCAAACAGTTTGGATTTTATTCAGTGTCATAGCAAGCCTTGGATGTCATCAGGTTTCTGAGCGGAAAATGGCCAGTGGGGCAAAAGTGGAAGTGATGAGGCAGGCGCACTGACCAGGTCTGTTTGGGTGGCTTCTAGGTGGAAAGTGACAATACCAGTATACTGGGCACAGGCAGGCACATGATAAATGGTAGGACTCTTACGCTCAAAGGGAGTCTAAATAGGAAAGGGTGATGAGCAGGTCTCCCCTCCCTCGGGATCAATGGGATGAGCAGGGCTCGCATCTGCTGAGCAGGGAGGGAGGTGAGTTCTGCCCTTCCACAGCGTTGTTTGTGGGTGGTACTGGGAGGGTGGCTGGACGATGGCAAGGGCACTTTGATGGCTGAGCAGGAAGGAAGGAAGTGCCATCTCTGCCCCAGGAATGAGCAAACGTCAGTCACTCAGTGGCTGGGTGGAGGGGTGTCGGCCTGTGACTCATTTCATACCAGTTGTCTCCCGTTCTTTGACAAGAACAATTATGTTTCTCTCATATAAACCCCTGAGCAAACTCAGCTGCAAGACCAGTGCCCACCCTCCTGCGCGCGGCTCCCCGCGGCACCTGCCGGCCCGCCTGAGACCAGCGGGGGCGCTGCCTGGAGGCGGGCGCTGCCTGGAGGCGGGCGCTGCTAGCTCCCTGGAGCCGGCTCCGCCCACAGCTCCGGGGACCTCCGCCCACGGGCTGTCTCTCGGAACCCCGCTCCGGGTGGGCGGGGCCGCTGTCTAGCGCTCTGGGCGCACGCGCGGTCGGCCCCGCCGGCCGCTACGAACTGGTGAAGCCCACGTCCTTCCGGGGGCGCGCGCGCCGGTGCGGATGCGTGCGTGAGCGTGCGCGCCTCTGCCGCCTCTGCCGGTGCCGCTCCCGCGCCCTCTGCTGCTGCCCCTGCCTCCGCCGCCGCCGCCCCCACCGCCACCGCCACCTCTGCCCGGGGTCCCTGAGGCGCAGCCCCGGCTGAGGAGCGCACCGGCCGACTGCCCACCAGCGTTGCGGAGCAGAGCGGGCGGGCGGACGGGTGCGCGGACAGGTGAGCTCGCGGCGGGCCCAGTGGGCCTCCCGTCAGTCCGGGAAGACGGCGGGGCGAGGGTCGGCGAGGTGTGCGGGGCCGCGCAGCAGGGGGCGGCGCGGGGCGAGGCGGGGCCGCGGATGTCCTGGGCCTCGGGGCGGGGGTCGGCGCGGGGCGAGGAGGGGCTGTGGATGTGCAGGCCTCGGGGCGGGGGGCGCGCGCCGCAGCCGGAAATGGCGACCCTCCCTTGGGGCGGGAGCGGGCGGGGCGGTGGAGGCCGCGGCTGGGAGAGGTCCGGGCGGCGGGGCGACCCCCGGGCCAGCGGAAAGGTGAGGCCACCGCGCGAACCCGGCCCCACACGTGCCTTTGTCGGGTGGACCCTCGGGGGCGCAGGACGCAGCGGGCAGCGTCCACACATAGGTGGGGCGGCGCTGGGGGTCTTGGGCCGTGCGAAGCCTCCTGTCCAGCCATGTCCTATCAGGTCGCGGCGCGCCCCGCTGTCCCCGGGACGACTGGAGGGTCTTCCTTCTTGAGTGTGTCTGCTGGGAATACAGCGTGTTTGTCAAGTTTGGGAGGGCTCCCTGTCTCATTGCCTAAGATGTTTTCCCGGAATTCATTCAGTTGTGGCCTACAGAGAACGGAAGCAGAAGTTTCCCTTTCATTTCTATCTTCAGGTTTAGATTTGATTGGGGACGTTTTAACCAGGTGATCATAACCTCGGAGGTGCTGTGTCTGAACTGCTAGACACATCTGTCCTCACCTAATTGTGTTTAAAAACCGTCTTGATGACAAGAACATCAAATCAAAAATTGCTCCATCTATTGCCAGGGTTGCATTAAGGTCTTAGGTTTACTCACTTGCTTCTCTTGCTGAAGGTTGCCATGAGCTTTGGGACTGAATTCTATATCCTGGGAGATGAAATGAGGAGCCAGGATTTCTGGGCTTCGGGAAACTTTAGAATTGGGCGTGTGTGGGTCTCCTTTCACCTGGGTCAGAGATAGGACTCTGGGTGGCTCTGGTGGCTGTGGCAATTCTGCTTGGGCGACGTAGATGGCTCTGTCTCCTATGGGTCATTGTGGATGGCATGGTGACCAGGGCTGGACTCGAACAAGATGTGTGTTACAGGACCCTAGGCCCAGAGCCTAGGGGCTCTGTGTTGAACAGACACTCCGAGGCGCACGTGGAGGAGACAGCCTTGTTGAGGGACCCCTGCTGTGGAGCCCTGTGGTCTCTGATGGGAACCCTTGAGGAGGATGCCTGTCAGGCCACCCCTGCCCCTCTGTGCCCTGTCTCCTATCACAGGCCCCTGACTCACTCCTCCCCCCACATCACCTCTTTGCTGGTTTCTGAACAAAGTCACATCTTTTGTCCTGGAGTCTGCCCAGAATACTCAGCTTCCTCTCCCTCATGCTCCCTGAGGCCAGGGCTCCCCTGACTTCCCCACAACACTTAATTCTCCTAGTGATTTACTTAATATATTTGTTAAACTTAATATTTTACTGTGAGGTAAGGTCCATAGGGAGGCTGTTTTGTGCAGAGAGCAGTTGCTGGCAATAGTGATAGGTATGACAACCTTTGGGTATCATCATGGGTTCTGAGGGAGGACAGTCAGTTACAGGCAGATTGGAGAGGTGCTTGGGACCGACCTGTAAATCTTTCAACTTCTATAATGATTTCAAAATAAAAAGGTTTTCGCCCAGCCAGCGTGGCTAAGTGGTTGAGTGCTGACCTATGAACCCGGAGGTCACGGTTCAACTCCAGGTCAGGGCACATGCCCAGGTTGTGGGCTTAATCAATTCTCTTTATCATTGATGTTTCTATCTCTCCCTCTCCCTTTCTCTCTGAAACCAATAAAAATATATATTAAAATTAAACGGTTTTAAAAGCAGACTTGCCACTGGTAATACATTTGGAAGTTTTATTTTTGGTTACCCCCAAAAATCAAAACCTACATGTTAGTCTTAATACTTGGTGGCGTCTGTCAATGAAGTGGAGTGAGTGGAGTCATCCGTTAGCAGAGCCACGTGTCAGTGAGTTGTTCCAGATACTGCCCTGGTGCTGTGACAGCTTCGGGGCTGAGGGACTCAGACCTTTCACCTCGTGCCCACGTGAACTTGCAGGGAGTGGGTTTTCTTGTGTTCCTAAGGTGACTGTCAGTGTGCAGGTATTGATTGGGTGCTGCATGTTTCTCAGCCATTTTGGTCCTTGAGTCTCCCTCACTTGCAGAGGGTGCTCAGGTGTGCGGTACCCTCGGACCTGGAACTTGAATTCAGGCTCCTGAGCAGGTTCCTGTTCTGACCATCCTGCAGAATCCCCCCATAACCAGCTGCTGTGGTGAGTCTCTAGAGCCCTAGGTATGAGAGAGGCTCACATCCATCCTGGGTGCAGGTGTTTGCTGAATGAATGACTAAAATGCAGTGAGACTGGGTCCGGATAGGGAGAATTTTATGCGGTGGGAGTTTGCTTCTAAAGCTAGGGAGCAAGGTGGACGTGATGCACACTGGTACAGTGACCCTTGGAAAATTCCTGGACTCTCTGTAAAGTAGTTGGTGCAGGGCGTGGAGTGTGTAATGCTGTAGGCAGACCTTATCTCAGCCACGAAGGCTCAGGCCAGTGAGAAAATGGGCCCCTGTGTCTTCAAAGGACCCGTGTCAAGCCTGATGACCTGTCCTTGCACAAGAAGTAGACAGGAGACTGACTCTTAGCTCTTGATGGTGCCTCATGAGTCTTCGGTGCTCTCTAGATCAAAGGTAAACCTACAGTCCTAAAATGAGGCTCATTAGTTTCTTCTATTGATAGTCAGATCAGAACGTTTGGAACTGCAGACACCTCCTCCTTGTTCATAGTGCTCTCTCTCTCAGTGTCACGAGTCTGTGCAGGATTTCCTCCCTGAAAGAAGACAAGGCTAGTAGGACTCACGTGAGGGGCACCACAGAGATGAGGGTGCAGGTACATGCCCTGCCTGCAGTTGGGGGAGTACAGGAGGTGATAAGTGGAAAGATACTTCATCAACTGCTTCCTGAATATAAGTAACAAAGATGCTGAAAAACCATGACAGTTGTACCTTGTGAAAGGGAATTGCTAAGCCAGGGCCAGCTCTTAGGTAATGACATCCCCTGGAGAGGATTAGCCTGGTCTGTTATCGGGCACTTGGAAGATTTAAGGATTAGATTACCAAACAACCTTTAGTTTAGATTTAGTCTTTCCTTATTCTTCAGACTAATTTTGTTTGTGTAAGTTGTGCCAGTGAAATAGCGCATTCTGCCTCTTGGTCTGGCAGAATGAATAGGTTTAGGTCTTCAGCAAATAAAATTGTTTTAAATTCTAAGAGTTTTGCAAACATATTGGTAGTTAACACTGAAATTGCAAAATGAAGTACAGCATCTCCTTCTGAAGAGGGAAGTACGGAGTGAGCCCCAGCTTGTGTGTCACCTAAATGGCACCCTAAGCAATTTCCTTTTCAGGACTGATCTGTGTACATTAAAGGGTTACTGAATTCTAATGTCATTCCACATCTATCTACATGAATGGTTTTTAAAACAGCTCTGTGGCAGAAACCTTTGTATGTTAAACCCAGTAATATTTTTAAATAATCTGATACATTGAGAGTGATGTGACTATTCCTTGAATGTATGAATGTGAATGAACTTATTCATCCTCATGGGTTATTTGTAATTTTATTGTCTTTAAATTTTTTCTAAATTGAACAGGTGTCACCAGCAAACATGGTGGTTTACAGGGTGAAATGTACTGTCATTTGGTGTCTCCACCGCTGTGTTGGGAGAAAATCTGTGCCAATTGGTTATAAAGTTGCATTCTGGGAGTCAGAGGATTGGAATGCTGACTGGCTGCCCTATCAGCTGTGCCCCACCCTGGCTCTGTCCATGAGGCCAGCTCCTTTCTTAGATAGCTCTCTTTGCCCTGTGCACTGTTTTTTAGGGTGCAGGGGAATGTGTCGTTGTGAAACCATCACAACTAAAATCGCCTGTTCAGGTGTTAGGGGCTCAAAACCTTGGGCTCCTAGCAGATGGCCCCAGCTGGAATGGAGGCTCCCAGGTTGGAGGTGCTAGCCCCAGGAGCTGCAGGTATGGGATAGGACTGCTGGGCTCCCTGCTCTGCAGAGGGCACATGCCACTGCCGGCTTTTACTCCTATTATTGGAAGAGATTAGCGGCATAACATATGTTTGTTTTTTAACTAGGCAGTCCCATTTAATTTTTCTTTATTATATAGAATTTTATTGTGAGAGGGTTTCTCTAAGGTAATTAAGGAAAAATTTGGGGTCAAAGAGTACAAGCTTTATAATTTTTGCTATATATTTCCCAGTTTATATTCTGTCAGCGTATCTTTCCTCTTCACCTACATGGGATTTGAACACTTTGATGCTATGGATTTGATGTTAAAATCTGGGATTTTTTTCCCCAGTTGCAGTAAACATTGCTGTTTCCTTTAAAATAAGAATATAGACCCTGGTCATTTGGCTCAGTGGATAGAGCATTGGCCCTCAGATTGAAGGATCCCAGGTTCGATTCTGGTCAAGGGCATATACCTTTGGTTCCAGGCTTGATCCCCAGCCCTGGTTGGGGCTAGTGTGGGAAGCAACCAATCCGTGTGTCTCTCTCACATTGATGTTTGGGGGAAAAGAAGAAAGAATGTAGTTATATATTGCTAAAATAAAGAGTAATGAATCCTGAAGTAAAATAATTTAGTTATAAATACAATAAAATGTTTAGTTTAAATGGACTTTCTTAAGTTCATGAAACCAGTAAGCCTCTCTTTTTAAAATTAACTAAAAAAGTTGTGTTCTGGCCCTGCCGGCTTGGCTCAGTGGTTGACCAAAGAACCAGGAGGTCACAGTTCTATTCCTAGAGCACATGCCTGGGTTGCAGGCTCCATCCCCAGTAGGGGGCGTGCAGGAGGCAGCCAATCAATGATTCTCATCATTGATGTTTTTGTATCTCTCTCTCTTTGAAAACTAATAACATTTAAAAAAATAGTTGTGTTCTGGATAAAAGTTTTTTTTTAATATGTTTTTATTGATTTTTAGAGAGAGAGGAAGGGAGAGGGATAGACAGATAGAAACATTGATAAGAGAGGAACATCATCAGTTGGCTGCCTCCTGCCCAACCCCTACTGGCAATCGAGCCTGCAACTGAGGTACGTACACTTGACCGGAATCGAACCCAGGACCCTTCAGTCTGCAGGCCAATGCTCTATCCACTGAGCCAAACAAGCTAGGGCTAGATAAAGATTTTTACTAGACTGTATTCATCTTATACTTTGACTCAGGAGGCTCATCACATGTAAAATTAAAACTTTTTAAATGTAAATTTAATAGTCCTGTTTCATTTTGAAATGAAACTGGAAATTATACAGTTTAACGAATGACAGTTATCTGTGAAGTATTTCTTTTTTTTTAAATAAATCTTTATTGTTCAGATTATTACAATTGTTCCTCTTTTTCCCCCCATAGTCCCCTCCACCCAGTTCCCATCCCACCCTCTGCCCTTACCCCTCCCCACTGTCCTCATCCATAGGTGTATGATTTTTGTCCAGTCTCTTCCCGCACCCCCCATACCCCTTTCTCCCCAAGAATTGTCAGTCCACTCCCTTTCTAGGCCACTGATTCTATTATATTCACCAGTTTATTCTGTTCATCAGATTTTTTATTCACTTGATTTTTGGGTTCACTTGTTGATAGACATGTATTTGTTCATAATTTTTGTCTTTACCTTTTTCTTCTTCCTCTTCTTAAAGAATACCTTTCAGTATTTCATAATACTGGTTTGGTGGTGATGAACTCCTTTAGCTTTTTCTTATCTGTGAAGCTCTTTATCTGCCCTTCAATTCTGAATGATAGCTTTGCTGGGTAGAGTAATCTTGGTTGTAGGTTCTTGCTATTCATCACTTGGAATATTTCTTGCCACTCCCTTCTGGCCTGCATAGTTTCTGTTGAGAAATTAGCTGACAATCGTATGGGTACTCCCTTGTAGGTAACTAACTGTTTTTCTCTTGCTGCTTTTAATCTTCTCTCTTTTGTCTTTTGCTCTTGGCATTTTAATTATGATGTGTCTTGGTGTGGTCCTCTTTGGATTCCTTTTGTTTGCGGTTCTGTGTGCTTCCTGGACTTGTAAGTCTTTCTCTTTCACCAGGTGAGGGAAGTTTTCAGTCACTATTTCTTCAAATAGGTTTTCAGTATTTTGCTCTCTCCCTTCTTCTGGCACCCCATAATTCAGATGTTGGTATGCTTGAAGTTGTCCCAGAGGCTCCTTACACTATCTTCATATTTTTGGATTCTTTTTTCTTTTCCAGTTGGGTGTTTTTTGCTTCTTTGTATTTCAAATCTTTGACTTGATTCTTACGATCCTCTAGTCTGCTGTTGGATAGCTGTATGTTATTTTTTATTTCAGTCAGTATATGCTTAATTTCTAGTTGGACCTTTTTCATATCCTCAAGGGTCTCACTAAACTTATAGGCCTTTTCTAGGAAATTCTTGAAAAACATTATAACCGTGGTTTCGAACTCTATATCCAGTCGTTTGCTTTCCTCCATTTCTTTCATTTGAGATCTGTTTCTTTGTCTCTGCATTTTGGCTGCATCCCTGAGTTGATAGAGTAGCTTTGTGTGGTAGTTATACCCTAGGGCACAGTGGCTCAGCCTCCCCAGTTATCTGAGGTGGACACTCTTGGTGCACCCCTTTGTGGGCTGTGTGCACAGTCTTGTTGTAGTTAAGCCTTGATTGTTGTTGGTATCACTGGGAGGAATTGACCTCCAGGCCAATTGGCTGTGAGGATCAGCTCTGTCTATGCTGGGAGAACTTCTGTGCTGGAGACACCCTTATGAGACAAGAGTTGCTTCAGTGGGGCTTTGGTGCTCACTGAGTCTGCTCCCTGAGTGTGTCCCTTGTGGATTTGAGGAGTTGTAATCTGGATGGTCCCACTCTGACCCCTGGGTACACTGGCTCTTGGATCTTCAAGGAGGTGCTAATTTAGCCTCTGCCTGAGGCCACCCAGCAGGAGCTGCGGAGAGATCTGCAGATTCCTCTTCTTTGTTTCGGTTTTGGAGGTGCCCAGATGACGCCCAGCTGTGAAGCAATGCAAGCTGCTGCAGGGCCTTGGACCTTCTTTTGGATGTTCTGGGTCTCACTGACTCAGCTGCAGTCTGTTAGGTAACTTTAGAACTCAAAGGACCAGGGCGGTGGTCGGCAAACCGTGGCTCGCAAGCCACATGTTGCTGGCCAGCCGCGGTTTGCCGCTCTGTTGACTAATGAGTTTGCCGACCACTGTCATATACTGCCCTTTACCTCTTTGCACACAATATACCACAATTGCCTAATCCTCACAGCTTCCAACTACATGGTAACATTTAGTCTAGTCCAGTGGTCATCAAACTCATTAGTCAACAGAGTGGCAAACCGTGGCTCGTGAGCCGTGGTTTGCCGACCACTGGACTAGGGCATTCATATGCAGAAGCCTCTGTGCTCAGCTTGGATGGGGCGGAGTCTCAGGGCGGAGCAACCAGCAATGGCTTCCCATCAGCCCTGCCCTAAAAGGCCCCTTGGTCTCAGTGTCCCGTGGTAATCACTGCAAGCACCTCGAGAGAAAGCTGCCCTCGAGTTTCTTCCCCTGCCAGACAGTCCAGTTTTTCCCTGTATGAGTCTGGGTCCCCAGAGTCTCGCCCAGAACTAGAGTTCAGAGCAGTCGGGAGCTTTTGTCTCCCTCCTGCTTGAAAAAGACAGCCACGTACTCAGTTGCCAGTCTTTTCCATGCGTGCTTCTTAGTACCTCTGCCTCCTGCAGCTTCTCTGAGTCTCAGTGTGCTTTTCTCTTTCCTTCTAGTTGTAGAATTTCCACTTAGCCAGCCTTCCTGTTGTTCTGGGTGATGTCCGTTTTGTCTTTTAGTTGTAGTTTTGAAATTGTGCAAGGCAGCAGTTCAGGTGTTTATCTATGCCACCATCTTGGTTTTGTGAAGTATTTCTTAACTAGTCCAAGTGAAGTTGCTCCCTGTTTGAAACAGTTTCTCATGAAACTGGCTGAGGATGCCTTCTTTCCCCCCACGCATGGGTTGTACTAAGTGTGCATCAGCCAGAATCCCTAGGGCAGCCTTGCAAGGTAGCTATTACCCAATTTTATAGATAAGGAAACTGAGAGCTACATATTTCCTTAGTAAAAAGGTGTGGTATTGAAGAATATACACAAATAACTATCACACACGTTAAAACAACAGCACACAGGATTTACAGCTCTTAAAACGGTGCAGTTTTCTCTGGCCTTGCCTGACAGTTGGTTAGCCCTAAGTGGCTGGTACCAGCAGCATCTTTCTCCCACAGGCAGCTTCTTCCTTTATAGAAATGTCAAGGGCAACTATAGCGTGTCATCTGAGGGGGCTGTGTTGGTGGCTGTGGGCTGTGATGCACATGTGTGGACGGCAGGGCCATGCTCCTGACCTGCTCTAGTTTGGGGAAATGTGCACATCTTCCCAAGTGTCTGTGATTTGCACCTCTGACTTATGGCGTACCTTAACTTGGTTGCAGTCAGCGTGGTGAAGCATGCCTAGATACACTGCCACTTCATCAGAACCCCAGTCTACTCCCTGAATGGGCCGGTGACTGTCCTGTCCTCACTTCAGAGTGGCCACCCAGCTGACAGCTCACCTCAAGTCTGTTGAGCCCAGTTAACCTCCCCTAATTAGATGTCCCCTAAAGTTTTGAAGACAGATTTCCCCGGAAAAGGAAAATACCTTTTACATCTAAACGTATGCAACAGGAATACTAGTGTTGGAGCTCCACATCAAAAAATTATAACCAACAGAAGAGGCCTGGTGCACAAAATTCATACACAAGGCGGGGAGGATGTCCCTCAGCCCAGCCTGCACCCTCTCCAATTTGGGACATCCCTCTCACAATCCAGGACTGCTGGCCCCAAACCACTCGCCTGCCTGCCTGCCTGATTGACCCTAACCACTTCTGCCTACCAGCCTGATCACCCCCTAACCACTCCCATGCCAGCCTGATTGAAGTCTAACTGCTCTCCTGCCGACCCAATTGTCCCTAACTCTCCTCCCCTGCAGGCCTGGTCCCCCCCAACTGCCCTTCCCTGCTGGCCCGGTAACCCCTAACTGCCCTCCCCTGTCGGCCTGGTCCCCCTGCAACTGCTCTCCCTTGCCAGCCTGGTCACTCCTAACTGTCCTCCCCTGCCAGCCTGGTCCCCCCCGCAACTGCCCTCCCCTGCAGACCTGGTCCCCACCCGCCAAATGCCCTCCCCTGCAGGCCTGGTCTCCCCCCAACTGCCCTCCTTGCCGGCCTGGTCACCCCTAACTGCCCTCCCCTTCTGGCCTGATCGCCCACAACTGCCCTCCTCTGCAGGCCTGATCACCCTCAACTGCCCTCCCCTGCTGGCCTGGTCCCTCCCAACTACCCTCCCCTGCTGGCCTGGTCCCTCCCAACTGCCCTTCATTGTAGGCCTGGTCCCCCCCAACTGCCCTCCTCTGCAGGCCTGGTCCCCCCAACTGCCCTCACCTGCTGGCCTGGTCTCCCCTAACTGCCCTCCTCTGCCAGCCCGGTCACTCCTAACTGCCCTCCCTTGCCATCCTGGTTGCCCCCGACTGCCCTCCCTGCAGGCCTGATCCCTCCCAACTGCCCTCTGCTGTAGACCATCTTGTGTCCACATGGGAACAGCCATGTTGTGTGTTGGAGTGAAAGTCAGTTTGCATATTACTCTTATTAGATAGGATTACAGACCTTGTATATATACATATTTTTATTAATATTGTTTTAAATCCTTACATGAGGTTATGTTGAATTTAGAGAGGGAAGGAGTGAGGGAAACATCGAATGGTTGCCTCCCATACGTACCCTGACCGGAAATTGAACCTACAACCTTTTTGGTTCAACCAGTTGAACTATCTGGCCAGTGCACATGCGTATTTATTTTTATTTAAAAATAAGTAAGTGGTTAGTAAAATACATATTCAGATAAAACTTAATGTACAAGAAGGCAAGATCTTCTCAATAAGACTGATACTATGCCTCTCCAGGTAACAAATATTTTTTTTAAAAAAAAAGGCAAGATCTGTGCTCAGAGCTAGGAAGAATTACCTTTGTTTGTTCGATGGTAACTGATAGATTGTACGGTGCTTGGGAGCCCGGCTTGGATTTGGATCACAACCCTACCGATCCGCAGCACTGTGGCTCGAGCATATCACTCAGTGTGTCTTCTCATCTGTAAATTGGAGACCATCATCATGGCTGGTGCTTATTGTGTGTGTCTCTGTCCCAAGCACTCTACCCAGGTTGACTCACAGCACACCGTGTGGAGGAGCTGGCAGGGAAGTGTTTAGTAGCTTGCCCGGGTCACTAAGCCCGTCAGTGGCACAGCCAGGTTCCAGCCCCCACAACACCCTCCTGGACTGGGTGCCTGTCCCTCAGACTTCCTGGGAGCTTTCACTGGGGTTCCAGGCAAGTGTGATGTCTGCGCACAGTGAGCCCCCTGGGTGGTAGCTGCCATGTTGGTGAAATCGCAGCAGTGCTGATGAGCTCTGTCCCGCGTGTGCTGGCTCTGTTTTTGGTGTGTTCCTGTGTTGTAACACTCGCTGCCTCTGACAATAGGTGGTTGTCACAGGTGGACTGTCATGGTGTAATTGGTGCACTTGGCACTTGGTCTCAGACCAGATTCGGTGGAACAGTTTGATTCTGGTCATGGTTGTAGGGAGGTAGTCACTGTGTGGGAAATACTGCGGCCAGGGAATCACAGTTTTGTCAGTGATTTTACAGTTTGGAAACCCAGGTTTGGTGGGGGGCCCTGGGTCAGGCATTTCTCTTCCTCTAGGTATCTGCTCTGGTCCCCGGCCCTTGGTGGTCAGGCTCCAGGCTTGGTGCTTCCTGTTGACCTTGTGAGTCATGAGGGCAGATTTTTTTTTTTTAAATCCTCACCGGAGGATATTTTTCCACTGATTTAAAGAGAGGGTGGAAGAGAGAGGGAAAGACAGAAATATTGATATGAGAAAAACACCTTGATTGGTTGCCTCCTGCAAGCGCTCAACCAGGGCCAGGGCCGGGGAGGAGCCTGCCACCAAGGTACTTGCCCTTGACCAGAAACAAACCCGGGGCCCTTCAGTCCGCAGGCCAATGCTCTATCCACTGAGCCACACCGGCCAGGGCCAGGATGCTTGTTTTCTTTGAGTCTAGGATACAAGACACTCTTCTTCGTGACCAAGCATAGTGCATATCGATGTGAAAATGCTTGTTAGCTGCTCTTTGTAGGTGAGTTCCTTGGCCTGGGACTTAGGTTCATTGTTTCTCGTGTTCTTTGAAGATTTGTGGGGAGGTTGTCCCTAAACAAGTGATCCATTTTACCTTTTTCTCTGTCTCTGTTCTAAGGCTGAGCATTTTTATTTTCAGAGTGAAGGAGGAAAGGGGAAATATTTGTGGGTCCTGTATTTCCAATGACTTTAGGAATCGTTTAACTTTGAAATCTATTTGAGGTTGGGTATAAAGGTAACAGACAGCTGTGGCACGAGTGTCCTCTCATACCGTACACATTTGCTTATAACATTGTCAGATATGTCTGTGGAGTTCCATTTTTGGCCAGTTCCTTCTGATCCGCAGTATATGATTATTTTATTTTGGAATAAATATTAAATTCAAAGTTACACATTCAAACAGATAGTTTTCTGAATCTTCTCACTGTCCCCAGCACTGTCAACAGCTGGCTCCTTCCTGACAGGTGCTCCAGACTTACCTGCTTCTTCAGTGTCCTTTGGCCATGGAGTCTTACAAATTCAGTGTGGATTTTTTTAAAAATATATTTTATTGGTTTTTTACAGAGAGGAAGGGAGAGGAATAGAGAGTTAGAAACATCGATGAGAGAGAAACATCGATCAGCTGCCTCCTGCACACTCCCTACTGGGTATGTGCCCGCAACCAAGGTACATGCCCTTGACCAGAATCGAACCCGGGACCCTTGAGTCCCCAGGCCGACACTCCATCCACTGAGCCAAACCAGTCAGGGCTCAGTGTGGATTTTAAATGAAGATTCCTCCAAGGATTAGACATAGCTGTCTTGAGACACCATATGTATTTTTGTTTTTAGCAGAGTTTTTTGTCTGTATGGTTGGGTGCAGGGTGTGTGAGGCTGAACAGCAGTTTGCTTCCCAGAGGGGTTTACTGGTGGTCACTGCGAGCCAGGTGCCACTGTTTTCTGACTCGTCACTTAACGAGTTACCTTTGCCCCCCTGTCCCTATGTAACTGCCCCCCTTGGTTGTCTCGGCTGCTTGTGTGGTCTCTTGGTCTCTGTGTGATGTGACTTGGTCTTGCCCTGTCAACAGCACATGTCTCTCCAAGTTGAGTGTGAAGGTGTTTCTTCCTTCCTCCCCTTCTCCTCTTCCGAGTTATGTCCATCCTTTCCCTTTACACCTTGTTAAGGCAAAGACATTGACATTGTGTTTCGTGATCATAAATTTGAACTTGCCCAGCTGGTGTAGCTCAGTGGTTGAGCATCAGGCCAGGAACCAAGAGGTCACTGGTTTGATTCCCATTCAGGACACATGCCTGGGTTGTGGGCTCGATCCCCTGTGGGGGGTGTGCAGAAGGCAGCCGATTGATGATGTTTCCCTCATCATTGATGTTTCTATCTCTCCCTCTCCCTTTCTCTCTAAAAAAATAAAATAAAATATATTTACAAATTTTTTGGACTTGCTTGTCTGTGAGTTTATTCCTGAAGACCCATAAAATTCGACATTACTTCCACTTGTGGAAGCTGCGTGTATTCTGGACCAGGGTCCCTGCTCCCAGTGCATTGGCTTTCTCTTGCCCGTCCGGGAGGCTGAGGGCAGACGTGGCAGTCCTGGGGGGCCTCTGCATCTCAGAGCACGTCCCCAGAGGCAGTGAGGACCCCTACTGTGGCCTTCACGCTACTGGTCAGCATCACCCAGACTTCAGGCCGTAAAACCTGGCTTGGGGTTGCTGACATTAACAGTTGTTTTAAGAAGTGTTATCTAATGATGTGTATAGAAATACCACCCTTTCCGGTTTGGCTCAATGGGTAGAGCTTTGGCCGGAGGACTGAAATGTCCCAGGTTCGATTCCGGTCAAGGGCATGTGCCTCAGCTGCTGGCTCCTCCCCGGCCCTGGTTAGGGCACATGCAGGAGGCAACCAATTGATGTGTTTCTCTCACATTGATATTTTTCTCTGTCTTTCCCTTTCTCTTCCACGTTCTAAAAATCAATGGAAAAATATCCTCAGGTGAGGATTAAAATAAAAGAAATACCAAAGAATTTGTAGCTTTTGTAAAATTTTTTCAGACTAATTCAGATAACTGCAGAAGTTTGAATGAGGTGTGCTAAGAATAGAATAGAATACAGTGGATCCTGGAACAACGCGGGGTTAGGGATGATGACTCCTGCTCAGTTGGGAAATCTCACATGACTACGTCAACCTCAGCATACGAGGACTTCTAGCTGCAGCGTTGACCTTGAACATGGGTTGGACTGTGCAAGTCTTTGGAAGACCCTGTGCAGCTCAAACCGTGTTGTTCCTGGTCAACAATCAGGCATCTATAGTGAGCTGGAGGGACGCGGGGCTCCTGGGACTCAGGCGCTGGCTGTCTCACGTCCAAACGAATCAGACCGCCTATGGGTGAAGAAGAAAGTATAGGTCAGTTTATTTTTGACCTTGGGGTTGAGATGAATTTATTGGACAAAAACAAAGATGGGGAAAGTGGGTAAGTTCACAAAAATTCGGTGTGTTCAGTTACATGAACATTAAGAACCTGTGAGCGTGCGGCCGTGTCCCTGCAGCCCATGCCAGCCACAGCTGTGTGCCTGAAATGGCTATGGTGGAATGGCACCACCCATGGACTGCTCAGAGCATTTGGCCTCAGCAGCCTGTGGGGGCTGGGTCCATGGCGAGTCTTCCCTGGCACTCTCTGCGTCTCAGCGGCATGCCATGCTGCCCAGGGCAGGCGACACAGAGGCTAGGCAGGGTGTCATTGTGGAGGTACAGTGCAGGAGTGGGCAGCAGCTGGCATCCTTGACACGTCAAGCCTGCCAGGGACCCTGGAGTTCCACAGGTAGTGCCATACCCTGTGTCTATTCTTCCTGAACTGTGTGTGGTGAAGGACCAGGTTTTTATATTTAATTTCCAATGTCACAGACTACTGGTACTTTTGCAAACTTCCGTGAAAATGATAAAATAGAAAAGTAAGTCATAAAACATAAAATACAAGCCCAGATTCTTTCTTCTCTTTTACTTTTCAATAAACATTGGAGAAAATGGACTTTTTCATGTACAGTCTGAGGTTTGTATAACCGTCACCCTTCTGAGGACCTGGCCGTCCCCTGCCCTGGCGCTGACTGGCCTCTCGCCACTCGGTGCTCTAAGAGTCACCAGGTTGGCCCTGGCCATTTTGGCCCAGTGGATAGAGCGTCGGCCTGCGGACTGAAGGGTCCCAGGTTCGATTCTGGCCAAGGGCACATGCCTGGGTTGTGGACTCAATCCCCAGTAGAGGGCGTGCAGGAGGCAGCCAATCGGTGATTCTCTCTCATCATTGATGTTTCTACTCTCTCTCCCTCTTCCTTTCTCTCTGAAATCAATAAAGAAATATATTTAAAAAGAAAAAAAAAAAGCCACCAGGTTGAATGGGGACGGCAGTGTCCCTTATCTCCCCGTTCACAAGGACACGTGTTTCTGGGCTTGGCAGTTACACCCATTCATCAACAGGTTCTTCCGTGTAAACACCATTTCCATTTCTCTTGGGTAAATGCTTAGGAGTGGGATTTATGGGTCATGTGATGAGTCTGGTTTTTACTTTATTAAGGAACTTCCAGAGTCTTTCCAGAGTGGCCGGCCCGTTCCGCGTCCCCCCAGCTGTGTGAAGTCTGGGTACAGTTCACCCTCACCAACTCTTGGTCTTGCCAGTCTTTTTTTAAGCTGTTCTAGTAAGTGTGGTTCCTACTAGGTGTGGTTTTAGTAGGTGTGGTTCCAGTAGGTGTGTGGTGGTATCTCATTGTAGTTTTAATTTGGATTTCCTAAGGAAGGAAGATGTGAGTACCTTTTGTGCTTGTTTGCTATTGTGTAACAGTTTGTTCACTGTTGCTGACAACTTCTGCATCTCCCCCTCCTGAGCCAGCCTCACCCTAGGGCTTCCATGCCTGGCACTGCCCTCAGGAAACTCGCACCCCAGGCACTGCTCAGGGATGTGCAGAGCAGCACTGTTAGTAGGACCTGGGACCAACCCGGCAACTTCCATGACAGAGTGGATTGATGAATTGTGGTCACTTCACAACATGCAATTTGTCCAGTACCAGAAATAAGTGAGTTATAGTTACATCCAGCACATGCAGAGTGAAGCAGCTCACAGAAGGCTACCCACAATGGTAGACCATTTTCTTAAGCTCAGAAAATTAAACTAAGTAGTTGAGGGAGAAACATACCAGAACAAATTTTAAAGCAAGGGAGCTAATCAGGTGATGTGAACAGGGACCAATGGACAGTGCAGGAAGTGTCAAGGTTTTGTTGCTTTTGTAGTATTTAGATCGAGGGGTGGGGTCCGGTGCTCACTATGTTACTGTGCATCATGGCCTACATGCTCCATTTATTCCTGTGTAAAATTATATAATGAAATACTTGGAACAGAAATGGACTTTCTTTTAAGATATTTTCAAATCTGTTTTTCCAAAATTGGTATATGATTTCCCCCCCAGTAATAGGTTGAATTCAACAGCAACTTTATAAACCATTGCTCTGTGCTGAGATGACCTGCAAACATGAGTCAGAATGCACAGCGCAGGAGCTCCTGTGGCGCCATTGGTCAGCGTGCAGTGCTCACACAGAATGCACAGTCTTCCCTGGCGCTCTGTGCGTCTCAAGGGCATGCCTATAGGACAGGGGTGTTGTCTGTTCTGCTTATTTTGTTCGCTGGCAGATCCCAGCTTTGAGGACAGTGTGGTGCATGGCAGATGCTTCATAAATGTTTATTAAACAAACTAATAGCACAGACAATTATACTCAAGGCCCAAGATGCTCCACATAAGGCAGCGGGCTCTGCTGGTGTGCGTGGGGCAGGCTGACAGGAAGGGTTGCCCAGGGCGGCGTGCTCTGCAGGGCCCAGAGGTCTGGGTAGGAGGGAGCAGGGAGGTCAGCGGAGCCTTTGCCCAGGAGGGATTGGTCCCATCACCTAGTCACCTATCAGCCTGGCTGGTGGATACAGAGAGGCTGATGTTGGGCTGTGATTTGCTGCTGCAGCTGGGGGTGTTGGGGAAGCTCCAGAGTGGGGTGCTGACAGAAGCAGAGCTGAGCCTTGGACCCCTGACAGTGACGTGGGAGGGCAGACAGGGTAGAAACCCTGTGCTTACCAGATGCCTGTGTCTGCTGGCTTATGGCAGGCCTCCAGCTGTTTGTAGCTGCTGCACCAGGTTGCACTGCAGACCTGCAGGTGTGCCCTGTGTTTGTTCTTAAAGATACAATGTTACTAAAGAAAGTCCAGCCTAACCCTCCTGGAATGAGGATTGGGAATGAACCTGTGATACGTAGTTCAGGCGGCATGGCTGCTCCCAGATCTTGACTTGGGTCTCAGAAATGCCTATGAAATTTAATTGAAACAGGTTGAGGTAAAACCAAGTGGTGAGGTGCTACTTCAAGCAGCAGGTGGCCCCTGGCCAGTGTGGCTCCATTAGTTGGAGCATCTTCCTGTATACACAGAGGTTTTGGGTTCGATCCCTGGATGGGGTGTGTATGGAAAGGCAACCGATTGATTTTTTTTTTTTTTTCAATCAACCCTAGCCAGTTTGGCTCAGCGGATAGAGCGTCGGCCTGTGGACCAAAAGGTCCCGGGTTCAATTTCAGTCAAGGGCATGTACCTTGGTTGCAGGCTCCTCTGCCCAGGCCCTGGTGGGGCAGGAGGCGGGGGGCGGGGGAGATTGTGCAGGAGGCAACCAATCAATGTGTTTTTCTCACATCAGTGTTTCTGTCTTTCCCTCTCCCTTCTACTCTCCCTAAAAATCAATGGAAAAAATATCCTCGGGTGAGGATTAACAATAACAGCAAAAATATCAATAAACATATCCTCGAGTGAGGATTTTTAAGAAAAGAAGACAGTAACTTTTCAAGGCTTGAATGTAATGATTAAAAATAAATAAAACTCACAGTCCTAACTGGTTTGGCTCAGTGGATTGTCGGCCTGTGGACTGAAGTATCATGGGTTCAGTTCTGGTCAAGGGCACATGCCCGGGTTGCAGGCTCAATCCCCAGTGTGGGGTGTGCAGGAGGCGGCCGATCAATGATTCTCTCTTCTCATTGATGTTTCTCTCGCTTCCTCTCCCTTCCTCTCTGAAATCAATAAAAATATATTTTTTAAAAAACCAAACTCACAAAAAGGCCCGGGACAAGTAGCTCAGTTGGTTAGAGGGTCATCCCAATACGCCGAGGTTTTGGATTTAATCCCTAGTTGGGGCACATACAAGAATCAACCAATGAATGCATAAATAATTGGAATAACAACAAAAAGTGGAACAACAAATCAGTGTTTCTCCTCTCTCTCTCAAATCAGTAAATAAAAATTTAAGCCCAGCCGGTGTGGCTCAGTGGTTGAGCGTCAACCTATGAACCAGAAGGTCACATTTTGATTCCTGATCAGGGCATATGCCCGAGTTGTGGGCTCAACCCCCAGTGTGGGGTATGCAGGAGGCAGCTGGTCAGTGATTGATATTTCTCTCATCATTAATGTTTCTATCTCTCCCTCTCCCTTCCTCTCTGAAATCAGTAAAATACATATATATATATGTATACATTTTTTTAAATGTATTTTGTTGATTTTTTTTACAGAGAGGAAGAGAGAGGGATAGAGAGTTAGAAACATTGATGGGAGAGAAACATCAATCTGCTGCCTCCTGCACACCTCCCACTGGGAATGTGCCCGCAACCAAGGTACATGCCCTTGACTGGAATTGAACCTGGGACCATTCAGTCCGCAGGCCGATGCTCCATCCACTGAACCAAACCAGTTAGGGCAGTAAAATATATTTTAAAAAATAAATGAAAATATAAAACAAACAAAAAAATCTTACAGAATTTGCTTTCTCCTCCACTGTTGTCTCCCTTTTGCCATCACCTTCCCTCAGAATAAAACAAGATCTCCATTTGTGGGTTAAATCTGTCTTGTGGTTCAAGACTGTGTTCCAGTTGAACAGGAAACTTTAAATGTACACATTGCCTGACAGTGGCTCATCCTTAAGATGTTAACTTTTGAAATGTGTGTGAACCAGTGTAGAAATTTAATTTAGCCATTTCTGTGCTTGGACAGCATTTATTTCCTCTTCTGACTCAAAATATAAAACAGCAGTTTGAATACTGTTTGTAGCAGCTACTTTTTTCTTAAAAGAGCCAGTCGGTGTTTTAGGCTTTGTGATTACCGACACCACAGGAGCAAGTGGGTGTAGCTCTGCCCCGTGAAGGTGTGGAGAGACTGGAGAATTTATGCTCCTTTTTATTTTCTTGTATCTAACTGGCTTTGGGAATAAATACCCTACTACAACAGTTGCTCCCTTTTTATTTAGTCCTCACTGGAGGGCATGCTTTTTATTGCTTTTAGAGAGAAAGGAAGGGGGAGAGGGCGAAACATGGATGTGAGAGTGAAACATGGAGTGGTTGTCTCCCACATGCGCCCCAATCAGGGATTGAAAACAAAACCTGAGTATGTGCCCTGAAAGGTAATTGAACCCAAGACCTTTCAGTGCACAGGACAATGCTCAACCAACTGAGTCACCGGGCCAGGACAAGCTGCCCCCTTTTTCTGATGCAGGTAAAATTGGCATACCTCGAAGTGCACAGATATTAACTAAATTTCACTGAGTTTTGGTGTATGCTGTGATTGTGAAATTAAAGGTTCTCTTCAAGGTTTGGTACACAAGTGTGTGTGTGGGATTGCTCTACTCCATTGCTGTATTGCTGTGTTATTTTTATTAGAGAGGAGGGTCCTGCACAGAACAGACCCGGGTTCTCCATTCCCTGCTGCCGCACACTTGGTGACCTCACAGCTGCTGTGACTGACGCGCCCTGGAAGGGACCCTTCTCAGTGCTGCCTCCAGTGGACAGAGACACCGAGGCACGTGAGGGGAGGTCCTATGCTGCTCATTTTCTTAGTGACAACTTTATCATTTTATGAAAGCGATACATGGGTTTATTAAATATTCAAACAATACAGAAAAGCATGGCAATAAACGTGATTTTAAAAACCAAGCAGTGGTATAGGGTTAGATAAAGAAATGCTGTACGTGCCCTAACTGGTTTGGCTCAGTGGATAGAGCGTCGGCCTGCGGACTGGAAGGTCCCAGGTTCGATTCTGGTCAAGGGCATGTGCCTGAGTTGCGGGCACATCCCCAGTGGAGGACTTGCAGGAGGCAGCTGATCGATGTCTCTCTCTCATAGATGTTTCTAACTCTATCCCTCTCCCTTCCTCTCTGTAAAAAATCAATAAAATATGTTTAAAAAAAAAATGCTGCACAGCAAAGGATGTCTTTCAGCTCTGGTCCCTGGTCCTTCCCAGAAACAACCCGATTACCAGATGCTCACCTTCCAAAAGTATCCACACAGCATTTTACTTTTACTTATTTAAATACTAGAGGCCTGCCCTAACCGGTTTGTCTCAGTGGATAGAGCGTCGGCCTGCTGACTGAAAGGTCCCACGTTCGATTCCGGTCAAGGGCATGTACCTTGGTTGCAGGCACATCCCCAGTAGGGGGTGTGCAGAAGGCAGCTGATTGATGTCTCTCTCTCATAGATGTTTCTAACTCTATCCCTCTCCCTTCCTCTCTGTAAAAAAAATCAATAAAATATATTTAAAAAAAAAAAGGTAAATACTAGAGGCCTGGCTCATGGAATTCGTGCACCAGTAGGGTCCCTAGGCCTGGCCAGCGATCAGGACCAATCAGGGCCTTCCAGCTGCCGGCCAGGGCCTTCCTTCCCCAGCTGCCTTCCTTCCACACTGCCCCCTGGTGGTCAGCACACGTCACAGCAAGCAATCGAACTCCCGGTCAAACTCCTGAAGGGACACTTTGCATATTAGCCTTTTATATATCCTCCTATCTATAAATAAAACCCTAATATGCAAATAGACTGAATAGTGAAACAGTCGGTTGCTATGATGTACACTGACCACAAGGGGGCATTGCAGACCATGGTGGGCTTGGGCAGCAGGAGGCAGAGCATGGAACATGGCCGGCGTCAGCCATGGCAAGATGGTGGAGCAGGTGAGCAGGGGCACTAGACCAAGGTGGTTACTGAAAATTTTTTTGCTCCCACGTGCCACGGTCCCGCCCAGTGCTCACACCCACTAATGGTGCCAGAGCCACCGCTTGCACCTGCTGCTGGCGCCTGGCGCCAGCCCCAATCACTCGGCGCCATCAGCGATGCGAGCAGCAGCTGCCGGCCCTGATAGCCCCTCAGGGCTTCTCCACCTCCCCCTGCTCATGAGGGACAATTGGGGCCGGCAGCCGCCTCTCGCTCCTGCTGCTGGCAACAGCCCTGCTTGCACCTTCTGCTGGTGCCAGTCTTGTCACTCAGCGCCATCAGCGGTTGCCAGCCTGACCACCCCTGCGGGCTTCTCACCTCCCCCTGCTCCTGAGGGGCAATCAGGGTAGCAGCCGCTGCTCTCACCTGCTGCTGGTGCTGGCCCCAATTGCTCTGTGCTGTCAGTGGGTGTGAGCACTGGCGGCAGGAGTGGGGCTGCTGACAAGAGAGGGGACTGGTGCTGTGGTGGGAGGGGCTGGGTGGGGGCATGGAGGATGGGCTGAGACTTGCCCGTGTGCCCACCACAGCCTTGCGGCCAACAGTTCCTATCAAGGTTCACGAATTTGTGCATTGGGCCCCTAGTATAATAAAAGCATAATATGCAAATCGACCAAACATCAGAACCACCGGTTGCTATGATGCACACTGACCACCAGGGGGCAGATGCTCAATGCAGGAGCTGCCCTCTGATGGTCATTGCGCTCCCACAGGGGGAGTGCCTCTCAGCCAGAAGCCAGGATCACAGCTGGCAAGCCCTGCAGTGATGGCAGGATCCTCTCCCGCCTCTGCTGCAGGGGGTGGTAAGGAGCAAGGGGTCCCAAACTGTGAGAGGCCCGGACTGGGAAAGGGATGTCTAACTGCTGGCTTTGGATTGATTCCCAGGGGATTGGACCTATGCAGGTCGGGCTGAGGGGATTCCCCCCCCCCCCAAATCTTGTGCACCGGGCCTCTAGTATAGATATTTTTATTGATTTCAGAGAGGAAGGAAGAGAGAGATAGAAACATCAATGATGAGGGAGATTAATTAATCAGCTAGTTCCTGCACGCCCCACACTGGATGATTGACCCTGCAACCTGGGTATGTGCCCTGACCGAGAATCAAACTGTGACCTCCTGCTTCATAGGTTGACGCTCAGCCGCTAAGTCGCTCTGGCCGGGCAGTACAGCATTTTAAATAAAAGCATTTGTTTCAATGTGGCAGTATTAATTATTGATGTTTTTCCATGGGTGGGGTCTAGAGGTCAAGTATTTAGCAGGCACTGAGTAACTGAGAATAAAAAATACTTTGTCATGCCCAGCTGGCATGGCTCAATGGTTAAACAACAACCTATGAACCAGGAGGTCACGGTTTGATTCCCAGTCAGGGCACGTGCCCAGGTTGCAGGCTCGATCCCCAGTGTGGGGCATGCAGGAGGCAGCTGATTGATGATTCTCTCTCATCATTGATGTTTCTGTCTCCCTTCCTCTCTGAAATCAATAAAAATATATTTTAAAAAAACTTTGTCGCATCTTTATTCTCCAGAACAGTTCTGGTACCAGTACCATAAGTAGTAGTAGTTAAACTTGCGGGGCTGTGTTTCTTGTGGGTTAAAGTGGCACAGTACTTAGTGGTGAAGAGTTGGCCAGAATATGCCAGGTAAACAGCCCAAATCCCTGCTTTGTACTGAGGGTCCCTTGGCTCTGTGCCAGCTATGAGGTGGGTGCATGTCCTTGTTTCTGTCTGCAGTGACTAAAGACAGACACCCAGAGCCCTGTACCAACATGCCCACAACTGGGCTTGGAATCCTCGTGTCCTGATTCCAACATATCCTTTTTGGGGGAGGGAGACTTGTTTTATTTTCTGCCCTCAGCAGGGGTCAGGTGGCTTACCTGGTGTCCCTAGGGCAAAAGGTCATGCCCTTCTGTTTAGGTTCAGATACTGATTTTCCTTCTCTGTGCTTCTTTGTTCTCTTCAGCGATGATATCACTGTAGCACCTGCCTCATGAGGTGGCGGGAGCCCTGACCCCTGGACTCCGGGACCAGGCTGACGGTCCCCGTGGGCCCTGGAGGAGGTTGAGGCGCCAGCACACCCCGGTGATCAACCTGTGCCCTCCTGCTGTCTGTTGTGAATTCCCTGTCATTTAACATTTGCATGTTGTGTTGTAATGAGGCCTGGGGAGGGGGCGGGTGTAGAGCTGCGCCTGGCTTGCCTGGCCTCTCCTGCCGGCCTCAGCCCCTCCATCCCATCACACTTCCTCCTTGGCTTCCTTCCTCCACAGGGGGTTGTCCTGTGGGATGCGGAACAGCCCTGTCCCCAGACCTGTGTTCCATTCCTTTGACTTACCCTGGTTGGCTGTACACTTGTAGCTGAAAGTCTTTCCTCTTTCCCATTGGAGCTTCCTTGGTGTTGGAAGCCTGTTTGCCAAGTGTCTAGGTGTGGCCTTGGCCTGAAGGGACCTCCGCTTGCACACCAGTTGTTTCCTCTTGGCTCTGGTTTGGCTCTTCACTTCGTCTCTGACTTTTTTGTCAGTTGGCTGTATTCCGTGCCTTTCTTATTCCTGCTAGGCAGGTTTTTTTCAGAGATATTTGAAGCCTCCTTTTGTGGGCAGCTGAAGCTTCGCTCAGGTATTTCCTGCAAAGGCAGTGTGTTTGCTAATCAGCAGCAGGGAAGATAACATAGCTGCTCACATGTTTAGACTGCCTTTCCCTGTGGCTGGTGATTTAGATCCTACTTTTTTTTTTTTATTATTGTTTTAAGTATTACAAATAGCAGTACATATGTCTCCTTTTTTTTTCCCCCATTGACCTCCCCCCGACCTCCCCTACCCCCCAGTACATGCCTTCACCTGCCCGCCTTCCCTTCCCCCCAGTGTCTTGTATCCATTGGTTGTGCTTATATGCATGCGTGCAAGTCCTTCAGTTGGTCTCTTACAGCTCCCCTTGCCCAACCTCCCTGTCTTCCCAATGTAGTTTGACAGTCTGTTCAATGCTTCTTTGCCTCTGTATCTTTTTCCCACCATTTCTTTCCTTTAAAAAGTTTTGCCTTTGCAGACTAGAAATAAACATATAATAACAAAACAAAAAAATGTTTGAGTCCCAATTTCAATGTCCAACAGTTCTGAGTCCCCGTTTCAATGTGTAACGGTTCCTTATGTGTACATGTCAGCAATGATATCTGGATGGTGGGCACATGGAGGCAATGCAGGTCCGACCCTCTCTGGTTTGGTCCTAGGCAACCTGCAGCGGTGCACAGCTGCTGACTGCTCGCGTGGCAAGGCGTTGTCAGCGTCTTCCATCTCTGGACTGTTTTTTCCTCTTGTCTTCGTGGTTGGAGCACACCTGTCAATTCCTCTCTGTTGCAGGAATCCACATGGTTTTGGAGTTGTTTTCTGAAAATATACAAACATATTCTCGACCACAAGTTAATAAAGGAATCTTTTCTATATAATTAATTTGGAATCCTTTTTATTTTTGCCCAAATGATTTTCCTTTGTCTTGTTTAGACACCATGTGTGTTTTTCATGGCCGTCTTGCTGTTAGCATAACAAATGAAAATTAATTTTATAAACTAAAAATTTTCTAGATGTAATTTACTTATAGGATATTTTTCCTTACATGATATTACCCTACTATTCCCCCCCTTTTTTTTATTAATGGAGGTTTTTGTAAATTTTTAATGCAGTCTTGATAACTTTAAATTTAAATTTTTTTTTTTTTGTACAAAAATATGACTGCTTTAGGTTCATTGCATATTCAGGAATTTTACCATGAGATGAACTACCAATAGAAATTTTAGTTATTTAAGAACAGCTTTTTGTCCAGTACAATTAAATTTACTTGAATATTCACTTATTTCAATTAGCCTGTTTAAATTAATCTGAAAACTTGATTACTATTTTACTGTCAAATTAATACTCTACAAACAATCTTAGTTTACCTTGTAAATATTAGTGGGAAGGATTATTTGCATTCTTGAGTGGGCCCTGAGCATTCCTGATGCTAGGCTGAATTTAGATATAGGGCAGCTGCTGTCGGCCAAGTCTCTTTGTCTGTTACCTGGGTCCTGATCTGAGCTGGGCCAAGTCTCGTTCTGTTGCCTGGGTCCCGATCTGAGCTGGGTGTGGGAAGGGCAAAGCAGCCATGGGGGCAGGAGACCTCCTTCAGAAGGGGCTAGGGTTCAAGCCCCTGCAATGTTGGGGGGGTGAGGGTCTGTGCCCCACTTCTGTTGCCCCCCCAAGTTCTCTCCTGATGGCCCCTCCGCGACTATGCCTGTCTTAGGTTGTTCCTTCCTTGAGGAATCTTACCCGTCTCTGGCTAACCAGCCATCCTCCGGGGCCAAGCAGGGTGATGTGAGGTTCAGTTCTGTCTCCTTGGTAGCCTATGCCCCCGTGGCCTCCATGCCCAGCACCTGCCTTGGGAACCCCTGGCCTGCTGGCGGGGTCCTGGTGCTGATCACATATCTCAGGGAACTCGGGTTTCTTTTCCAGTGAGGGCCCAGCTCACACAATTGGGTGTGAGACAGATCCATGGTACTAGCCCCCACGAGGCTTCAAGCTCAGCATGAACAGAAAGCTCCGGCAACAGCTGAGGGCAATTGGATTGTGAGAATAGGGTCCCTCTTGGCACAAAAGGCATGGATGCTCAAGTGCCTTCCCAGTGCCTTAATTCCTTCTGCAAGGGATTAAATCCTTTCATGTCCTTTTTTTTTTTTTAATTGCTGCCAACCATTCAAAGAATTAGTTTGTAAGTTTGTTTGGGATAATTGTACAATATGCTGTTGTAAAATATCTAAAATTATAATGACATTGTAGAGTAATACCATGTAAGGATATTCTTTGCCCGAGGCCCTGGCAATTCCATTTCTAGTTCCTACCTTTGCTGCTGATCACAATATGCTATCTGTCTCTACTTCGGGCTGATTCCCATGGTCTAAACCAGTGGTCGGCAAACCGCAGCTTGCGGGCCACATGCGGCTCGCAAGCCGCGGTTTGCTGTTCTGTTTGCCGACCACTGGTCTAAACCAACCAGGTCACCTGGAACTGGTCTGGTAATTCACTGTTAATTGTCATTTTAATTGAGATAATTGTAGATTCACACACATGTAGTTTCCCAGAGTGGTAACATTTTGCAAAACTAGTTTAATATCACAACCAGGGTTCTGACTGCCAATGTTACTCAGATTCCCCACTTTCACTGTAACTGTGTGCGTGTGTGTTGCTGCTGTAGTTTCTCACAGTGTGGTGTGCATGTCCGCCTCTAGGGTCAAGATACTGAACAAACCAACACCACGAGTCCCTGCTGCTGCCCTTGCACACCTCCCTCCCATTCAAACTAACCTGTGTGAGACTCACGCACATCATCTGTGCATCCGCAGTTTTGTGATTGCTGAGTAAATGGTCCATTCAATTGGAGGAATCGGACTGATTCCACTGTGAGTGTTTTGTGCACAGGTTTTTGGGAGTGTTTTCTCTTTTCTTGGATAAATTGCCAGGGAGTGGCATGCTGGGTCCTGAGCCCTCGGTAACTCCCTGTCCGTCTGCCATGCCCAGGCAGCCATTCGTCTGCGCTCTAGATGGCTCTGCGTGTGCAGGAGCTTCCTGTGCAGCACTCTGTCTCTCAGGTCCCACTCAGGACATATCACTCTGTTTGTATAGACCCCTCTCTTCTTTGGTGGGAAAAAAACAAAATGTATTGGGGGAAACAAAGTTGGGGGGCGGGTATATGGACTTTCTGCTGCAAGGCAGATGAGTTACCCAGGATGAGTTACCCTAGACCAGTGGTCGGCAAACTCATTAGTCAACAGAGCAGCAAACCGCGGCTCGCGAGCCGCATGTGGCCCGCGAGCCGCGGTTTGCCGACCACTGCCCTAGATCCCTTTTGTCCATCCACTCACTCACTGATGGACATTTGAGTTGTTCCCAGAGTTTGGCTGTTGTGAACCTTCGTGTGTAAGTCTGTACAGGTGTAGGTGAGAGCCACACCCGCAGTGGAGTTGCTGGGCCTGTGATGAGTGTGGGTGAAGCCCTGCAGACTGTCCTGAAGGGGGCGCAGCCCGTGGGAGCACTCCAGTGCTTCACACCCTCATCCTCACTTTGACACATGCTCTTCTAGTGCACATGCAATAGCGTCTTGTTTCTCAATGACCAATATATTTTCATGGATAATTGAACTTGGGGCATGTTATGATTTTTAAAAGTGCTCTGTGGTTGATTGTTGACCCATGAACCAGGAGGTCACAGTTCGATTCCCAGTCAGGGCACATGCCCAGGTTGCAGGCTCTGTCTCCAGTAGGGGGCGTGCGGGAGGCAGCCAATCAGTGGTCTCTCATCACTGATGTTTCTGTCTGTCTATCTCCCTCTCCCTTCCTCTCTGAAATAAAAAATATATTTTTTAAAAAAGTAAAAAGTGTTTGTTTTGTAGAGGTTGGTGTCATATAAGAATCAGTTAGTTGTGGTGTTTATAGTGTTCTTCAGGAAAAAATGGCAGCAGAGGTAATAGATGCTACACAGACACGCTCCCAGGACCAAACTGGAATAACAACTAAGATGGTGTTCTTCAGGCCTCAGTGCCTGGGGTGGTTTATCTTTTGTTGTTCTGTCACTGCGGAGAAAGGGGATCAACATTAAGATTCTGTAGCTGTGGGTTACCTGCTTCTCCCTTTCTTTCTCTCTCAGGTATTCAGAGGGTCTGTTTTTGTGGTTTGTCTCTTCTGGACAGCATAGTGAATGGCTCTTGCATTTTTATCCATTTTGACAATCTCTTCATTTTTCTTTTAGCTGTACATACTCTCTGCTCTAGGGGTTACAATAAATCCACTTAATTTTGAAAGTCAACTTAGGGTAGTGGTATTACAGTCCTCTGCACATACAATTGAAAACTGCTGTGCTGTGGTTCAGTGCTGTGTCTGTACACATTATACTTTTTGAGTTTTCTTTGAATTTTTCTTGTAGACTAGCCTACCATGGCCGACCAGCGACAGCGCTCACTCTCTACCTCTGGGGAATCGCTGTACCATGTTCTCGGGCTGGACAAGAACGCAACCTCAGACGACATTAAAAAGTCCTACCGGTAAGAGCCATGCCTCGTGGGTGTGATTGGCACCGACCAAGAACTACCATATATATATTTTTTAAATTTTTTCTTGGCTGACTAAGTATTTAACATCTTTGTATGTGTAGTGTGTTCCCTTGTAGCTTAAAATTGGTCCATTAATGTTTTTCAGACTGTCTACTCTGGAGTAGACAGTCATGCAGCAAGCAGCTCTGACGTGCTGAGCAGGGGCTGTTGGCCGTTGAATGATTGGCTTGGTTCCACGCAGTGGTGACAGTCTGCTTGCCCTGTTGTAACCCCCAGGCTGACGCTGAACAGAACCCTTAGGTGCAGTGTCATTGGTGAAACTGTGATGACTAAACACACAGCAAAGTGCCTGATCAGCCCCTGCCTGTTGCTTTGTGCAGAAGTGTGCAGTTAGCCGCTTGGACACTAGAGGTCAGGGTAGGGTTTGCCTTTGCACTGTGGAAAGTTCGAAATGATGGCAGAGATTTCTTTTGACCCACACCTTCTCGACTTCTGTGGAGAGTAGGAAAGTGGGATGGTCATGGCAAATGTTCCTTCCACTGGCACCTCCATCCAGTGGGTGAACATGAAACGAGACCAAGCCATGGTTTTGGTCTGCAGGAAACTGGCCCTGAAATATCACCCGGACAAGAACCCTGACAACCCAGAGGCTGCAGACAAGTTCAAGGAGATCAACAACGCGCACACCATTCTCACGGACGCCACGAAGAGGAACATCTACGACAAGTACGGCTCCCTAGGGCTCTACGTGGCCGAGCAGTTTGGGGAGGAGAACGTAAACACCTACTTCGTGCTGTCCAGTTGGTGGGCAAAGGTGAGGACGTGGAGCTGATGGGGCGGCAGGGTGTCGGGCTCACTGGTCCCTGCATGATTGTGTGCTCTGCACTCCTGACAGTGGTGCTTGGTGGGTGGCTGTGCCCTGCTCATCCCATGTGAGTGTGGGCAGTTGTGTGCCTGTCAACTGAACGTTTTTCAACACCCTCCTTAACTCATTCAAAGCCCCTATCACATGTGAGGACACAGCCCACATCTCCACTGCCGGGGCTGCTCGCAGTCCCCTCTGTAAATGGTTTTTCTTTACGCACCTGGATGCTCTGTCTCTCCTGACTCCCATGTTGATCCTTTCTTACACTCCTCTATCTGGAGAATAGGAGCACCTGCCTGTCTATCTGTCTGTCGCTCTCATAGGGTAACAGCGGGTGTGTAGGGGTGCCCTGTTGGCGAGTCCCCAGTCTCGAGCCATCTCAGCCAGCACTCACCTTCCCCCCCCGCCCCCCCAGGCCCTGTTTGTCTTCTGCGGGCTCCTCACCTGCTGCTACTGCTGCTGCTGCCTGTGCTGCTGCTTCAACTGCTGCTGTGGGAAGTGCAAGCCCAAGGCGCCCGAGGGCGAGGAGACCGAGTTCTACGTGTCCCCTGAGGACCTGGAGGCGCAGCTGCAGTCGGACGAGCGGGGTGAGTGCCGCCCAGGGCCTGGCCTGTGTGCGTGGGGTGGTGCCAGAATGGGCCCTCAACCGTGTCCACCTGTCTTGTCAAACAGGAGGGCACTGACATGGGGCCAGGATGTGTGTGGCAGCGGGGCCCATTGAGGTTGAACGTGGACTCGGAGGTAAAGCAGATGCAGGGGCTGTCCCTGCCCGCCAGCTGCGCTAGCTGTAGTCCTGGGGACCAAGCAGGTGGGGTGGGCCTCGGGCCAGCGGCGGCCTGAGGCGACGAGGTGGTCACGCTGGGGGGAGGTCAGTAAACAGCCTCTCCCTCCTAGTGTTTGTCCTGCCACCTCTGACCCTAGCAGAGCGACAGAGGATTGTCACAGGAGGACGTGTTGACAGGGCACATGGTGCACTCAGAAGGCTGCCATCCTCATGCGATGAACATGCGTGTGATTGCTTTTCAGAGGCCACAGACACGCCGATTGTCATACAGCCAGCGTCCGCCACAGAGACCACCCAGCTCACGGCCGAGTCCCACCCCAGCTACCACACCGATGGGTTCAATTAAGTTCAGGAGAAGCTGTGATGTGCGGATCAGTCAGCACCTGGCCACTTCGACCTTAGCATCATGAACTGTAGTCACAGAGGTGGGGAGGGAGCCGCTCTGGCCTGGGAAGGACCCTCTGCCTCTGTGCCCATCCACCCGCCAACCCCAACACGTGAAGTGCGTAGCATGCAGTATTTAAAGCAGTTTAGCTACGGTCGCCGTCTTCTGTTTTTCCTTTCTAATAGCATGTGTGGGGTCTGTTCCATGTCTGTCTGTGTTGTGGACGTGCTGCAGCAAGACCGCATTGAGCAATGGCGGCACCGCCTGGGCTGTCAGGTCGCTGCCATGAGCTGGCCACATGGTGTGTCCCCAGCAGGTGGGAGGGACCGCCCTGCTCCATGCTCCTGTGCCAGGACAGGTGCTGCCTGCAGAGCTCTGGGTCTAGTCCAGTAGGGGCCTCTGCACTGTCACGTCCCTGGGTGTTGATAGCAAGGACAGTTCGTGCAGCGGCTGCTCACCTTGTGTGCATGGCCTTGTGGTGGGGCTTTTCCGGGGATGAGTGTGTTGTGGGGACTGTGGGAGCTCCTGATCTGAGACCTCCTCTCAGCCTGGATCTAGCCTGAGTCCCCTTGTGCCACGAGCTGGGTCGATGGCCACAACTGGTTTCTCCCCTCTCCTTTCTCCACATCAGCCTCCACGTCCCTTCAGGCCCTATGGCCTCTTGGTAACCATTTTGGATGTCCAAGTACCACAGTGGCAGCCGCGGCCCAGATCGTCAGTCAGGCTGAGTCCAGGCTGCAGGTGGTGCCTGGCTGCCCAGCCTCCTCTCTGCTTCCCGAGCCCCTGCCTACCCTCTTCCTGCAGCTGCTCCTCAGCCAGAGCCAGAGACATCAGGGTCCTGGGGAGGACCCGCTGGGTCAGAGGCACACTCGGCATGGGAGAGGTGGGCCCCCGGGAGCCTGGCGCCCTTGGCTTGTTAGCCAGCAGCCAAACCAGGATCTCACTACTGTTGTGGGCATAGCCTTTTGTGAACTGCTGTAAGTTCGTCCATCCTTTCTGGCTCAAGCCTGGTGGGTGGTGCCCCTGCTTTGGGGACTGAGGAGATGTGGGTTACGATGTACTAAATAGCAGATTCCCTGCTGGCCCTACACAGCTTCTGGAGGCTCAAGGGGCCCACGTGGGCCTGGTGTCTGCAGAATGAATGTACTCACTGCTCCTGTGTTGCTGCACCCCCAGGAGAGTGAAGGACAAACGGGAGCGCTGGGCGACATGGTTCCCTGGCTCAGACAAACCAGACATGTTCCTGAAGCCACTGTCCTCCCCTGTGGCCCTTGCTGCCCGCCAGGCTGTGCTAGCCAGAGCTGTGTGTGGGGCCTGGTCACTGGCAGAACCCTCAGACCTAGGCCCCTCCCGGCTGGCCCTCCTGCAGGCCAGCCTAGGACCTGGGCAGCTGCTTGGTCCCATTTTGTTTTTTTGTTCATTGTAGTTAATGATCATGAAGATGTCCAATGAGAGGGAATCTGCACTGTGATGTTGAATTAGAACTAATTTGCTAAAACCAGGCCTCTCCTAAAAGGACAAGAAACTCATTGTTTGACCCACCGGGGAATGAGGGAGGAGGTGAGACCCGGCCATCTCCTGTGCCCACCCTGGTTCCGAAGCCCAGGATTCAGCCTGAGCTGCTGGCCGCCGTCCACCTGGGAGTGCTTCTGGAAGTGATTTAGGAAATGAGTTGCTGTTCCCCAGAATGACCAAGAACCCAGTTAAAACTTCCACCCAGCCAGGCCCTTCATGTGTGTCATTGAGTCCCCGCCAGGTGTCTGCTGGTGGCAGCTTTGTGTTGCTCTTCGGGGCAGGGTGGCTTGGGAAAGACGGCAGGCCTCTCAGAATCTGTAAAACTAGATCGATGGTGATGGTGCTGAGGACTGCGGGCGGCCCTAAGGGCAGGCTCCCTCCAGAGTGTGACTGTGGTCACTTTCAAGGCGAAGGTCCCAGTGTGTTTCCCTCTGCTTGCCTGGCTTGTTTTTGGTGAGCAGAGTTCTTGAGCCTGGAGAGGCACTGGTTCTTCTGCTAAGTGGGGGACAACCCTGTGCCTTCCAGAGCTGGGGCCAGGTTTGGCCAGTGCTTGTGTCAGACGGCAAGTAGTGTGTGTAGCCCAGGGGTATTGGGGTCTGTGTAAGAGGAAGCCCATCCGATTTGCCAAGGCAGGGCTGGCCTGATGGGCAGCCAGTGCTGTGGGCGCCCTGAGGGGTCCGGCAGCACTGCCCTGTTCCTGCAGGAAGCATGTCTGATGGCAGCTGCTGGTGTGTAGGTTTCTCTTCTGCTCAGTGATGTGTCTCGCCTTGTCTTCCTTTTGGCTCTGTTCTTATTTCAAACTGCTTTAGATATTACCACTCAGTGTGTGAGCCTCCCTTGCTGTCCCATCCGTCAATGCAGCCGCCCCGCTGGGACCTGGTAGAGGAAGAGGTCAGAGTGGCTGTGGTTGGAGCAGGCAGTGTCTCCACGCTGTCGGCTGCTGGGCTTTGCTGCCAGGCTCCTGCCAGGACCATCTTCGATGTTCTAGTGCGGGCCGTCTGTGCCCAAGGAGCCCACACGGTGCTGCTGGCAGTCGGGGGGCATGCTCGCCCTCCCCACCACCAGGCTCAGGTGGGATGGGGCAAAGGGGCTTGTCTGTCCTTTTGGCTCTCATCTCGGTGCATCTTCCAGGGGCGGTGGTGACGGGTGTGAGGCAGGTGGATGATCTCATTCCTTCCTGTGTTCTTAGCTGCGAGCCCGTGCGACAACAGGCCTGACCTGCTTGCTTTGTTACTTTGGCTGTGAATCTTCCACCTATGGCAGTGGTCAGCAAACTCATTAGTCAACAAGAGTGGCAAACCGTGGCTCGCGAGCCGCAGTTTGCCGACCACTGGCTATGGAATTGGCGAAAGCTACATTTTTACAGTCCTGCCAGGCACGGTTAGCGCCATCTGTGCTGCAGGTGTGGGCAGTGGTGTATCTCCGTGTGTGTACATATGTGTATATGTATATATCGTGCAGCAGGCCTGACTGCTGCTGTCCAGGGGCAGTGCAGCAAGTACAATAAAAGTTGGCTCCAAAACAGCCTGTTTCTTGGCGAGTCCGGGCAGGAGGGGGTCCTGAGAGCTCTTCTGCTGGCTGCTCAGGAGATAGCGCTGACGCCACCATGTACCTAGAGTTTGGGTAGGTGGCTGGGCGTGGTGCCTGAGCCCACTGCAGTGTCAGCTTATCCAGGATAGGGTGCCCATCACGATCACATGTCCCTGTGTGACATCTGGGAGGTGGTAGAAACCCATTCCACTTTGGAACATTTAAAACCAATTTTCTAAGCATCAGATACAATCAGTGACCAACTGCGTTCTAAACAGTCTCTGTTGGGACCACAGATTGGCCCGGGGGTCGCGGAGAGGAGCAGGGCCGTGCTGCCCCCCTCCAGGAAGAGCGGCCTGGTCCTAGCCACACCTTAGATTTTGTTTCCCTGGAAAATGGACTCATGTTTCACACTTAAGTTGAGGGGAGGCAGTGTGCACTGAAATATATTGACGTTTTTAAAACTTAAGTGCGATGCATGGGAAGCATTATCCGCGCTGGCTTTGTCCTGTGAGCAGAGCCTGGTGGAGCTGGGGTGCCTCAGGCCCTGACCCCAGGTGCACATCTGAGGGCCAGGCAGGAGGGTTAGGATGTTTCCCCACAGTGACCTCCATCTTGTATGTCTGAATGTTGACCTAGAATAAAGATAACTGTTGTAAAATAAATGTTTTCACTGCAGACCAGGTGTGTCTTATTTAGTTGTCCCTGCAAGAATCCTGTTGGCCAGCCCACCTTGGGGGTCCCTCCTTAGTCCCCTGGGGGCGGGGAAGCCACGCCCACCTGCCTGTTCCAAGGGTGGCTCAGATGTCCCTCCCCTCTGCTTTCTAAATGCTGAGACTCGAGTGAAAAAGAAGGGAGCTCTGAGAGCCCTGGGCCCAGGGCAGCTGGGACTGGGCTCTGCAGCCTTCTGAGGGCGTGTGCCGGCAGGCCAGTGGCACCCGTACTGTCATCCCACCCCACCAACCCCCGGAGACAGCAGCTCCACTCCTTCCACCCAGCTGCACGAGCTGCTGCCAGGGTTTGGAACAGTGGGCGTGGTGGCCCCTCTCAGCTGTGCCAGTGCTCTGTGCTGACCCTTGGGCAACTCCATCTATGCCTACCTTTGGACCTGGCTTCTCAGAGGCCTGCCCCACTGGGACATCCCTGTGGCGAAAACTCGGTCCTCACTCCTGGACACCACCGTCCCCCCCTGGGTCATCTGTCTCTAAGCCGGTGGTGTGCCAGTCCTCCTAAGGGTATCTCCTGGGAAGGGCCCATCCTCAAACCACGCTGATGGCAAGAGGAGAGATGTCCCTGCACTTAAACCACCTTTGTGCCTGTTGCCTTGCTCCTGAGATAAGAGGTGCCAGCTCTGCTTCCATGAGTGTGTCCCTGGGGCACGTGTCCCTTTCTGCACACAATAGGTGGGAGAGGCCACTCTAAGCCAGAAGGCCCAGGGGTTGTGGGCAGCAGCTGTCTCTGCGGGGGAGGGAGAGTGGGTCTTCCTCTGTGCCTTTGGTCTTAGCTCAGGGCAAGGCAAAAACATTCTGAAAAAATTAAACCAGCATTGGCTCTGGCCGAGTAGCTCAGTTGGTTAGAGCATAGTCCTGATACAACGAAGTTGTGGGTTCGTTTCCCAATCAGGGCCACCCAGAGGCCTGCCCCACCAAGAAGCATCTTGGGCTTGTGCCCTGACTGGGAGTGGAGGTCTTGTTCGTGTATTCTCACTGCTGAGCAGTGTCCACCAGCTGAATTGACCACAGTGCCTAGTGGCTGGGCTTTTGGACGCGGTGGTTTTAGTTTCTCACCGAAGAGGAGTAGGCCTGCCCCACCCTGCGCCTTCCCTGGGCTGCGGCCTCCCTGCTTCCTGGTCTGCAGGCCCCTCCCACCTCCCTGCCAGCTTTAGTGTTCTGAGAAGTTTTTCCTTATTGTTTACTCTTCTTTTTTTTTTCCCCAATATATTTTTTTATTGATTTCAGAGAGGAAGGGAGAGGGAGAGAAAGATAGAAGCATCAATGATGAGAGGGTCATTGATCAGTTGCTTCCTGCATGCCTCCTACTGGGGATCAAGCCTGCAACCCAGGCATGTGCCCTTGACCAGAATTGAACCTGGAACCCTTTAGTCTGCAGGCTGACACTCTATCCACTGAGCCAAACCAGTTAGGGCTTGTTTACTCTTCTGATTATCCTAATTAGGTAGAACCACGATTATATTCATTATTTTCTCTATGGGATTCTATGGACCATCATGAAGTAATCCAGCCCTCCGCTCTCCTAGCCCTGTCCTTCCGGCCCCGCTGTTGGCAGGGGTCCCTACCAGGGACACAACCAGGGACCAGGTCGCCTGGAGCCCGAGCTCTGCAGGCAGGTGTTAGCAGGGGGTGTGGTCTACATGGAAGGGCAGGGCCTGTTGGAATCCTCCACCCCTCCCTCCCCAACCCTGCAGACCTGGCGGAGGGCTCTGTGTTCAGGTGGACCCACCTGATGGGGCGAGCGCCGGCTGGAGGGGCTTGACCCAGAGGTGAGTGGTCCTTGGGGGCGCCCTGAGCCCGGACCTCATGGACTAGTTGCTCCGAAACCACTGGAGTCTGCTGCGTCAGATGCGCCGTCTGACCCCGTGGGCTGTGCCAGTCAGCATGACCACTTGAAGGAGTTTATTGCAGAAGCTGGAGGGAATGGCCTGCAAGGAGCGCGTGGGTTCCTGTGGCAAGGACAAGCAGGGACCTGGGGACCTGGGTCACCAGGGCCACATGAGAACTTCCTCTGCTCGATAACCATGGCAGGACCTGGGAAACCAGGGGAGGATCCGCAGTCCATGTGCAAAGTGTGAAGTTCTTCCCTAGCTGTCGGCTCCGGGGACCCCAGCCAGCCAGCAAGCGAGCACACCACAGGGCCAGTGCCAGCCACACCGACCGGAGGTTCCATCCTGGTGGTGTTGCTGCCTGTCTCGCTGTCCCATGCCCCCCACTCCAAGTCTCGGAGAGGTAGAGCCCCTAAGCCTCTGCTTCAGAGGGATAAACCCTGCTGGGCACCCCAGTTTAGATGCTAATTCCCCGGAACTTAGGAAGTGTCTGAGGTACTGCCCCCAGCGCCGGGACAAGGGCCCCTCTCCCCTAGATGCATTGTTCCCAGCCATCTTGGTGGCTGACAGTCACGCTCTCAACGCCCACTGAGACGGGTGCATGGAGACCGAGGGAAGGTCAGGGCTCAGCTAGCCCCACATCCAGCCACGTGGCACCCTGGTGATTTTTGGCTCCTACCTGGAAGCCCATTGGTGTGCAAGGGACCTGCACCTGAAGTAGGCCCACCTGCCTAGCATTTGCCCCAGTGGATATGTCACCCCTCAAGTGGCCATTGCTTCCAGCCCAGTTCCTCCTCCAGCCCCATCACAGACCTGGTCCCACAAACCCCATGTGGGAATTGCCCCCTTCTTGCCCTTTTAACCCAAGCACAGCCAAATCCACCTGCTACCCCCTGCCCCACCACCTCCCACCTCTAAATCCTGTGCACCCTCCCCCTTTCCTCCCCCCAAACACTCAGTTTGACTTTGAAGAGCCTGAAACCCCCTGGCCTCCAGCCTAAGGTTTGGCCCAGGGACCAGAGCAGAAGGTCTTCTCCCAGGACTTACCCTGATGCCCTTGGGGCTGCACCAGGCCTGGGGCCCAGAAATCCAAGTGAGGTGCTTCCTGCCTCCAGGTGTGCCAGCTGAGGCACCATGAGGCCCTGACAGCCCTCCAGACCCTGTGGGCATGTGCAACATGCCTGACTCAGTGTGACAACCATATGTGCCTGTGGCAGCCACTGCGGGGAAGGGTCAGCACCTCACAGGCTGACGAACCTGAGATGGACCTGGAGACACCATTCTCAGGTTGGTCAGTCCTGGAGGCACTGCCCAGGGGCAGCTGGCAGAGCCCTCAGCAGGCACGTTTCTCCTCCTGGATCCTCCCCCCGAGTGCACCAGAAGCTTCTGAACCAGTATAGGAAGTGGCTCCAGGTCTGCATCCTGCCCAACTGTCCCTTCCCAGGTTCTGTGGATATGTCCAGGCTGCAGCCCCATCCTCACAGCTCTCCTCTCTCCTCCAGGTGAGACGCCCAGAGGCTCAGAAAGGCAGCTCCAAGGCCACTAGCTCCCAACCCCCAATCGGACCATCAGAGGGCATCCCTGAGGGCACCACCGATTCTCATCCTCAAACTGGACTCCCCTGATGTGTCCAGTAGCTGCATTAGGTGCTGTTCCCTGGACAGTTTTGGACCTTGGAACATGGGAGGCTCCCAGGTGCAAGAGGAATTGCCCCTCCTCCCACTGGCTCCCAATTACCCTCCACCATGACTGTCTGGAAAGTGACCCACTTCCATCACTCCAGGGGCACCTGGCAAGAAATGGGGCCAAGAAGTCTCCTAACCTGTGGCCAGGTCTCCCTGAGCTGCTTCTGATGAGGGGACCCAGCTGGAGGAGACAGGCCCCATCCAGAAGAGGGAGGAGGCTGTCTCCCCTAGGGTGGAGCTAAGTGGAGGGGTGGGCAGCTGCACCCTCTCCTCCTAATATACGTGCATGCGTGTCTATGGGTGGACTGCTGCTGCACCAGCGTGTCTGGTGGTGTCGGCACGTGCACGTGTGTGTTTGTTTTCTGGGAGCTGGTCAGCCCCAAGCTGGACTCTGGGGGGCCCACCCAGGAATGACCTAACCCTGCCCAGCTACTCTAACTGTGCGCCCCAGTCCTCATCTGGGAAACCTGGCTCGACAGAATGGCATCTTCCCTGCCTCGTGGCCCTGTCGCACCTCCGGAGGGGGCTAGGCCTGCTGCAGCCTCCAGGTTCCCAGCACACAGCACAAGAATGAGTGAGTGAAGGAATGGGTGCCTTGGAGACATGGGAGAGGGAAGACTTACCAGGTTCGGGAGAAGCCCTCCTGCTGACCTTTGGGCCCCAGGTCGGTCCTCTGTCACTGGACCCTGGCCACCCCTTGGACAAGCCTCCTGCCTTTACCTGCCCACCCTTGGCCTGGCCCCCACCCAGTGACTTCCTGTCTCCGCCCCATGACAAGCTTTTCCATTACATGGCCTTTGTGGGGGGGGGGGGGATACCAAAGACACTGGGGGACAGGAAAGAGGCCAAAACCAGAGCGGAGGGGGCAGGTGAGGGCGCTGGAGCCTGACAGCTCACCTAGAGCAGCCCAGACATCAGTATCATGCACCCTCACCCAGGCAGGCCTGCCACAGGCCAGATATGAGGAGCCAGGAGCAGCGAAGGCAAGCTGCACATAGTGAAGGACGGCTGACCCATTGAGGCCCTGGCCACCTCTCCTGTAACTGGGGATCTGGCTAGTGGCTAGGACCAGCTCATCACTCCCTCCTGCAACTGCCCGCACACTGATTTCCGCTGGGCCTCCTGCCTAGTACACACACGTGGGGCGTGGGGGCGGGGTGCCTGCAGAGGCTGCCTGGGAGACCCAGGGCCCTAGGTCCAGGCCGGGTGGCTCATCCAGGAGAGCCAGGGCCCCAGCTCTGCCCTCTCCTAAATCTGGCCCTGAGCCTGAGGCAAGGACGGCCTGTCCTGCTGGGGAGAAGGCCGGCTCTGGCCAGGGCGCCGCAGAGGACAGTCCCCAGACCCGCCCCCCTCCATGGCTGCCTTGCAGTTTGGGGACGCAAGCAGCCAAGCAGCTGGCAGCTCAGGGGCCATGCCCAAGCCCAGTCCCAGGCAGAACAGCATTCCCAGGCGCCAGCTTATTGGTCAGAATTTCAGTTTTTCTAAAAATGTGTTTATTTTATGAAAGGTATAGATAAGTTATGCTGGTAACGTTGTTTAACTGGAATGAGTCAATGTCTGTACTCTGTAAGCAGAGCCAGGAGGCAGGAGTTGGGTGGGGACACAGATGGAAGAGGATGGCGGCTGGCTAACCCGTGGAGGCCACTTCCTCTTCGTCGCTGCCTTCGAGGACGGCATCAGTCCCAAAGTAGCGGTCACCGAAGTTCCCTAGAGAAAGAAGCAGACCCTTGTGGTGGGGACTCGGGCCCTGCGGCCCCCATGCCCCGCTGACTGGCCTAGGCAGCCTCACCGATGCCCGGGATGATGCGGAACAGGTCATTGACACGCTTGTCCACGGCCGTGGTGATGATTCTCACGCGTGGAAATGCGTAGGCCACCGAGTGAACACCCATCTCCGCCATGAGCAGCGACAGCAGGAAGATCTTGTCTTCGGGCACGTCGTGGTCCTGCGCCAGAAGGGACAGGATGGGGAATCCCAGCCCAGTCCAGCCGCCCGCAGCCGCCGGGTCCACTCACCAGGAGCACGCGCACAGCCATCATGGCCGCGGCGCCCGTGGACACAGTGCAGTCCATGAGGATCACGTGGTCGTCGCTAATGTCCTTGGGCAGCCGCAGGTAGTGGAGCTGGGGGAAGCCAGAGCATCAGAGGAACCCAACCCAGGGCCCCGCCTTAGGCCCCGCCCACGCCCAGGCTCCACTCGCACCTCTGGCTCCCCGGTGAGCTGGTTGGTCTGGATGAGGATCGTGCCGATGCGCACGTCCTTGCACACCGCCCGCAGCGCTGGCTCCATGGTCTCCCCCGCCCGCAAGATGGACACGCCAGTGATCTAAGGAGGACGGCTGAGCTGGACCCCACCTCACAGACCACCCCAGTCCAGCCCAGGTCGCGCCCCTACCCCACCCATGCGATACCTGCTTCCCAGCGTAACACTTGCCGGCATAGTCCTGCCCCTGCGGGGTCTGCACGACGCAGTCCTGCAGCACAGAGGTTGGGGGCGCTGGTGAGCACGAGGGGCCGCAGGCCCCACCCCCCACCCAGCCCTGCGCACCTGGAAGGGCAGGAAGGACAGCGCGTGCTCAATGAGCAGCCGCATCAGCCTCTTAGAGTAGAAGATGAACTCATCTCGGCTGGTCTCCTTGTCCCTGCGGGCCTGGGCTTCAGCAAAAGGTGCCCCGCCTACCCCGCCCGCCGCGCCCACCGCCCCCGCCCCCGCCGCACCCCCTCACCTGATGATGGTGTGCATGCCCCGCACCTGAGGCGTGCTCTTGAGGACACTCAGCGTCCGGGGCAGCGGGTGGCACTGGTGCGCCGAGGCCAGCGCGGCCCTGGGGACACAGACTGATTGAGCGCTTCTCCCACGGCCATCCTCCCACTCCAGACACTGTGGGCTGATGTGGTGGGGCAGCCGATTGTGCAGGTGGGAGCCGCAGCCTCCCTATGGTTCATCTGGAGGGAGGGCCCTGGCCTGAGATAGCCCCGCCCTCTCAAGGACAAGGCAAAGGTTAAGGGACAGTGGAAGGCAGAGCAGCCGACCATTAGGTAGGAAGCCAGCTGCAGTGGGAGCCTCCCTCCTGGAGGCAGGGACCAGGCAGTGAGCGGGGTCTCAACCTGCAAGGAGTCCCCACCAGACACCTCTCCCTAAGGCAGGGGTGGGGAACCTCTTCCCAGCCCAGGGCCACGTGGATCTTTATAAGCCTCATTTATGGGCCATAGAAAATTATCAACTTAAAAATTAGCCTGCTCCGTTTTGGTCACACATGCAATTAACTCACCACTAATGCCTTGGCAGGGCCAGACCCCATGATTTTGAGGGCCAGATACAGGCAGCTGTTCCCACCCCTGCTCTAAGGGAACAGCTGAGCTTTGGGGCAAGCCCTGACCCTTCCCCCCAGGGGATGTGAGGCCCCTCAGGAGAGGGGGACAAAGTTGGCTGAAGCTCCCCCTGCTGCCCCATGCCTGGAGGGAGCCAGGGAGCAGGAGTAGGGGACGGGGAAGGGTCAGGGGTAGCCAGGGGAGAGGAGGTGGGCAGGAGGGGAGGAGAGGGCAGGGGAGAGGGGGGGAGAGGAAGGGCAGGCAGGCGCAGCCCCAGCACAACCCCCAGGCACCACACCAGGCACTGCACTCGTCCTCACATATCCCAGCGCAGCTTCCTCTGCTTGCCAGGTGAGGAGGCGCAGAGCATGTCGGGGAGGGAAGGGCAGGCAACCCCAGGTTTACAGAGAGGAGGAAAAGAACAGAGAAAAGACCACTCAGCAGGAAGCATGGGCCCTGCCGCCAGTGGCCTGGGGAGGAGCAGAGGCGGGCAGGCCAGTACCAGATGCAGGAAGCCCTGGAGGAGGGTGACCCAGGATGTCATCCCGCCCACCCACAAGCAGCACCTCCTGGGGCTGCGGAGGTGGGGCAGGGGGTGGGGGGGTGCCAGCTGCTGGCGGCCGCTTCCTTGGCTGACCAGAGAAAGGGAACTGTCACTGGCTGTGCTGAGGTGTTTTCTCCAACCTGAAACCCCGGAAACTTTTTCTCAGAGCAGAGGCTTGCAGCGGACCTGGCCCAGGAGACGCAGGGCCGGGCCTGGTGAGCCAGGGGCCACGCAATGGCAGCAGCTGGCGGCTCCAGCATAGTGGAGCTTAGGGGCTCTGAGCATGAACTGGGGGCTCCCCTGCCAGGTGGCTCAGCCCAGCACATCCTGACTCCACAGAGAGCGGGTCACTCCTGTTGCCCACTATGTGAGGACAGGATAGCACCCCAGGACTCCCTGGCTGCCCTGGCCTTCCAGAGCTCCTCCTGGCTGTCTGCGCACTGGCCCCGGGTGGGCAGGGGGCCAGAGGGCTGGGGCACTACCACCTGGGCGGTCCAGCCCTTCTGATCAGGCAAATGTGCACCCCAGCTCTGGATGCTGAGGTTCGTGCCTGTGGCTACTTCCCTGGGGGCCAAGCAGCTGAGCCTCTGGGGTTGGGAGGGAGCCTCCAGGGACCTCTGGTCAGCCTAGACTAGGGCGACCTTAGACAAGTCCCTAAACCTCCCTGTGTCTCAGTTTCCTCATCTGCCCAAAAGGAAAGGCAGAAGCAGTGTGGGGGCCACCACACCCCCTTCTGTGCCTGGACCAGGGCTGCCGAGGGTGGGCGCAGCAGCGAGGACAGCCCCGGGTCCTGGCGCCGTGGGTGCTGGGGATATCTTACCTGACACTGAGTTCACGCTGCGGCAGTGACAGGAGACAAGGGAACAGTGCGTCAATGGTGGCAGCATACTCACCTCATAGTCACCCGACAGCCTGTTGCTGCCGTGTGCCCCGCCCTCCCCCAGGAATGGGCATGTCACATGGGAGGACAGTCCCAGTCACAAGAGGGAGCCAGCTCCCTAGAGCCTCTGACCTGGGCGCCCTCTAACCTGGGTGCCCTCTGACCTGGGCAGGCAGAGCCTCAGGTCTCAGCCCAGAACATGAGACCTTTGGTCGGGGTCCTGCCAAGGGTGCTCAGGACATGGGACTTGCGCCAAAATCCAAGTCCCTCCAAAGGGTGGGAGGGACAGGAATGGCCCCTTCTGGGCAAGGCTCAGCTCAGGCTGGGAGCACCGGGGCAGACCTGAGCCCCACTTTCTCAGGGAACCTTGCTGTATCCACCAGTACACAGGATTGACCAAGCAGGACAGCGGGAGCACGTGGGGGCCGCTGGACCAGGGCTATGAGTGGTGGCAGCAGGGGCCCGGCGGGGCTGGGACACAGGCCCTGGCCAGCTGGCTTACCTCCTCCAGCTGGCTGTGCACGTGCTGGACGATCAAGTCAATGGCCACTGTGTTCCCGCTCCCTGGGGTGGGAAGGGCAGGAGGGTGAACCAGCGGGAGGGTGATGGGCAGCGCATCCCTCCCCTCCGCAGCCTGCTCACCTCGGGGCACCACAATGTCGGCCAGGCGCATGGTGGGCTGGATGTACTGGTCGAAGGCTGGCTTGACGAACTTGTTGTACTGCTTGATAACACCCGTGATGTCGCGGCCACGCTCACTGATGTCCCGGCGAAGCCGTCGCACAAGGCGGATGTCAGAGTCTGTATCCACAAAGATCTTCATGTCCAGGAGCTGGAGAGGAGCAAGCCACTGCTAGGGAGGCTAGCACGCAGAAGCCATGAGGCCGTGTGACCAAGACCTGGCTCCTGCACAGCCCGAGAGCAAGCCAGGCCCGTGGCACATGAAGGGTCTGGAGGGCAGGGGTGCTGTAAGCCAGGTTTGGTCCAAGGGCACGGGTTCGATGCTCCTCTAGGCAGCCTCCCTCACTGACACTCTCACACTGGGGACTGGAGCTTGGTGAGTCTGGGGTCTGTCCCCACACTCAGCACACAGCAGGTAACCCCTGAAGGAGCCATGGCGGGTGTTAGGGGTAGCGGGTTCCTGGGGCCTGAGCTTCAGAACTCCCACAGGAAGCGCACAGCGGCTATGAGCACAGCCTCTGCAGGGCCAGGACAGGGAATGGCCAGGCTGTCCATTCCCCCAGGGTCAGGAGCAGCCTGTGCAGACCCATAGACAGACGGGGGCGACTCCCTCCCAGACATCAGCATGCACATGAGCCATGCCCACCCCACCCCCAACGTCACAGCGATCTTGGCAACCGCAGGGACCCCAGAGGACAGCAGAGAGAACACCGACAGGAACGTGGTGTGTGCAGGTGAGGACAGAAAGGAAACCAAGGTACCAGCCCAGAGCTTGTGCCCAGACCCAGGAGGTGTGGCCCCTCGGTCTGCCACCAAAGGCATTTCCATCTTCTCTGTGGGTGACAGACCTGCCCTGTCTGCTCAAACCTACAACCTGGACCTCCTCCTGGGAGAGGACCCGCTCCTCACTGACACCCAGGGACCACATATTGGATAGGACAAGTGACCCTGTGCCACGGGACAGGGTTAGTGACAGGGCCTGCCCAGAGGAGGCATTTAAGGCGAGTCTTGTGGGAGGGCGTCCTGGCAGGAGGATGGCCTGGAGCCCGCCCTCACCTCCAACAGCGTCTTGTCAGCAAAGGCCATGATGCCCTCGAAGATAATGACGTTGGCACCGTAGAGCGTCTTCTGCAAAGGGAAGGAGCCTGTGCTGACACCTGTGCCTGCCCGTGTGCCCTCCCAGTCCGGCTGCTGGGCCTACCCAATCTTTCTTGCGGCTGTGGGTGGTGAAGTCGTAGACGGGGACCTTGACGCTCTTGCCCTGCTTCAGCTTCTGGAGGGTAGACACGATGAGGTCAAAGTCGAAGGCATCCGGGTGGTCGAAGTTGTAGTTGTGGAGGGCAGCCTGCTCCTGCTGCTGCCGGGTGAGCACCTGTGAGGAGAGCAGGCTGCACTGAGCACAGGGGGGCAGCAGGCCCCCGGCAAGCAGCCACCGCTGGGTCACCTCACCTTGTAGAAGGAGTCCATGGACAGCAGGACCACCCAGGGCACGTCCAGGGCCTCGATGATCATCCTGGCCACAGTGGTCTTCCCAGAGGCACTGCCACCGCCCAGGCCTGTTGGGGGAGCAGAGGAGGTGGCTGCACACCTGGGTCCCAGGGGCGGTGGGGCCAGGAGAGCCCTTCCAACCAAGTCACTGCCACTGGAAGCCCAACCTCTGCCACTGGAGAGCGCCCTGGCACCTGATGGCGGGTCCTGCCCACCCACTCGGTGGGTGACAGGGAGGTGGCAGCCGACTCACCAATGGCAAAGGCCTCCTTGGACTGTGTGCCATGCTCGTTGTACCAGGGCGGCCGCCCTGCCGTGTAAATGGTGCGTTTGCTGGTGCGCAACAGGGGCGGCTCAGATTTGCACTGGCTGGTGGTGCGTTTCCGCGGTGAGCGCCCAGTGCCCACGGGTGGGAGGAGCCTGTCCAAGGCCTCAGCATTGCTGCTGCAGAAAGGAGAACAGCTCGCTTGCTCGGCCAGCCCCACCACTAAGCCCACCACCACATCAGGCCCAGCATGGCTGTCTCTATGACGCACTCCCCATGCAGGCACCTGGGCATGGCTGAGATGGCACACAAAACCCACCTGCCACCCACCCACAGGGCCTGTAGCCTAAGTCACTGTTCACACAAGTTCAGAGGGGCAGCAAACCACAATGAAAATGCAGGGGGAGTGCCATCCATGCCAAGGACAGTGACGTGGATGGATGTAGGAGGGAGACTGTGAGCTGGGAGACCCTTGGGGAGGCCACTGATTCTCGCCCTCCAGCACCCTGCAAACTGCAGGGAGGAGGGTGGAGGGCCCACAGCCCGCAAGGTGGCAGTTCAGTCTGGGAAAGGCAGGCAGCACCTGTGCCCAGCTATCCCCATGCTGCATTGCTCATGGGAGGGGACATACCACCTGCCTGGGCTCCATTGTGGTTACTGGCCTGAGGCCCCAAAATCAACAGGGAGGGCTTCTGGGGAGGCCCAGGTGGCTGAGCAGCCTGGCTCGACACCTGCTCAGGAAAGGCCTGAGACGGATGGGGACACGGAAGGTGTCCTGGACGTGGGTCGGGCGAGAAGTAAACGAAGATGTTTATGTGAAAACCAACATGTGGATTGCCAGCCTGCTTGCCCTTTGGGTCTGTGCATGTGAGTGGGACGTGTATGCGCACAATGAGCTAGAAGCAGTGCCACGATTGCCCTGGACACCAAGATCTGGAACAGGGATTTCTGCCCCATTTGAATGTCTTACAAGTACGTGCCCCTCTGTTATAAAAAACCAGACCAAGTCCTGGTCTGGGTTGCAGCTCAGTCCTGCTGTCACCGCTACAACCCGCCATGCCAGGTGGTGCCTGTGCACGTGCTGGGGGACAGCAGAAGAGGTGAGCTGCGGCTCCCACGCAACAGGCACACCAGCAGCCTTGAGGGCACAGAGAGCGATGTCCACACATAGGGGCAAGCAAGCCCGCAGTGCTGACAAGAGACACATGGCCCCATGGCGGAGGGGTGGGGGTGTGGGGGCGGTGGCGCAGCTTCTCGCAGCAAGCCTTCCACCCGCATGCGGTGCTCAGTGGCACCTCCACAGGGACAGCCATTACCTTCGGGCTCCGTTCAGAACCCGGTGCTAATGATCACCATGGGGTTGGGTGCCAAGATGACCCAGTGGCAAGGCAGGCCTGGGGATAGGCCATAGCACCACCATAGACCGTGACCACCTGGGGGACTCAGGATTGGCACGGACCAGCTGCCCTGGAGACAGATGGTGTCCACAGGCCCCGGTCACCCTGGAAATGGCAGACAGAGCCATCCAGGCAACAAGGAAGCCCCTCCCCTCTGTGCTTTCTACTCAGGGAGGAAACCCCGAGAAATTATGGTTTGCAAAGGGCAAGACCTGGCCAGCAAGGGCGCACCTTGCTGAGGATGGCCTTGCAGAACGGACTCCGACAATGGAGGCCAGGGTTGGCACCACTCTTGTCCCTCTGCTTCTCACCCCAGACTGGTGGCCTCTGGAGGGAGCCTTCAGGTCCCTGCTGTGCCTGATCCGCATCCTACTGAGGTCATGATGACCACCAGCAAGGACTACTTCCAAGGCTGGTGCTGCCGACATCCTGGGGCAGACACCTCCGTGGGACAGGGGAAAGTGGGCCAGGGAGGACTGCCAGAAATCTGCCCGCCTCAGCATGCAAGGGGCCTGCAAGCGTCAGGCCGGGTCTGCAGCCAAGCCCAGCCCATGGCCTTCTCCAAGCCTGGCTCTCTGGGAGCCAGGGACAAAGCCTCATGTGCCCTCAGAGTGAGCCATTTCACAGTGGGACCGATCTAATTTCGATAAGGCAAACTCGCACAGACCTTGTTTCCCTGGTCACAGGCAGACAGGGCACACTGACTACGATGACAGGGCAATTCAACTACAGGACTGGGAGACACAGACCCGCCTGCAATGAGCAGCCCCCGTGCCTGCGGGTGGTGGGCCCTACCCGCCCCAAGCACCTGCCTGGCTCTTGCTCCCTGATGTGCAGCGCCCCCGACAGGAATCGACCGAGATGCAGGGGAGGCGGGGCTCTTCACCACAGCTGCGGACAATCGGCCTGCCACTCACCTGCCTTCTGCTCCAAGGGCCCAGCACCCTGAGATCCTGATGCCAGGGTAAGCTGGGGGGCTGCTCATGGCTGGACACAAGATGATCCGAGGTGTCTGCAGGGCACCCCACACTACCTTAGGTCCACAGCAGCCCCCTAGGACAACTCAGGAACCACGTGACTGCCCCTCCATGGGTGGGTGGGCAGCCAGTATGAGGCCAGACCCCTGGCTTCAGAGGCTATCCACTGGGAGGCCGGGAGCCAGCAGCTTGGAGGCCCCTGAGGCCCCTGTGCCGAAGGAACAGCTCTCACCACCAGCCCCAGAGCTGAGGTCACAGGCATAAGAGGATCACCCAGTTGGGGCTGTGCACTCGCCGATATTAATAGCACTGACCCTGCTGCAGAACAGGCCAGCCTCGGGTGTGAACTGCCCCCTGGGCACAGGCTGGCAACACTGCTGGCCCAGGGCTTGGTGAGGACCGCCGTGCACCCCCTGAAACGAGCTTCAGAGCCCAGGCCTGCCTGCAGTTGCAGGGCCAACTGCCCCCAGCGGAACAGGGGTATCTGAGCTATCTCTTGGCCAAGCTAAGATGAATGTCAGTGCAGAGTTGGGCCTTCCACCCATCCCCAAGGTGCCTCCTAGAGGCATAAACAAATCTGAAACTCTACCCTCCTGAGCATCTGAGAATAACTGCCTGCTCCGCCCTCCACAGCTAGGCTCCAGCATGTCCCCCAAGGCCACCTGTGCTTGGTGTTGGGGGGGAATGACACAGCCATGCCCCAGCCTGGTGTCAGGAAGAGGAGCCAATTCAGAAAGGACAAGTCGCTAAAGGAGCTGTCCTCAAGTCTGCACAGGGGCTGCCTCCACAAGTCCTGACTCCTCCCTCCTATCAGGTCACTGCCTGTCGCTGGCTTTCCTCGTTGGTGTTTTAATCCTCACTCAAGGATTTTTCCATTCATTTGCAGAGAGAATGGAAGGATGGGAGAAAGGGGGGAGTGGGGGGGAGGGAGAGAGAGAGGAGAGAGAAACATCAATGTGAGAGAGACACATCTATTGGTTGCCTCCCTCACATGACCCAACTGGGGCTGGGATGGAACCAGCAATGGCGGTACATGCCCTAGATCGGGAATGGAACCTGAGACCCTTTGGTCTGCGGGCTGATTCCCCAACCACTGAGCCAAACTGGCCAGGGCCAGCTTTCCTCCTGACTCAGCTTCCAACAACATCCTTACGGCTGCCAGAACCTCACCAGAGAGAAAATTCCAGATAGGGTTCAAACATCTGAAAGGGGCCTCTCCTGCCTGCCTAGGTAACATGGGTGTGTCCACACCCACCAGAGGCATCTGGAGGCGGGACTGGCTTGTCGGTCTTTGCCCACAGGAGCTTCCTTCCTGACCCTGGGCTTGGGCAGATGGGGGGCTGGCCCACACTCAGGGAGGCTGGACAGGACCGCACAGTTGGAGCAGGCACCCAAGGCTTCCACTCCTGCCTGACACCCCATCCCCATTGAGGGAAGTTTGCCTGGGGAGTGAGTAAAATGAGGCAAAGGGTAGGGGAGAGAGAGGGGCTGGTTCACCAGGGCCGGGCTCAGGGACAGAGGGTTCAGGGTGTCTTTCTCAGGGCAGGTGCAGTAATGGGGCTGCATCCTCACCCCATCACCCTGGAACCCCTGGCAGGACCCCTCCTTCCCAATGCTCTGGGCCAGCCTCCCTGCACCCCACAGCTGCAGCCCCAACCCCACCTGGACCAAACTAGGACACAGCCTGAGGAGCGCAGGTACCGCCACAGGTGCCCATTTGTCCACCAGCACATCCATGGTTAAGGGAGTTCGAGGGCCTGTAGAGGGGCTGACCCTCTACAGGCACAAGAAACAATAGCAAGATAGACAGACCACAGGTGTGGCCGCAAGGTGGAAGGAGAAGATGGGACAGTGGGCAGGGAGAGGCTCAGGGGCCCTGGACTCCAGCAGAGCCAACTCTGGAGCCCTCCAGGGTGGTACAGGGACTGCAGGGGAGCCCTAGGCCTCAGCGTCAGGAAAGGGCGGTGAGCAGAGCAGCGCCAGGGCAGACCCATGGTCTCCGGAGAAGAGCCCTGCAGTCCAGTCACTGCCCTCTGGTCCTGGGTCCCATCCTCTATGCACAGGGCAGGGCCCCGACAGTAGCTGCCACCAACCTGTCTTCAGGGAGTGCTTTTCTCAAGAACTGCAATGGCCCTGCCTCCTCTGAGCTTGGGCTAAATCAAAGATTCTTTGGAACCAGCAGGTGTCACCGACAGGTCCTATTAGACCCTGTCCCCCCGTACCAAGCTCTTAGTCACTGCTCACTGGGAGGGTGTGAGCCCAGGAGGACACATACTCCATCAGGGCCCCGCAGCCACTTCTTGTCGACACTCAGGCAGGAGCTGTCATGGCAGGGCAGCCGGGCCTAATTCCTCTCTCTGCAGCACCCAGGCTGCCCTAGAGGGCTCCCTCCCGTGATGGCCCATCGGAGCCCAGGAGCCCAGGCTGAGCCCTCCGCGGAGCCTTCCCCAGGGCACAGCTCAGACCAGCAGGGAAGCCGGCCTTCGGGCCGGGGCGTGGCCCAGCACTGCTCTGCACCGCCCCCTGGTGGCGCGGACCCTGGAGGCACCGAGCAGGAACCAGTTTCCTCCCGGCCACTTCCGCCTTCCAGCCAGCCAGGCTCCTCCCCACTCCACCCATGACGTCCCCTCCCAAACCCCTACAGAAGCGTCGAGGGTGTTCCTCCACCAGGCGGGGCAGTCAGGGGATAATCCATGCACCACCTGACCCCCAGAATCATGAACGCTGGTCTCTCGGTGGGGCGGGGGCAAGGAACGGCCCACCGCGGGGCGTCAGGCAGGCACACACGGCAGCCCAGGTGCCCAAGATCCATCCACTAGGGAGAGAAGCCTCAGGGAGCAGAACGCGCTCCATCCGCCCAGCCTCCGCCTGAGCGCCCAGCTGCGGGCTCAGCCCCGCAACCGCCGGGAACCTCCCACCGCGGCCGGGGACCCGAGTGCGTGGGTGCGGTGTGCCGAGGAGACGGCGGCCGCCTCGCCCCAGCCGGGGCAGGGCGGATGCTCTGGCTCCCGCGGCCGTCCCCCCCTCAGCGGACGGAAGGGACGTGCGCGACCCCGGCCGCACTCGGCCGCCACGCCTACCGGTCCTCGCTCTTCGCCACCGTTCGGTCCGTTCCGTCTCCGGCCGCGGGGGGCGGCGGGGACGAGCGGGGAGCATCGGCGGAGGCCGGGGGCGCAGCCATGGAGCTCCAGGCCTCAGCGCTGACGAATGGGCGGGGTGGGCCGCTCGAGCCGAAGTTCGGAGCCTGCCGGCGCGTCCCATGGACTACAAATCCCACAAGGCTATGCGGCTGGGTAGTCCCCCCTCCCCCGCATTGGGCATCGTTAGCCCGGGGAAGGACCCTACCCCGCCTGTTGCCACAAATTCAGCCGCACACAACCCCTGGAAAACAATCAGTAAACATTTATTTGATACAGTCATTTTTAATACATACAGTTGATGGCCCGCCTGTGCCACTCAGGGCCTGGGAGCGGGGACGAGGACCGGGACAGTCACGAGGTGAGCAGGGCCCGAGCTCGCCGTCAAAACATCTTGCAAATAAACACTTTGTAGATAGAATATATATGTATATATATGGTTACAAGGGATAGCTGGAACCTCTCTCAAAATGCACTTATGTACGGAGAACTGGCATTAAAAAAACCAAACCAAGAAACCCAAAGTACAGAATGTGTGGCTGCCAGGCGGGAGGAACTGGCCGCCCCCCCCCCCCCCCCCTTGAACCTCAGTTCCAGGACTAGCCTCCTGAGGCCACACGGGGACAGCCCTGCCTCCCGCAGGTCAGAGTGCACCGTCCTTTCCCTTCTGAACTGGGGGGGGGGGGAAGGGGGGAGGGGGCAGGCTACCGCTGAGGGCCACCAGTCACATTAAGAGACACCCTCATCCATCTGCCTTTGCACAAGCAAATAAAGTGCATCCTATTTTTGTGTGAAGTGTCAGCCCTTTCCTGTTCTCAGGGCAAGGGGATGGGCAGGGCCAGAGGTAGATCTTCAGAAAGGGACCCGGCATTGTGCCCTGGGCTGGGTCTCAGGCATAGTCCATGCCTACTACACCCTGGAGTCTGCCAGTCGGGACCCTCTCACCGAAGGTGTCAGCCAAGGCCAGGTTACCTGGCTGTGTTCCTGCCAGAGTGGAGGTGGGCAGGTTCTGCTGAGCCACCCAGGGCTCTGCCCCTGTGAGGAGGGCTCTGCATCCAGCTTGCCACTGCACTCAACAACCAGAGCTAGGGGAGTAGGGAGGCAGGTCCAACCCACCAGCCACTTTGGGCAGCAGCCCCCACACCCACTTTAAAGACAAAGAAGGGGGTTAAAGTGCTAAACTTCAAGTTATCCAAGACCCCACCTCTTCCCACACAACTAGGCGGGAGTCCCACTCCAGGGACCATCTGTGGACTTTGGAGGGTGACCTGGAAACACCCCCCAGCAAAAACCAGCCCCCCACATCCCAAGGGCCAAGTACCTGAGAGGCTGGGGTAGGTGGCTGTCCCCAGTAGAAGTGCTGAAGTCCAACCTCCTCCAGCCATTGGTGACAAGGGCAGAGAAAGTGTACCTGGGGCTCCTGTCAGCGCCTGCTTCCCTCTCCCCTCCTGAGGCTGCCCCTGCAATGGCTGCCTGACCCACCTCCACCGGCTCTACACCACAGTGACACCCAGGGCACAGGAAGGAAAGCCTCCTGTCCCAGAGCCCAGCCACTGCGCCCACCTTGACTGACACTGGGTCATTCCCATGTGCCATGTGTGTGAATAGGAAGGATCCACATCTCTACACCCCCTCCCTACACCACCAGGCCAGGGCTGCCCAGGAACAGAGCCTCTGGACAAAGAAGCCAGAGACAGGCAGCACAGTGACCTGGCCCCACAGCCCCTGGGAACTTGTCCCCCTACTGCAGGGTGAGGAGAGCCCAGTCCAGCTTGGAGCCCCTCCTCTCCGGGGCTGGGTGAGGATGGCAGCTTGGGGCAAAAGGGTGCCCAGTCAGTACTGCCTCCCTGAGCAGGGGAGGGACCCCAGGGACCCTAGCCCAGCCCCCAGATCCACCATTGGCACCAGGAGATCCTTAGCACCAAAATGTCAGATTGTAAGTTTTTGTATAAAAAAACAGAATAAAAAAAGGTTGTTACTTGTCACAGCCACAAGACTGGCATCCACTACACACCGAGGAGAAACAAGCACACAGGAAAATATCAAAATTCACATCGTCCAGGATCGGCAAGGCCGAGCCCTCAGCCCACCCCCAACCCCCTGTGGAAAATAGCCTCCATCCAAACCTAGTGACTCTGAGTGCCCTCCTCCCTGAGGCAATGCCACAGCTGGAAGGCGGGGCCCAGGGAGGCCAGAGGTGTTGACCCACTCCTCCAGGTGCCCTGGATTCCAGCCTGAACCCCAACCTGCAGGCCTAGCTGTCCTCAAGGCCCCAAAGGGAGCCAAGACAGCCCCGAGCTCCCATCAACCCACTGTAACCTTGGCCAAGCCCCCTCCCTAGCCTTCAGCTGTCATATCAAAAGACCACACAACCAGAAACAAAGGGGCAGGTAAAAAAAGGGTAGGGTGCTCCCACAGGAACCTGGCCACAGGCCAAACCAGACCAGTAGACAGAAGGCAGTGGTCACTCCACAGAGCTGGGCTCAGTTCCCTGCCCCACATGCCCACGGCCCCAGGGCCCAGACTGGCCTATCCCTAACCTATCAGGCTATCCCAGCCAGGCCCTCAGTGACAGCAAAGCTGGAGCGTGCTCCTCGTGGCCCCAGCTCCTGCAGCCCTGCAAGTGGAAAACCAGAGGCCCTCCCTTGCCCCAAGCAGGGAGTACCGCTGGGAATAGCAGAGAGCCCATTGGTGTGGCCACTTTCTCCCCACCAGGATGGACACAAGCCAGTGGGACGGGGGGGGCCCAAGCACAGCAGGGGTCACACAGGCAGGGAGGGTGGGCCTGGAGAGGTAGAGAACAGAAGCTGAGGAACCAGAGGCGGGAAGGGTGAAGGGGACGGACCATCAGGTCAGCACGGAAGCGGTCAGACTCAGGGTCTGTCCAGGGAGGTAGCTGGGGGTGCTGGGGTTCCAGTGTTGGGTAGAGAGGCGAGGCTGCTGAGGTACCCTCATCAGCCCAGAACCAGGGACCCCCGAGCCTTGGGCCTGAGGAAGCAGGTGGGGCACGCAGCTCACGTGCCTGGGGCCAAAAGGCATCTGGCCACTCTGCACCACCCCCATGGCACTGAGGCCCAGGCTGCAGACCCTCCCTCTACCCCTCCAGGCTCTGCCAGGCCCGTGAATGTCCCTCCAAGCGATTGCACTTCTGTGACTGCCCCTGGCCCTTCTCAGGGAGCCCCAGCCCAGGTGTGCCTGCAGCAGCCTGCAAGGGAAGGGCCACCTTCACGGAGAAGAGCAGGGCGGCTGCCCCACTGGACAGAGGAGGCAGGTGTGGGGCTGGGGAACTGGCGGGCAGGGCATCCCAGAGCTAGCTACCCCATCTGGACAGAGGAGGGCTTGGCCAGCATGGGGCCAGGCCCTGCCAACCACCATGCTCACTTCTCGGGTGACTTGCTGGCTCCCACCTTCCGGCCAGTGGAGCCCCGGGCACCCTTGTCTCTGCCTTCTGGGAGCCAGTCCTCCTGGCAGGGGGGCATCTTGGGTGCAGACTCCTCAGGGAGCTGCTCCTTGGGCCTGCGGCCCCGTTTCTTCCCGCCTGTCAGACTCTTCTCCTCCTTCCTGGGTACCAGTGATTCCTGGCTCCTGTGTTTGGGAGGCGAGTCTGCCGAAGCGCGGAACCAGTTCTGGGGGGAGAAAAATAGCCGTAGAGGCCCCGGGACAGAGGGGCGCCAAGCTTCTCGGCCCCCAGGAAGCTGAAGCCACTTGGACGAGAAGCACGAGAAGCACCCGGTCTTTCCATGTTGGCCTCTCACTCAAACATCACCCCCCACCCCCACCCCCGGCCCATTCCACCCAGGCACAAGGCCCCACGGCCCCCGCACAGGCTGTGCCACCCACCTCTGCGTGGGCCTTGAGGATGTGGTACTTGACGCCACTCTCAGAGCTGAACTCCTTCGGACACAGCAGACAGTGGTATTTCCCCACCAGGTGGTCTCCCTGCAAGACACAGGGCAGCCCAGCCCCAGGTGTTGGCTCAGGACTTCCCCCACCTGCAGCTACAGGGAAGGTGGCCCCGGCTTATCTAGGCAGGTCAGCATGCCCCTTGGCACCCACGGGAGAAGCCCGTGGGCAGAACAACTTGGGACTGACTGACTTATGTCTGTGGCTGGGGGACGGCAAAGGGTCCTGGGCTGAGGTGATCACGGAGCACCAGCTAGTCCTGGGCTCATGGAAGAGGCTGCCCAAAAGGCCAGGTCGCATGTTCCACGTGTGGGGTCCCAGGGGCACTGCTGAGGACCTGTGCACATGGTGGACAGCCTGTGACTCACCTTACTGCAGCTGGCGAGGTGGGCCTTGAGGCCGGACACACTGGAGTAGATGGCTTCACAGCACTGGGCAGGAGACAGTCATGGGTAGGACCTCCTGGCACCGCCCCCACACAAATCATAGCTCCTACCCCATGGAGACTTGTGGCCGGCTGGGCCTCGGGGGCTGAGGTCGAGGCCTCTCTGCCAACAGGGTTCTGTCTGAGCACCCTGCAGAGGCCCAGGGACCACAGGTAGGCTGGCCACTTGGAAGGTTGTCACCCAGGGCCATACCTGGGCTCTCTGTCTCTAAGTCCCAGCGTCCCCATGCCCACCCACCAGCCTGCCCCAGCTCACGTCATTGGGACAGTTGACGTGGCCTTTCTCCTTGACTTCGTTCTTCCATGTCTCTAGCAGCTGGGCGTTGAGTGTGGGGAGGCCTGGCCGAGTGTAGTTGAGCTGTGAAAACAGGCAGGCACCGGGGTGAGCCCCGGCAGTTGGGCCAGAGCTGACAGCGACACTCCCACTGCTCTAAAGAGGCCCTCAACTGTACCCTCCATAGGGAGATCTGAACCTTTGAGGTCAATGCTGGCCCAGGTCCCAGGGGGCAGGGCCATCTCAGGGAACCCCACACGGAGGCACATCCTGCTCAGAGCCCGGGCGGCTCACCCGAGCCGTCTCAGGCACCAGGTCATCTTTCATCCGTCTCTTGGTCCAGTCTCGGGCCAGTTCGTCCTCTGCAATCTCCTGCAGGTGGAACACGGCAACCTGGGCCGACGTGCGGCGGATGCGGCCGCTGGGGGTCCGCTCGACACCCAACAGGTCCTCGGCCTCAGGGGGCTTGTCCTGGGGCTCCTCGGGGGGCTGCAGGGTGAGGAGGCCAAGGTGAATGACAGGAGCCACATGGCCTGCAGGTGCGGTGAGCCAGGCATGTGCTGTGGGCAGGGGCACATGAGCAAGTTGGGGGGCACAGATGCTCGGTGCCTGAAGGACAGGAGGACTGGCCACTCACCGGGGCTGTGTGCTCAGAGCGCATATGGTAGTCATGACCGGCTTTGGAGCGGTAGGTCTTGCCGCAGTGGGTACAGGGGAAGGAGGGACTGTCTACCTCGCAGAGCGGCTTCCCACAGCGTTGCTGGTGGTACTGGTAGCCCATGAGGCTGGAAAAGGCGGCCCCACAACCCTGGGGGTCACAAGTCAGTAAGAGGCCAGCAAGGGGCTGTGCCTCGCCCCACACTGTCCCATGTGTTGTCTCACTGACCTCCTGGGGGCAGCGTAGCCTCCCCATCTGCTTCAGCACCTTGCGCAGTCGTTCGCGCTCCTCCTGCTCACTCCCCTCAGAGGCCTCTGTGTCAGAGGGCTGGGGGGCAGGCCCAGCCTCAGTGCCCCATCCCCATAGGGCCCCTGCCCCGAGTTGGAGCCACAGATGTCCATGGGCAGGCAGTGTGGGAATGAAAGGTCAGTGGGCAGGGCTGGGCAGGGTGGGTGAGATGAAGGGAAGGCCTGTGGTCAGTGTCAGTGGTCAGGCTGGATGGCAGCTGGGCCCTGTGGTGTACCTTGGCGCTGTGCTCAGCCATGGTGTGGTAGTTGAGACCGGCCTTGGACTTGAACTGCTTCCGGCAGTGCTGGCACTTGAGGGCATCCTGCAGCTACAGACAGGTGACCCATGAGAAGCTGCTCTGGGCACCTCCCCACAGAAGCCCCTGGGGCAGCCTTACCTTCTGACACACCTCCATGTGCTTCTTGAGCCCCATGAGTGTCTTTCGGGTGACCATGCTGCATGTGGGGCAGACAGCCTCCCCCCGTTCATGAATGGCCCGCTGCCACTGCTCCTCAGGGCCACCTGCGGGGCAGAGCCAGGGCCTCAGGAGCTGTCTTGGGCTCCCAGATGCCCTGAACCCCAAGCACACAGCCCAGGGTCCACACTCAGCCCCCCTCTGTGTGGTCCAGTAACCACCTCACAGTCAAGACCCAGCCTGTGCCCCACCACACAGTAGCCCCCACCTTGGGTTGAGTGGGCTACGGGGGCTGGCACCTCCTTGCTGACAGTGTTGGCAGGGGCCGGCACCTTCTTTCGGACATCCTCAGGGCCAGGCCCTTCCTGCTTCTTGGCACGGTAGCCTCGGGATTTGTCTTCTGCCTTGGTCAGGCCTGTGTGCAATTGTGGGTGGCGCAGGTGTGGGCCAAGGGCCTGAGCACACCTGTGCATGAGCCCAGTCCCACAGGTGCTTGGCTGACTGGGGCCTCACCTTTGAGTCCGAAGGTTCCTGAGATGGATGGCTGCTCCCCTGTAAATTTCTTGGGTGTTTTCTGCTTCCTTCCTGACTCAGGGGAGAGAAAACAGGGCCAAGATCTGGTCAAATAACCATCGGGAGGCTGGCCGCTGCCCATCCTGGCTGTTGCCGCACCCCTCTCCCCGTCTTACTGTGCTTCATGCGCTCAGCTCCCTCTTCAGGCAGGGACACAGGGCCTGTGGCCCTTGGCACCTCCTTGCCTCCCAAGGGCCTGCTGCCCAGAGAAAGGGGGCCACTGCTGGGGTCTGTGCTGGGCTGGAAGGCTGAGCCCTGGCCTGTGGTGGATGGGCCACACTCCCCGCTCTCTGACCGTGTCTGCTTGGGTGGGAGGGGGCAGGTGTCCAGGCCTTCCGCAGCCCTGCAGGAAGGGAGGTACGGAGCAGGAGGCAGGGGGATAAGGGGCTTGCTGTGGGCTCTTATCCCAGGCTGCAGCCAGTGAGCACCCCACCCCTGACCTGGAAGGCACCCCCATACCTTTTCTTACCACTGGCCCTCGCCGTGGCCCGAGGAGTTTTGTTCTCAGACTTGGTCAGCAGCACCATTTTGCAGGACTGTGTGTGTCTGCTGATGGCCATGGGCCTGCTGACTGTCAGCAGCTTACTGACCACAATGGGCCTGCTGACTGTCACAGGCTTTGAGACTGGCACAGGTTTTGTAACCGTTACAAGTTTTGTCATTGGCACTGGTTTGTTTGTGGTCACTGGTTTGGTGACTGGCCCAGGTTTGGTGACTGGCACTGGCTTGCTGACTGGCACTGCCTTGGTGACAGGCACAGACTTGGTGACTGGTATGGGCTTGGTGACCGTCACTGGTTTGGTGACCGGCACAGGCCTGCTGACCGTCACTGGTTTGGTGACCGGCACAGGCCTACTGATTGTCACTGGTTTGGTGACCGGCACAGGCCTGCTGATTGTCACTGGTTTGGTGACTGGAACAGGCCTGCTGACTGTCACTGGCTTGCTGATACCAATGGGTTTGCTGACACCCACGGGCTTGCCAATAGTGACAGGTTTGCTCACTCCAATGGGCTTGCTGACCCCAACGGGCCGACTGATGGTGACTGGCCGGCTGACTGGCCCAGGCTTGGGGGCAGACAGGGGTCGGTCCATGTGGTTCCAAATCCGGTGCTTCTCCAGCTGGGTCTTGGAGGTGAAGGCGGCCTCACAGAAGGGGCAGGGAAAGGTCCGCCTTTCTGAGATGGCGCCCTGGGTGGAGAGGGCAGGCGTGGGATGGGCTGCCCAGGCCTCTGTGCAGACACACCCAAGCCAACAGCTGGGCAGGGTGGGTTCAGGCCTCCTCTTCCCCAGCCCACAGCCCCTTACCCCTTGGCACCGCTGGTAATGGTACTTGAGCCCGTAGATGCTGGGAAACTCCAGCCAGCACCCTGAGTTGGGACACTTCACCCGTGAGTGCACCTTGAATTCATCTTTCCACTGGTTCATCAGGGAGAGCTGGCGTGGGAGAGGCCAGGCTGCTGACCCTCAGCCACTCCGGCCTTTGCTGACCCGAGCCCCAGACTCAGCACCTGCCCTGGCCTGCAGGGCAGGCAGACCTTGGGACCGCAGCAAGATCCAGGCCACCCTGAGCAGTGAGGGTGCTCACGAGGGGCCCGCGAACATGGTCTACAGGGCCCCAGGCCACGCCACGAATCCCTAGGCACAGAGTGGCCCACTGATGTGGGCTGAGGGCGTGGTGCTGGACATGTGGATGGCAAGCAAAGGCAGGGCAATGGCCTTAACAGGCAGACCCCAGCATGAGCCCCACCCAGCCCTCAGGGAGCTCACGGGAATGTCTCGGAGGGCCTGGTTCTCAGCTTTCGGACGCCCCTTTTTCTTCCCTTCTGTCCTGTCGCTGGCTGGACTTCCCGGGTCAAAGCAGAGTGGGGCCTGGCTAGGCATTGTCTGCCCACCCCGGGACACCGGCAACCCTGCAGCACACGGCACATCAAGGCTTGGAGCTGTGCTCCCTGGAGTCTTACCTGCTCTCCAGGAGGCTGGTGAGGCCTGGAGGAAGCCTCACTCCCCTCCCTGAGTCATGGGGTGGGGGTGGAAGGCTGTAGTCAGCCTAGGACAAGAATCCAGGGCCCCTGGCTGCCCCCCTCCCCTCCCCCGGGAAGGCTCTCGGAGCCCAGGCAGCTACCTGGACTCAGGAGCTGGACATTCAGGAGGTGGCCCACACTCAGCACTGCTACTTGTGACAGCCTGGAGTTGACCTCAGTCTGACCCCTCTTACCCAGCTTTGGATCATGCTGCACAGGAAGCTGGGTCTCATTCTGGCTGCCATCCTTCCCAGGCCCACTCTTGCTGGACCCCAGGAGTCGGCGGCCGCCTCCAACACAGAAAGGATCAGTCATTGCTGCAGAGCAAGTGGACAGACCTGTGAGGTCCATCAGGGCCGGCTCTTAGGACTTGAAATGGCTGTCCTTGCACACCCCCCCCCACACACACACACCTGCTCATTGGCTGCAGAAAAGGGAGCCAGCCTGCCTGTGCTCTTGGTCACAGGGAAAGCAGGTGATGGGGGGCTTCTAGTTTAGGGGAGTGACTGCCCAGCTGAGCTCTCCCTAGGAGACCCCATCAGCTCGGAAGGATCTAACCCCTCCTGAGACCCTCACCAGGTCCAATGGGCTCCACACGTCCTAAACACAGCCCCGAGGTGCCGAGAGTCATGCACCTCACGCCCAGCACGGGGTAGGTGGCACCAGGAGAGGCAGGTGCTCGGGCAACAGGCTAATAGCATTCCTTCTGGGGCCAATTATGATACCACATGGCTGTTGGCACACAGGCTATGTTGGCTGGGCACCCTGGGACACCTTCCTTTACAGCCCCACCCAAACCCAAGGCAATGCCACCCTACCCAGGCAGGTGCCCCTGGATCCTTCTCCCCAGGACACAGATGTAAGATGGCCAATGCGGGCACTGAGGGCCCCTAACCACTCCCCAACTACGTGCGTCCCTTTCCAGAGGCAGGACCAAGGAAGGAGGACCCTGCGGCACCGGGTTCTGGTCCCTGTGCTAGTGGATCCTTCCTACGTGATCTTCTTCTCTGTTTGTTCCTACTGGGGCCCCTCCACCCCGATGGAGGCCTCATGCAGGCTGGGCTCCTTGGCCACCCTTCACCCGGCTGACCTCCTCACCTCCACCCCCTGGAACCTCTCTGTCCCCATCTACAGGGCCACCAGCACCACTCAGAGACTACTGGCCACCAGCCACAGGGTACACCTCGTCATGTGAGCTGGGCCTGCATGGGCATGAGAACTGGAGGGCTCTGAGCTCAGTCCTGCTGGGTCCTCTAATAGGGACACCCAAGGCTGCAGAAGAGGGTGGGTAGCGGGCTATGTGAACAAGTGACCCCTCTCCTGGCAGTTTCTAACTAACTTAGATCAGAGAGGATGGGAAGGGAATTACAGAAGCTATCAGTAAGGTTGAGGTCAGAGGTCAGTACAGTCACTGCCCATTGTCAAGGAGGTGCCCATATCCTGGGCCTGGAGAGAGGTATAGGTCTAGAAAGGTCTGAACAAACTTCTCTGAAAGGCCTCACACTGCAACTTCCAAAGGAGACCTGCCAACGTCAGTCACCCCAGCCCCATGATGACCTCAAGTGGCCTTTGGTGCAGGTTCCTGCTGGGACCCCCTTTCCAGTCTTTATCCAGTTTGAGAGGAGAATTCAAAGTTGGGGGCCTGGGGCCAGGGCTGGCCTAGGAGGCAGAGACCCTCCTTCTATCCAGGCCTGCAACTCTCACAACAGGAGAAAGGGCTTCCACCCTCTGGGAGGGCCCAGCAGGGACGAAAAGGTGGGACCTAAGCTGGGTTGTGGGGGCACCACGCGCTGACCACAGGCAGCCAGCCGGGCAACGGCAAGGCCCCTCGGCCCTGGACCCCAGGTCCGGTCCCGGCGTGTCTAAGAAGCTAGCCAAGGGATGCACACCTGGCGGCTGACCTCGTGGCACACCTGTCACCTGCGCGGGGTGGGCCCGGCCTGGACCCGGAAGGGCCGATCGCGGGCGCCTGGGGAGGGGGGGAAGGCAGTGAACCAAAATGGCGACTTTTTCTGGAGGAGGAGGAGGAGGCAGGGCCGCAACGCCAGCGCGGGGCGCGGGGCGCGGGGCGCGGCGTGGGGCGGGGGAGTGGGGGTGGCGGGCGCGGCGTGGGCCGGCGGGCGGGGGCTCGGGCGCGGCCCCCCAACCTGCGCGCGGGGTCAGGGTCGGGGGCGCGGCCAGCGCCGGGGCTGCGCGGGGTCTGGGCCCGGCGCGGCCAGGCGCTTACCTGCGGCGCCCAGCGGGACGGAGGCGGGGCGGGGGCCGGGGCCGGGCAGGCGGACGGGGTGCGGGCGCAGGGCCGACGGCGCGGGCTGCGCCGACTGCGCACATGCGCGCTCCCGCCCCTCCCACCTTTGACAGCTAGGGGGCGGGACTCTCGCGGTATCCTGCGCGCGCGAGGGACGCGGCGGAGGGAGGGGGGCGGCCGACTGGCGGGGCTCGGGGAGCCTCCGCCGGGCCTCCAGTACGAAGTGGCCAGTTATGCTGCCCATAGGGCGGGAGACGCTTTTTCAGACAGTGGGGTAAACTGAGGCACCCTAGGGGCGCCAGGTCCTGCCCAAGCCCAGCGCGCTGGGATGGAAGCCACCGGCCGCCGCTCCATCCCTGCCTTGAGAAGGTGCAGCCACCAGGTCCTGGGACCTGCAGAGCAAAGTCCGGCTTCTTCCATACAGCCTTGGACACCTCTGTCTGTGGCCACCCTCAGGGACCTGGCTCCTGGCGTGTGAGGCCGCGCTTCACTGGGATTACTGACCATTTAGACCAGCCTGTCTGCTTTGGGATGGGATGTTTCTGGACAGTGGCCACTGCCTTGCTCCTCTGTGCCCCAGAACTTGGGTCTCTGCAGGGAAGCTGGTGTCAGGTGTGGGGGTGATGGACAACAAGCCCACTAGGACGCGGGAATGAATGAAAGAGGGGAAGGAGTGCTAGTTGGAAATGAAGTTACAAGGTGCACCTCCTTCCCTGAGGCCCTTCCCACCTCACCCCCACACTGCATCACACACACCAGTCCACCCTGGAGCAGGTTCGGCTGCACTGCTGGGGGGCATGGCACAAAAGATGGCACATTTGAGGTCCACTTCTCACAGGGACCCTGGGGATCTGCTTCCTCAAGGCCAAGGTCTCACCATGAGGCAGAAGCAAGGTGGGGCACCCTGTGGAGGGGTCAGTCCGTCAGTCCTTCCCTTGGAAATCAGAGAAGCCTGTTTGACCACAGGAAGAGAGGATGTCCTTCCCTCATTGACCTTGCCCACCCTGGGGACAGGACACACAAGATTTTGGGATAGGTCAGTGTGCGTGCCCTGAGGTACATCCAAGGCTGTCCACTTTTCCTGTGTAAGTCTGCATGTCCTTGTATGTGATGTGTCAGTGTCGCTAGGTGTGTGTCCAAGTGACCATGTATGTTGGTGACCACGTATGTCGGGCAGCATCCTCTTTGGACATCAGTGTCAGGGTGTGTCTTTATCTTGTACTAGGTGAGAAGATACTTGTGTTAGTTTCCAGGTGGCTGGATACGGGGTGGAGTATGTCTGGACCTAGCAGATGTATGCTCAGGCTGCAGCATGTCTGGAGGTCAGGTCTCATGCAATGTCATGTGTATTTCTGTAGGTTGGGGTCATTATGTGTCTGAGATACTGTGTTGGAGTGTGTTGCTCTGAGTCTGGATGCTGGTGTCATTGTGTCTCTGTGTTCAGACTGCAGGGGTTGGTTTATGCCTCTGAGTTACTATTGGTGTCTGGCTGCTGCCTGCATACATGTGTCAGAGCATGTGCTATGACCCGTGTTTCTTATGTCAGGGCACTGCCCTGTGGCAAACTACATGGGAGTCCCCAAAAGATAGCCACATCAAATCTCTGGAACCACCCAGCTGGTGTGGCTCAGTGGTTGTGTCAACCTATGAACCAGGAGGTCATGGTCAGTTCCGGGTCAGGGCACATGCCTGGGTTGCAGCTCAGTCCCCAGTGTGGGGTGTGCAGGAGGCAGCCGATTGATGTCTCTCATCAATATTTCTCTCTATCCTTCTCCTTTTCTCTCTCTCTAAAATCAATAAAAACATCTTAAAAAAATATCTCTGGAACCTGTGAATGGGACCTTATTTGGAAAAAGAGTCTTTGTAGATGTGATTAAGTTAAGGGTCTTGAGATGAGATCATCCTGGATTATCCAGGTGGGCCCTAAGTCCAGTGACAAGTGTCCTTGTAAGAGGGAGATATGAGATAGACAGAAGGCAAAGTGACCGTGTGGTCCTGGACACAGTGAGGTGTCTCTGAGCCCAGCAATCCTCAGCAGCCACCGGAGCTGGGAAGGGTGAGGAAGGGGTCATCCCAGCCCTGCTGGTCTCAGACTGTGGCCTGCAGAACGGGAGGGAATCGGTTTCTGTTGCGTGAAGCCTCCCAGCTGCCATTTGTTACAGCAGCCCCAGGAGCCTCGCTCACCTCTGCCAGTGTGTCCAGGTGCAGTCCTGGGTCTGAGCCCAGCCTCTACTCTTGCTCCTCCCCCTCGTTCCTGGGATAAACAGGTGCCTGCCAGGATGCCACACCACTGCCCCCTGGTGGCTTTGGCAGGAGGCAGCTGGGCTGGGAAACCCCTGCTCCAGCTTAGGGCTGCCCCACCCCCACAAGCCAGCTGACTGGACACCACCACACTGCGGCACTTGAGAACCAGGTTTATTTCTGGTCTTTTTATCAAAATATAAAAAAAGTGAACGCAAAAACAAGAAAGACAAGACGAGCTTGGGGGACAAGACAAAGGAGGGAGAAGGGGGCAGAGATGGGAAGGGCCCTCTGGAAAGGGCGACATTGCAATGACACAAAGTCGGGGACACTCAGGGCAGGGGACTTTCCATGGGGGGCTGAGCAACAGGCCAGTTATCTAAATTCCACGTGGGACCTGAAACCAGCCTCCTGAAGCCAGCTCGGGGCCAGAGCATGCTGGGGGCTCAGCCTCGTCTGTGCCGGCGGTTCTGAGGCCCCCAGAGGAGCAGCAAGCAGGGAGCAGGAGGCAGGAGGCTCAGGACTGCCTCACTGACCCTCTGCCGGCAGCCCCGCCCCACCACAGGCCCTCTGCGACTGCTTGTCACCACTGGCTGGGTCTCCAGTGGGCAGCATGGGGATGTTTCTCATGAGAATCTAGGTTTTCCCTGGGAAGGGATAGTGGGAATGCCCGCCCATCACTGTGCCTCCAGGGTGGCTCCAAGAGCCTGAGAGGAGAGAAGTTTTCCCAAATCTAAGGCCAGGATCGGGCTGCCCGTGCTGGTGCGGGTCACTCTCGTGCCACCTGCCTGTCCTGGTGTGGGTCCCTCTCGTGCCACCTGCCGGTGCTGGTGTGGGTCCCTGTCGTGCCACCTGCCCGTGCTGAGTGTGGGTCCCTCTCGTGCCACCTGCCCGTGCTGGTGTGGGTCCCTCTTGTGCCCTGTGAGGTCCTAGGCTCTTGGGCAATCCTGAACCTCTCTACCCTCACTTCCCATGAGTAGATGCGGGCGTGTGAGGGTCACATAAATAATGAGTGAAGGTGCTGGGCAGGGTGCCTGGCCAGTCGACACTGATGACCATAATCTGGGCAGCAGGTTGGGCCTGCTGGGCCTGGGCAAGGGCAGGGAGTGGGCACACAGTATACAGAGCCTGGCAGTGTATCCCATCTCTGTGGGTAATCCTCCAGGTGCTGGGAACTGGACGAGTGGCAGACAGCTCTCTCATCCTGGGAGGGGACAGGATGCCCAGAGGATGTGAGTAAAGGAGTATAAATAAACACTCCCTGGGAGTCTGGGGGAATATCCAAACCCTGCTCTGACTCCAGGCGGCTGCCCCAAATGCCGCCAGCAGCACCATAGGGTGGGCTTGGGCCCAGGTCCTGGGAGGTGGGCATACACATAGGAAGCCCCCACCAGCCCAATCCCAGGCATAGCCCACAGTGCACAACCAGAGGTGGCTGAGGTGACAATCCTGCTCCCACCTTCCATTGGGCCAGGCTTGGCCCTTGGGGACTCCTGGAGGTCCGAGAAGGGCTGTGCCTCATCTTTGCCATGGGCTCTGGTCACAGTGCTGGGGTCTGGGGTTCAAGCCTCGGGCAGCAACTAGGACATGTGTCCGAAGGAAGCTATGGGTGGATGGGTAAGTTGGAATGGGGGCCTCTGGCGTTCTCCACACCACCATGGGTGTAGGAGAGCCCTTATTGGGGTCCCACGGCCAGGCTCCTGAGGTCTACCCACCCTCCCTGCACACAAGAGTGGGGGACTTGCAACCCAATCCCCCAGACCTCTCTAAGCTCTTAGGCATTCTTGGCTCCTCCCACTGACCTTGGCTGAGCAGCTGCAGGCTCCGCCCCTCCTCGCGCACCTGTAGGCGCAGCACCTGCTGCAGCACCTCCTGCCGTTGGGCTTCCTGGGCCAGTCCCATCCGCTGCAGCTTCTCCGCATTCAGCCGAAGCAGTGCTCGGCCTGGAGGGACGGGAAAGGGGTCAAGCCCAGGTCAATGTCCTGTGGATATCAGGAGCGAAGGCAGAGAGAGAGAAGTGGGGAGGGGAGGCACAGACCCAAAGACAGGGAGAAGGAGAAACAGAGAAAGAGAAAGGGGGGGTTAGAGAGAGAGAGAGGTGGGGGGACAGAGACAGGTCAATTCAGAGAGACAGGGAGAGAGAGGGAGAGACAAGGATGGATAGAGACTTTGCAGAGAAAAGCCAGATGAAAGGAGGGATTGGGAGAGACAATGAGAGATTCTGCAGAGACACAGGCCTGAAGGAGAGGCTGTCAGGAGAAAACAGCGCTCTCCTGGGATCTGGCCCCTCACCAGTGATGGCATGCTGGGAGAAGGCCTCCACGTAGATGAGGTAGTTGTGGGGGCAGTGCTTCTTCAGCCACTTGCAGACGTCCTGCTGACTCCACAGGACCACAGGCCTCATCAGGCCACCCAGTGAGGGGCTCGTGTGGTACAGGCCACAGTGGTCAGAGTACAGCCGGCCCTGTGGGGAGAGGGCAGCAGATGCAGTGAGGTGGTGGGGAGGGCTGGGGCTGAATGGAGATGGTAGCTAGGTACCTGGGGGGCCTCTGTGCCAGGCTGCTGCAGGAGCTTGACTGGCCGGCCACCAGCTGCCCTCTGGCTTCGTGAGTCATGCCAGGTGAGGCTGGAGCCTGGCGTCCGAGGCAGGTGGCAGGGGATGCTCTCAGCTGACACTGTGTGCTCCAGGAGGGTCCGGCAGAAGCTGAAGTGGGCAGTGGCTGTGGAGCAGGGCACTGGTCAGAGTGGTCAGGGGCAAAGCCAGAGGCTACTCTCCTTGCTTAGCCCATCTCCCCTCCACTGAGGAAGGAGCCACTTTCCCAACTAGGGGTTCCCAATCCCCTAAAGGCAGGAGGAAGCACCCTGAGCTGTCTTGAGAACCCCACCTAGCTCGAAGATGAAGAACAAACAAGTCCAACACCCATGCTCTGGGGAGCAGGACCAATTCTTCTCTCTGAGATTAGAGAGAAGATATGCCCACCAAGGAGCCCAAGACTGACAGCCAATGGGGCTGTCCTGGGACACACTGACCTCACCCTTGCCTTGGCACAAGCCACACCAAGCCAGGGCACACACATAGGACCGGCCCCTCAGGTGGCCTGCCTGTGCATCCTCATAGGCTGAACCCAGGCTCTGCACCTGGAGTTGAAGCTTTGCACTGCCTAGCAGTGCTCACTAGGAGTGGCTCATTGACAAGAAGCCTGAACTCCGCAGCCAACACCCGGGATTCCTGCTCCCACCTCCTACAGGGCCCTGGCCCAGGATGGTTTCTGTGCATGGCGGCTGCCTAGCTGGCATGGGCTGCTCAGTACAGGGTGCAGGGTGCAGCTATGTACTCAGGACCCTTGGAGATGTCTCTCCCCACAAGTTTATTATACCTGCCAACTTTTAGTTTTACCGTAGTTTCTGGGCTTGCTGCTGACATGAGTTGGGGGAGGGCGGACACCTGGACAGGCCCCTCCCAAGGACTTGCACAGGTCCTGGCACACAGGAGGTGCCCAGAAACATTGTGAATGAGTGAATGGAGGCAGGAAGGCTCTGGGTAATGTCCACAAGTCCACAGGGCCCTGGGGCGTGACAGAAAGCTGGGCTCAGGCTTGCCCGGTCTTTACAGCATCCAGACTCTGACTCAGCAGGCAGGATCAGGTTCCCAGGCGGAGTCCTTCCCCGCAATAGAGTGAGAGACCTTCCCTCCACCCCATGGAGGGGAGGGTTTGGCCGCGTGCCCAGGTCTCAGAAAGCGGGGGTGGGGGTGGGGGGGAGCTGCGGGGGTGGGGGTGGAGGTAGGGGGGCCGCATCTTCCTCCCCCTTCTTCTTCCACCCCATTCCATTCTTCGGACTTAGCACCTCCTCCTCATTCTCGCACCCCTCTGTTATCAGATGGCCCTAGGGGACTCTAAACTTGAGGTCTAGGGTCAGACTGAGTGTGGCCAGTGTGGCCGCCGCCTTGAGGTGGCTTCGAGCACCGTGGGAAAGACTTATTCTAAGCGGGCACCTTCTGGGGAACAGGCTGCGCGGCCTCGCTTTGCGGCCCGGCCTGGGCGAGAGCGCGCTGCTCTGGGCAAACCAGTGGGACGCCTCCGCCTGCGCCGCACCTGTCCCCGGCCAGTCGGGTCCCACCCATTTCTGGACCGCGCTCCAGGTGAGATCTCCGTCCACACGTCTGTCCTTCTCTCCTCCCAACCCAACGTCTTAATTCCACAGTAGAAAATGGGGGTGGGGGAGCGCCGGAGCCGGGCTGTGGCCTTGGCCCCAACGCAAAGGGCTGGGGAGGGTGTGTGTGCGCGCGCGTGTGTTTTAACGCCCCCCCCCCCCACTCCCGCCGAGCAAAGAAAAAGGGAACCTCACGGTGGTATCAGCCTAGGGACAGGAACCGAGAGCGGTCACCTCCCCCAAGCCAAGGGAGCGTTGATCCCAAAGGCCTGAGGCCGCGGCACCCCCAAACCCAGCGCAGGACAAAGACACTAGGAACCCCGTTAAGCAAGGACGAGACCCCGCCCCCCCCCCCCCGGCTCCACCTGCCGCGGCTCAGAGTCCGCGAAGTTCCGCCCCCGTCCCGTCGCCCCCCCCAAGTCCCCAGCCCGCGAGATCCCCGGGTCCAGCCGCGCTCACCGTCCACATCCCGGCGCTCTCCGAATCCAGCGCGCACAGCCCCGGCGCGGCCTCGCGGGGGGCTCAGCTGGGTGCTCAGCTCCGTGAACATGGAGCCCGCGCACACGCCCCTCGCCGGGCACAGGGCGGCCGTGTGGCCGGCGGGGAACGTGCGCCACCGCCCCGCCCGGCCCCCGCCCGCGCCCGCACGGGTCCCCGCGTCCCGGAGTCTGCGCGGCGAGGCACCTGCCGCTGAGCCGGGCGCCGGGCGCGCTCCGGAAGCTCGGAGGTGTGTCGGCGGCGCGCGGTCTGCAAACGTAGGTGTCCGCCAGGGCGAGTGGCGGCCTGCGCTCCGGCATGGCTCCGGGGCAGGGACTGTGCGCCTGCTGGGGTCCGGGCGTCTGCAGGTGCGAGAGGCGGGAGTCAGCACACCTCCATCCCCTGTGTGCATGGCAGGAGGGTGTGTCTTACCTGCTCCTGGGACCTTCTGCACCCTGGGGCCCAGGTCAAAGGCCAGACCAACCACTTCCCTCCATTCTCCTACCTCAATTTACTCCTTTAACTTACTTCTTAATTTACACATTTTCCAGTGTTTTCCATAGGTCTCTCCCTCAAGTGGGCACTTGCTTCCCAGGAGAAGTCAGTTAGACCCCCTCTTGCCTCCTACCACACTGTGAACTCCAGGAACGAAAGGGTCTGTCCCCTCCAGTAGCCCCGGAGTCTGACTCAGTGCCCAAGGCTTGGCCCTATAAGGGCTGGGCTGGGCCGGGCGCAGGGAGGAACTCCAAGGAGGCTGCAGAGGCAGGAGGGATGTGTTTGCTCCAGAACAGAGAAGTGCTGAGCAGGCTGGGCTGCTGGTCTAGCAGAAGGCCTGGCTTTCTTTCCTTCTGTTCATCTTCCCTGAGGGTGTTTTTCCATTGACTTTGAGAGTCGAAGGGAGGGAAAGAGAGAGAGAGATACCATGTGAGAGAGACACATCAATTGGTCCTGGAGGATGGAGCCTACAACTGAGGACAGGAATCGAACCGGGGACCCTTCAGCCTGCTATCCAGAGCCAAACCGGCCAGGGCAGAAGGTCAGACTTTCAGCTGGAGTTTTTGCCTGCTCTGCCAAGCGCCTGAGTGCTCTCCCAGGTTCGTGTGGGGGCGTCAGCCAAGGTGCCCATGGACTGTGTGCGGAGTACAGACATGCATGTCCACTTGAATCTTGAGCACAGTGATGACCTACCTGTCCCCACGCTCAGCAACACCCGCAGTAGAGGTGTGCCTGGGATTCACCCACGCGCTGGGCTCACCCTCCCACATGCTGACTAGTCCCCAACCTCTGCGCTGCATTCATTTGTTTTCCTCCATCCACTCCCCAGAGCTGGGCTCCGGCCCTCACTGGAATGGCTAGGGCCCAATGGGCGGCGGGGCCTGTATAGGGGTCTGTGTCCGCATCGGAACGCTGAGAGCCAGGGCAGCAGCCCTTACACAGGAGCACACGCAGGCAGGGGTGCCCACAACCACGACACACCCTACCCCACCACTCCTGCAGAAGCTCTGCACAACACTCAGGTGTGTTAGGGCCTGCCCAGGACCGGGGCGACTCTGGAGAGCAAGCAGGATGAGCGACTGGGCTGGTACAGGCAGGTCTCCCTGGAAAGCATGGAGAATACGCAGGAAGCAGGGATGCCGCTCCGTTTCCAGGTCCCGCAGGGATGGTTCAGGGTGTCGTCGTCTTGGCCGGGCGGTCGGCCCGCCGCGCCACTTGAGGCGCTCCCGCTCAAGCGCCCGCCACACCTCCGTCCCCTAGCCGCGACCGGAAGATGCGTTTCCGGAACTTCCGCCCCGGGAACCCGAGGTGGGCGGGGCTTCTTGCGTACCACGCGCTCTGTTTCCGGGGCGCTGGTGACGCGGAGCCCTCAAATTCTTCCTGTCGCGCAGCTTCGGACGCCTGCGGTCCTTTGCCTGCGGCTGCGGTTTCCATCCCTTCTCTTCCCAGTCCTCGGCGGCGGCGGCGCCATGAACAAGAAGAAGAAGCCGTTCCTGGGCATGCCCGCGCCGCTTGGCTACGTGCCGGGGCTGGGCCGAGGGTGAGCCGTGGGGCGGGCTGCGGGGCCTGGCTGGGTACCCGCGCTAGGTGAAGGGGCAGGGTTTCAGTGCGAGCCCGTCCGAACTACCGGACTGAGACAGTAAGTGAGGATCTGCGGGCACCGAGTCTGGAAGATGCGAGGCCATTTGACTCAGTGTTTGTAGGAAGGATCGTTCTTCGGGGATAGGACAGACCCCAGTATGAGTTCTACGTGCTACCCAGGCGCGGGGTGACTGGGCTTGACCACGCGGTGGCCCCGAACCCGTGTTTAGGTCTCTGCGATGGGGGCGTCTGCTTGCCCTCGTTGTCAGGCAGACTCCCGCCGTGTCCAGCGTCACTGGGCCTTTCCCCATCATCTGGGAGAGTCTTCTGTGTGGCGGCTCTTAGTGCCTCCTTTCCCCGTGCTGTCCGCGGTCTCACCCTGCTTGCTCAAACTCAGCTCCCCAGGCGCAGGGACGGCATCCGGGAGTCTTGCGACTGGGTCCCCGTCACACAGACGACTGCCGTACATTGTTGAATAAATGAGCAGTCGTTATCATTCTGTTTGATGATTTACTTGGTTAGGAAAACTGGGTTTCTCTCCTTGGGGGTATTGTGTTAGAATCTGTGGGGTACACATAAGCCTCATATTTGACAATGCCTTCAGAGGACCTGTAGTTGGCTAGGAGAGTTGGGCTAAATGCATAAATAAATTTACAAAGGGTAACAGATTTAGAACTCTGGGGTCCAGAGGCCAGGGACGCTTGATGGAGTGGTAGCATTTGAGCCAAGTTTAGAAGGAAAGCTGGATTTAGGCAAGCAGAAATGTGGCAGGGTTATAGGAGAAACTGACATTTTGTGTGGTAGGCAGTTAAGGAAACAGATGCGCAGGTGAGGGAATAGATAGCGAGGAGTCTGAGCAAAACGTATGGTGATGGCAGTGGGGCCCTGGGGGCATTGGGAAGGCAGAGCTTCAGAGCTGCTGGGGGGGAGTGGGGGTGGGGGGCTCACTTGGTTCCCAGCTGTTGGGAGTCGTGGTCTTAGAAAGAAGGGTTGGGAGCACGGTGCACTGAGCTGGACTCAGTGCACTGTGGGGACAGATGGGATGGAGAAGGACTGAGGGAGGCAAAGCTGATACCACGGTGTCTGCCTTGATGCCAGGATGGCACTGTCCTCACCAGCTGAAACTGCCCAGAGTAGCCACAGGGGGACACAGAAGAGGAACTCTGATGGGGTTAGGTTGGGTTTGAGGGCCTGGTTGCATGGGAGGTTGTTGGGAATGGGGCCTGGGGCTTGGAAGGAGAGCAGTCTAATGCCCTGGGGATTCTCTCCTAAGGAGGATGTGGTGGCAAAAGCAAGTTTGAGTAACCTCAGGGTGGATTTCTGCCTGAAGAGCACAAGCGTGTAGCTCACTGCCACCAGTGTCTTTGGAGGTGTTAGGAAAGGTGAAGAGTGTGGAGGGAAGAGCACAGAAACAAGGTAAATGGGTGTCTTGGGGTCTTCTGCAGCGCCACTGGCTTCACCACCCGGTCAGACATCGGGCCTGCCCGGGATGCCAACGATCCTGTGGATGACCGTCATGCGCCACCGGGCAAGAGGACCGTCGGGGACCAGATGAAGAAGAGCCAGGCTGCGGATGATGATGATGAGGATCTGAACGACACCAACTATGACGAGGTGACTTGTGGGCTCCCCGGCCGGTCTCCAGACAGCTGAGCAGCTTCTAAACCCTGTGCTGTTGGCATCTGTGATGGGTGGCTCCATGTGGCTGGTGCATTGACTCTTTCAGCTATTCATGGGGTTTCTGTAGCAAAGTGAGAGGAGCAGGACAAATATAAAGATTTGCTAACCTCTTCAAATCTGTCCTGGCCTAGTTGGTTGAATGTCATCCTGTGCACCAAAGGGTCGAAAGTTTGATTCCCAGTTAGGGCACATACCCCAGTTTTGGGCTTGCTCCCAAGTCAGGGGCGTGAGGGAGGCAGCCAATTGACGTTCCTCTCTCTCTCAAATCAATAAAAACTTTTTTTTTTTTAAAGAGACATGTTCTTGCAGCTGTTACAACCACTGCATTGGTGTTTTGTCTTGGCCGGTGAAGTTTTTTTTCTCTCAAATTATAAAAGCAAGTTTATTTAGAAAGTTACAGAGGAGCATTTGAGATCTTGCTCCCTGACATATGTCTTTAGTTTGATTCAAATAAACTCATAAAAATAAAAAAGTTACAGAGGTAATAGAAGTGAGCTGTCTGGGCTGTGTAGACTCAGGAGACAAGTTACAGAAGCAGAAGAAGGGCCCTTGGAATTTAGGAAAGTACACTCTAAAAGAAGACTCAAGAGGACATACTCTGCGGGGAAAGAGAGCGCTCAAGCCTTGGCCAGTGAAAATTTAAAAATAAAAATATAAAGTGGGATTAGTGATAGTATATGCTTTCTTTTGCTTTAGTGTTCACCCTCTTTGTTAAATGTTTGTTTTTTTTATTCCAGTTAGAGGAAGTAAGAGGGAGAGATAGAAACAGCAATGATGAGAGTGAATCATTGATCAGCTGCCTCCTGCATGCCCCCTACTGGGGATCGAGCTCACAAACTGGACATGTACCCTGGCTAAGAATCAAACCGTGACCTCCTGGTTCATGGGTTGATGCTCAACCACTGAGCCACACCAGCCGGGGCCACCCTCTTTGTTAATTGGTGTTTGGTCCATTGAAGTTTTCTTCAGATATGTTCTAACATGGCGTTTTCCCTCAGAGGAAAAGCTTTCTAAAATTAGTTCAGAAATAATTTTGAATTTCCAGGGAACTTGCAGAATAATGGGGAGAATTCCTGGCTACCCTTCACAGGCTTCTCCCCATCTTCCATGATCTTAATATAGTTATCGAACCAGCAAATCGATACGACACAGCACTCTTAACTGATCTATAAGTATTACTTGAATTCCACAGTTTCCCATCTTGTGTCCTCCTCTGGTCCTGGACCTAGTCCAGACCCTTTGTTGCATTTGGCTGCTTAGTCTCCATCTTCCCTGCCCTTGACAGCTGCTTTGCTACTACTCAATTTGGGTTTGTCTGGTTGCAGAATATTGTTTAGCATTTGCAACTGGAAGTGCTCTGTCTCTGCTGGTGGGGATTGTGTAGGAGGAGAAGTTGACCCTCCAGGTATGTTTTGGTTCCCAGTTTAATGGCTATGCCGGGAGCCTCTTCTCAAGTGGGCCCTACGAAAAGGATGACGAGGAAGCGGATGCTATTTATGCAGCTCTGGATAAAAGGATGGACGAAAGAAGAAAAGAAAGAAGGTAAAACCAGTTACTGTTTTTCACTCTCTTTTATGCAGCTTTTAAAAAAAAAAGTTTTGTTTTGCCTTGTTTTAGACTTGGAGAAAAGTTACAAGAATAGTTTGTGTGTGCTCAGCTTTGAGGCCCCGGGTCTTGCCTGTGGTGGCAGCACCTGCATAAACACTGGGCTGTTGGTCAGGAGCCGCAGGGCTGGGGCTGCAGTGGAGAGCTTAGAAACACTGCGCTGGCTTACAGAACCCAGCAGCATTTGGGGGACTATCCTGACTACACATCAGGGTTACTGTCTTTGGAATAGGTGTAGTGATGTTGATTAATATATGTTGAGTTATCATTGTAAGTTCTTTATATTTAAAAAATGCGTTCTGCCTGGGCAATGTGGCTCAGTGGTTGTACATGGACCCAGAAACCAAGAGGTCACCGGTTCAACTCCTGGTCAGGGCACATGCCTGGGTTGCATGTCGATTGCCAGTGTGGGGTATGCAGGAGGCAGCCAATCAATGATTCTTTCTCATCGTTGATGATTCTGTCTCTCTCCCTCTCCCTCCCTCTCTGAAATCAATAAAAATATATTTTAAAAGAATTAAAAATGCATTATCATTATAGAACTAGAGGCCCAGTGCATGGATGGGGGGTTCCCTCAGCCCAGCCTGCACCTTCTCCAATTGGGGACATCCCTCTCGCAATCTGGGACCACTGGCTCCTAACTGCTCACCTGCCTGCCTCATCGCCTCTAACTGCCTCTGCCTGTCAGCCTGATCACCCCTAACTGCCCTCCCCTGTTGGACAATTTGGTTCTGATTGGTCGGTTTCTACACCAGTCAGCGTCAAAAGCGCCTCCTCCTAGGCAGCCATTGGCTCCCCACAGCACCCAGATTTGGTTCTGATTGGTTGCTATGCTGATCAAAAGCTCTGCCTCCTAGGCAGCCATTGGTTCTTCACAGCACTCACATTTGGTTCTGATTCGTTGGTTCCTATGTCATTCAGCGTCTCTGGGCCTACCAACGGGTCCTGATCAGAAAGGCGGGGCTGATCAGCAGCCCCGGTGGAGGTGCAGCTGCTGGCCAGACTGGGAGAGAAAGAGAGAGGCAAGTGCTGATCAAAAGCTGCCACAGAGGCAACGGATTAATTCCTGCTTCTCTCTTCAGGCCTGCCTCTGGCACTGATTTGCAGCCCCCTCAATAGTCAGGCACCATGCCTACAGGACTGACTTCCAGTTGGTTGAACATCAGTCGTTACTGGTCGTTACGACCCAGGGTTTTTAGAGTATTAGGACAATGAGATTAAGTATAGGGATAGGGTGACATTTATTCATAAGCCTGGAAAGTGACAGTTGGCATTTGGTTTTACTTTCCTCTTTTTATTGCTCATTACACATGCAATTTTATAACTTCCCATAACATGTAGCATTTTTAATATTTTTAAGATCATTTCAAAAGAGTGAAACATAGTTCTTGACAAGAGTTTTTTTTGTTGTTAATCCTCACCCAAGGATATTTTTTTCTTTTTTATTTTTTTAATCTTTTAAAAAATATTTTTATTGATTTTAGAGAAGAAGAGAGAGGGAAAGAGAGATAGAAACATCAATGATTAGAATCATTGATTAGCTGCCTCCTGCATGCCCCCTACTAGGGATCAAGCCCGCAACCCAGGCATGTGCCCTTGACCAGAATTGAACCTGGGACCCTTCAGTTCGCAGGTCGACACTCTATCCACTGAGCCAAACCGGCTAGGGCAATTTTTTCTTTTTAATCTTTATTGTTGAAAGTATTACGTATGTCCCCTCCCCCCTCCACCCCCCTTAACTTCTTCCAGCTGGGCCCCCACCCCCGCCCCAGCTTTTCACCACGTAATTGTCCCTGCCCATGGGTTATGCATGTATGCATACAAGGTCTTTGGTGATTACCTCCCACCCATCCTACCTCCCCCTGCCTTTCCTCTGAGATTCCACACTCTGTTCCATGCTTCCATGTCTCTGGATCCACTCCGTTCATCAGTTTATTTTGTAATTAGATTCCACATGAGTGAGATCATGTGATATTTGTCTTTCTCTAACTGACTAATTTCACTTAGCATGATACTCTCAGGTCCCTCCATGCTGTCTCAAAGGGTAAGAGATTCTTCTTTTTTACTGCTGCATAGTATTCCATGGTGTAAATGTACCAGAGCTTTTTTATCCAGTCATCTACTGATGGGCACATGGGCTGTGTCCAGATCTTAACTATTGTAAATTGTGCTGCTATGAACATAGGGGTGCATTCATTCTTTCTGATTGGTGTTTCGAGTTTATTAGGATATATTCCTAGAAGTGGGATCACTGGGTCAAATGGCAGTTTCATATTTAATTGTTTTGGGAACTCCATAGTTTTTTCCATAATGGCTGCAGCAGTCTGCATTCCCACCAGCAGTGTGCTAGGGTTCCCTTTTTTCCACATCCTCGGTAGCACTAGTCTTTTGTTGATTTGTTGGTGGTAGCCATTCTGACAGGTGTGAGATGATACATCATTGTCATTTTAATTTGCATCTCTCTGATAATCAGTGACTTTGAGCATGTTTTCATATGTCTCTTGGCCATCTGTATGTCCACTTTGGAGAAGTGTCTATTTAGATACTTTGCCCATTTTTTAAAATAATGTATTTTTATTGATTTCAAAGAGGAAGAGAGAGGGAGAGAGAGAAACATCAACTATGGGAGAGAATCATTGATTGGCTGCCTCCTGCACGCCCCACACTGGGGACTGAGTCCGCAACCCACTCATATGCCTTGACAGGGAATCGAATCATGATCTGGTTCATAGGTCAATGCTGAACCACTGAGCCACGCCAGCCAGGCCTATGCCCATTTTTTAATTGGATTGTCTGTCTTCCTTTTGTTAAGGTGTATGAGTTCCTTGTATATTTTGGAAATTAACCCTTTATCAGGTGTATCATTGCTGAATATGTTCTTCCATGCAGTGGGCTCCCTTTTCGTTTTGTTGATGGTTTCTTTTGCTGTGCAGAAGCTTTTTATTTTGATGTGGTCCCATTTGTTTATTTTCTCCTCAGTTTCCTTTGCCTTAGGACAGTGGTCTGCAAACTCATTAGTCAGCAGAGCGGCAAACCATGGCTCGAGAGCCGCATGTGGCTCATGAGCTGCAGTTTGCTGACCACTGCCCTGGAGGTGTATCTGTAAACATATTGCTACGAGAGGTATCTGAGATTTTGCTGCCTATGGTTTCCCTTTTCCTGACTTAACGTTTTTTAGCCATTTTGAGTTTATTCTTGTGTATGGTGTAAGTTGATGGTCTGGTTTCATTTTTTTGCATGTACCTGTCCATTTTCCCAAAACCATTTATTAAAGAGACTGTCTTGACTCCATTGTATGCTCTTGCCTCCTTTGTCAAATATTAATTGAGCATAATGGCTTGGGTCTATTTCTGTGTTCTCTGCTCTGTTCCATTGATCTGTATGCTTGTTCCTGTGCCAGTACCAGGCTGTTTTGAATACGGTGGCTTTGTGGTATGACTTGATATCTGGTATTGTGCTTCCTCCAACTTTGTTCTTCTTTCTCAAGATTGCTTCAGCCATTTGGGGTCTTTTTTATTCCATATAAATTTTTGGAGTATTTGTTCTAGATTTGTGAAATATGCCATTGGTATTTTAATAGGGATTGCATTGAATCTGTAGATTGCCTTGGGTAGTATGGACATTTTAATGATTCTACCAATCCATGAACACCGTATATTCTTCCATTTGTTTATATCTTCTCTTTTTTTCAACGTCCTGTAGTTTTCTGAGTACTGGTCTTTTACCTCCTTGGTTAAGTTTTATTCCCAAGTATCTTAATTTTTTTGTTGCAGTGGTAAATGGGATTGTTTGTTTAGTGTCTCTTTCTGAGAATTCATTGTCTTACCTAATAATAAACAAACATGTAAATTGACCGTACCTCCCTACGTCCACAGCCAATCAGAGTATGCAAATTAGAAGGTCAAAGATGGCAGCCGCCCAGCTGCTCCAGGCACTGAGTGGCCGGGCAGGGCAGGACGCCTGCTATGAGAGGGAGGGCGGGGCGGGGGGGAGGTGGCGGGGCGAAGGGATCTACAGGAGCAGAGTGCCTCAGTGGAGTCTGCAGCAAAGACGAAGAAGGCAGACTCTGGCCTGAGCGAAGGCCTGGGTCCTGGGTGCCGGAGGAAAACTGGTGCTGGAAACCAAGGGAAGGAAGGCCTCTTGCACACATCTCTTCCTGCAATGGGCCTCTAGTTAATGTAATAACAAGCCATCGAATTTAATTCATTTATTAAATCTAGTATTCTTTAGGGTTTTCTGTGTACAATATCATGTCACCTGTGAATAATGAGAGTTTTACTTTCTCCTTTCCAATTTGGATGCCTTTTATTTCTTCTTGTCTGATCGCTGTGGCTAGCACTTACAGTAATATGTTTAACAGGTGTGGTGAAAGTGGACATCCCTGTCTTGTTCCTGTTCTTAGGGGAACTGGTTTTAGTTTTTGCCCATTGAGTGTGATGTTGGCTATAGGTTTGTCATATATGGCCTTTATCATTTTGAGATATGCTTCCTCTATTCCCACTTTGCTCAGAGTTTTTATCAAAAATGGGTGTTGGGTTTTTGCTAATGCTTTTTCTGTGTGTATTTATATGATCATTTTTGGTTTATGTGATATGTCACATTTATTGACTTGTGAATATTGTACCAGCCTTGCATCCCTGGAATAAATCCCACTTGGTCATGGTATATGACCTTTTTAATATATTACTGGATCCGATTTGCTAATATTTTTTTGAGGATTTTAGCATCTATATTCATCAGGGATATTGGGCTGTAATTCTCTTTCTTTATAGTGTCTTTATCTGGTTTTGGAATTAGGATAATGCTGGCCTCATAAAAAGAGTTTGGAAGTGTTCCTTCCTCTTGCATTTTCTGAAATAGTTTGAGGAGTAGAGGTGTTAGTTCTTCTTTGAATGTTTGATAAAACTCTTGTGAAGCCATCCAGACCTGGGCTTTTGTTTGCTGGGAGTTTTTTTTTTTTTTATTACTGCTGCTATTTCCTCAGTTGTTATTGGCCTATTCAGGTTTTCTGATTCTTCCTGATTCAGTTTTGGGAGGTTGTATTTTTCTACAAATTTGTCCATTTCATCCACATTGTCCACTTGTTGGCATATAGTTGTTCATAGTATTTTCTTACAATCTTGTTTATCCTTTCAAAGAACTAGCTCTTGGTTTTATTGATTTTTTTTTATATATATATATATTTTTTAGTCTCTATGTCATTTATTTCTGCTCTAATCTTTTATTTTTTCCTTCCTCCTATTTACTCTGGGCTTTTCTTGTTTTCTTTCTAGTTCTTTTAAGTTGCAGGGTTAAACAGTTGATTGTTGATTTTTCTTGTTTTTTGCAGTAGGCCTGTAGTGCTAAGAACTTCCCTCTCAGGACTGCTTTTGCTGTGTCTCAGAGATTTTGGGTTGGTGTTCATTTTCATTTGTTTCCAGGAAGTGTTTGATTTCTTTCTTGATCTCGTTGGTAACCCATTCATTGCTTAATAACATGCTATTTAGCCTCCATGTGTTTGAATGTTTTGGGGTGTTTTTACTGTAGTTGATTTGTAATTTCATTCCACTGTGATCTGAGAAGATGCTTGATATGATTTCAGTCTTCTTGAACTTGTAGAGACTTGTTTTGTGTCCTAACATGTGGTTTATCCTTGTGAATGACCCATGTGCACTTAAAGTCCTCTAGATGTGTTTAGATATATTTAGGTGCTCCTATATTGGGTGCATATATGTTTACTAGGGTTATATCCTCTTGTTGGATCTATCCCTTTAGTATTATGTAGTGACCTTTGTTGTGTCTTTCAATGGCCTTCATTTTTAAGTCTATTTTGTCAGATATGAGTCTTGTTACTCCAGCTCTTTTTTCATTTCAATTTGCATGGAAATTTTTTCCCCATCCCTTCCGTCTCATCCTGTGTGAGTCTTTTGTTTTGAGGTGGGTCTCTGGTAGATAGCATATAATTGGGTCATGTTTTTGTATCCATTCAGCTACCCTATGCGTTTTGATTGGAGTATTTAATCAATTTATGTTTAAGGTTATTATTGGTAGGTACTTATTTATTACCATTTTAATTCTGTATGCCTATGTTTCTCTCTCTTTCTTCTCATTACAGTAGTCCTCTTAGCATTTCTTGTAATGTTGGTATGGTTGTGATAAACTCCTTTAGCCTTTTTTTTGTCTGGGAAGCTCTTTATTTCACCATCGATTTTGAAAGATAGCCTTCCTGGGTATAGTAATGTTGGTTTCAGATCCTTGCTTTCCATTACCTTGAGTACTTCATGCCATTCCCTTCTGGCCTATAGAGTTTCTGATGAGAAATCAGGTGTCAGCCTTATGGGAACTCCTTTTTAGGTAACAGTTTTATTTTCTCTTGCTGCCTTTAAGATTCTCTCTTTGTCTTTAATTTTTAGCATTTTAATTACAATGTGTCTGAGCATGGGCCTGTTTGGGTTCTTGCTTGGGACTCTGTGCCTCCTAAACTTTTGTGACTTTTTTCCTTTACTAGGTTAGAGAAGTTTTCTGCGATTATTTCTTCAATATGTTCTTTTATCTCTTTCTCCCTTTCTGCCTCTTCTGGTGCACCTGCTATGTGAATATTGTTTATGTTTCATATTGCCCTACAGCTCCCTTAAGCTGTCCTCTTGTTTTTTAATTGTTTTTTCTTTTTGGTTCTCTGATTGAGTGATTTTTTTCAACCTTGTCTTTTAATTCACTGATTCGATCCTTAGCTTCCCCTACTCTGCTGTGTATTCCTTCCAGTGTGTTCTTTATTTGTGCTGTGTCATTCTTTATTTCTGTTTTCATAGTTACTATTTCTTTAGTCATGCAGTTGAGCATCTTTACCATCATTATTCTGAACTCTGTTTCAGATAAATTTCTTATCTCCATTTCATTTATCTTTTCTGGAGATTCTCTTGTACTTTTATTTGGGGGTTGTTTCTTTGTCTCCTCATTTTGGGTACCTGTTTTGGGTTTGTGACTACGTTTTAGGTAGATCTGCTACACCAGTGGTCGGCACGCCTTTCAATCTCTAGTGCAGGACAATGTCAAACACTAACTAATTAGATCAGGCAAAGACTCAAAGCCTCCAGACACTGCCTATTTGCAGACTGATTGGATTTAGCCTTGAATAGCCCTCAGGCAATTGTCCACAGGTATGGCAAGAATTTTTCCCAACAAGGTGGGGTGATTGCTTCTGCCAGGAGGCTAATTATTCTCAGTCTCCTAATGGCCCTCAGCAACTCCACACCTTGGGGCAAGGGGTTTTCCAATTGGGTGGGTCAGCTGTCTTCCCCCAGGCAAAACTGCCTCAGGGGTCCTCAAACTACGGCCCGCGGGCCACATGTGGCCCGCCGAGGACATTTATCCGGCCTGCTGTGTGCCGCTGCCTGTCCTGCTTAGCAGCGAACTTGTCCCGGGCCTGCAGTACGCATAGGAATTTGTTCATAGTTTGTTTTTTTTTAAACTATAGTCTGGCCCTCCAACCGTCTGAGGGACAGTGAATTGGCCCCCTGTTTAAAAAGTTTGAGGACCCCTGGATAGTAATTGTCTGCATGAGAAAGATGACTTCTGCAGAGTGAGGGAATGACTCAGCACAGGAAATCAGAATGTCTGCCTTCTGAGCTCTAATCCCAGAGCCTCCAACCCTGGCTTCTGCTCGCACAGCTCCAGCCCACTCGGCCCTCCCTCTGCCAGAGCACAAGGTGAGTGGCTGCACGGGAATTTTGTATGTTGGCCCTTTAAGAGCGGGTCTGAATTTCCAGCCATCTCTCCCTGGCTGATGGCATCCCCACTACTTTGCATAGTCAAATGTTATGTGGGTACCCTTTGCATAGTCAAATGTTATGTGGGTACTAGTTCTAGTGCTCTCTGCTGGGGGGCCTAGGTTGGGGATTAAACCCCAAGTTCTCAGTGGCAACCCCCACAGCTGAGATATCTCTCCTAAACTTGCTGTCTGTGGGTGTCTGGCCAGCCCTTTCATGCCTCCACCCCTCCTACCGGTCTCCATGTGGTCTCCACTTTCTGTCTTCAGTTATCAGGGTTCTCTCCTGTGAGTCTTCCGTTGATTATTCAAGAAGTTTTTCTGTATTTTAGTTGCAATTCCAGTTTGGTCCTAGGAGCGTATCCGTGCAGCATCCACTTACTCTGCCACCATTTTTAATCTACTGGAGGATATTTTTTCCATTGATTTTTTTTTTTTTAGGGAGTGGAAGGGAGTGGGGGAGGGAGAGAGAAACATTGATATGAGAAAGATACATTGATAGGTTGCTTCCCCCAGATCGAGGCTGGGGATGGAACTGCAGTGTAGGTAAGTGCCCTTGACTGGGGGTCGAACCCCAGATCTTTTGGTCCTAGGGCTGGCACTCTAACTACCAGGACTTGACGGGAGTGTTTTTATGCTTGTGCACAAGTATGGTAGTTAAGTGCACATGGTTTGCATATTAAAGAAGCTTTGATTCCAATTTTGGAAGTCATTCATTAAAAAACTGGCATGGATACCTGTGGAAAGTCGTATTAAGTAAGTGGTTGGCTTTTCAGAACTTCATTATGAAAACTTGAAACAAGTAGAAAGAATAGTGCGGCAAATATGCCCACCCCTGAGGAGTACCAGCACTGGTCCCAGTTTGCGCATTCGCCTCTCCACACCTGCAGGTGGTCTTTGCTGGGTCACTCAGGGTCAGTTCACCCTCAGCATTGAGCAGTCTGTCTCCCACACTGATCAGCACCTTTGTCCCACTCAGCATGAACCCGATTCTGTTACCCGATCTGGGCCATGTCTATATTCCCTGCTTGTCCCCAAAACATGGCAGAGCTGCTTTTCTCCCAAACCAACATACAGTCAAACCAGTTCTCATGTCATATCTCCTACGTTTTCCCCTGCCTTTGCCTTTGAACCTTTTGTGACATCAGCTTTCTGAAGAGATCAGTCATTTGTAGAAGTGCCTCATTTAACTTGTCCTGCTCTCTGTTCCTGTGGAGTGGACACTGGAGCTGAGGCCTGACTGATACAGGTGCAGCATTTTTGGCCAGAACACCTGACAGGTGCACCTGTGTGTTGCTTTGTGTCAGGGGCCATGGTGACTGACTTTCCAGCTCCCAGAGAAGGGTTTCTCTCTTCCACACACATCGTCTGTCATAGTCCATTCAGATTCCTGCCTACAGATACCTTTCTCTTACCTGGTAGAGGGAAGTGTAAATCTCAAGTGTTGGGAAGTTTTATTTTATTTTTAAAAATATATCTTTATTGATTTCAGAAAGGAAGGGAAAGGGAGAAAAAGAGAGAAACATCAGTGATGAGAGAGAATCATTGATCAGTTGCCTCTTGCATGCCTTCTACTCGGGATCAAGCCTGCAACTTGGGCATGTGCTCTGACCAGGAATTGAACTGTGACCTGGTTTATAGGTTGATGCTCAACCACCGAGCCACGCCAGCTGGGCAGCTGCTTGGTTCCTCTCAAGTCCTGTTTGCTGAGCTTGGTTGATACTTTGTTACAGTGCCTGTTATTCTATGTTCAAATATAACCTCAGATTTTTTCCCAGTGTCTAGACCAGTCTCAGCTCCCAGGAGCCCAGGAACTCTCCTTCCCTGAAACCTGGTTGGAGCCGGGAAGCTGGGAGGGCTTACCGTTTGTTTACCTCAGGGGGAGCGTGGAGGGGCAGCTGGCATTCATAGGATGGCCCTGCCTTTGCTATTTTGTAGAATTTTAAAGCAGCAAACATACTTGTGTTCAAATGCAAGTATTTATGTTAGAGTAAGACAGCTTGTTTTTACTTCGGTGAATTTCTGCATGTTTTCATTTGGTAGATACTTGAGTTATATTGTTGGCCTAATTGAGAAGTGTAATAAAGTGACTTTGTTTCAGCATTTCTAATGCATACACACATTTTACTTCCTAGGGAGCAAAGGGAGAAAGAAGAAATTGAAAAGTACCGTATGGAACGCCCCAAAATCCAACAGCAGTTCTCAGATCTCAAAGTAAGAGAGGGAGGGCACCCAGGCTGCCCGCAGAGAGCCAGCCTGTCTGGGGTGGAGCTGCTGAGACGTTCCTAACTGTGCTCTTCCTTTCACTTGGGCTAGAAGAAGGCCCTGCTTTAGTCTGTTTAATTATATGTCTGTGTGCCGAAAGGCTCCCCCCTGCTGAAGGACAGATAAATGTGGGTATTTTATTTGTAAGGTTAACTCTCTTTATACATTTCTAAGCTGTGTCCTCTGGGCTTTGACAGAACAGTTTGCATTGAGTGAAGTGGAGCAGATCAGCAAGTTGACTTTTCTAAATGAGTAGACAACCATTTCTGCATCCAGGTCCTTTCTAAGTATGATGATCTGGAGGGTGGGGCCAGGGAGAGGATAGTTTTCCTTGAGCAATGTGAAATTCTGCCAGGGAATTAATGTTTGGGGGGGGGGGGCGGATGTTTTCAGAGGAAGTTGGCAGAAGTCACAGAGGAAGAGTGGCTGAGCATCCCTGAGGTTGGCGACGCCAGGAACAAACGCCAGCGGAACCCACGCTACGAGAAACTGACCCCTGTTCCCGATAGCTTCTTCGCCAAACATTTGCAGACTGGAGAAAACCATACCTCCGTGGACCCCCGGCAGACTGTGAGCGAGCCGCTAGAAGGGGACAGGCCTCGTTTACTCTGGTCACAGTTAGACAGCGTGGTGGGGCATGGGGCATGGTGGACCTGGTGCTTCTGCAGTCCAGGCTGCACTGCCGCCAAGTCTGTCTGGGCAGCTGCATATGTCCTGAGGGACTTCAGCATCTTACCCCTTCTCTCTCCAGCAATTTGGAGGTCTTAACACACCCTATCCTGGTGGACTGAACACTCCATACCCAGGTGGAATGACACCTGGATTGATGACACCTGGCACAGGTGAGCTGGACATGAGGAAAATTGGGCAAGCAAGGAACACGCTGATGGACATGAGGCTGAGCCAGGTGAGAGTTCGTGTCCTCTAACATTTTCTACAGATAATTTTTAAAATTTTTTGTTTCCTGATTATAAAACTAATACATTCTTGTAAAAAGTTCATTTTTTGAAGTGCTTTGTCACAAGATGGGCAGACCTGCGGTGCTGTGCCGTCCTGTCCCATTACAGAGGGGCAGGGTTCTACATTCCGGCTGGTGGATGCTCCACCTGCCGGGATGTGATCAGTGCCAGCAACCGGGCGCCCTGGGATGCGGACTCTCAGTGCATGTGCTTTCTCCCTGCACCCTCGATAATCATAGCACTTAGGAGGCTGGTACTCCATTTGATGCTCTGGAAGGAAGACCCAGGCGAAGTGGGAAGCACGTTCTAATTAGGACATGCACAGCAGAAACCAGGAAGAAAGATACTTTCAGGTTCGATTGTATATAAGTAGAAAACTTTTGCACAGTAGAAAACACTCTAAAGTCAAGAGCACCGACAAATTGGGGGAAGACTCGTGCACATGACAGTGGATGGCAGAGCAATGTATGTGATTCTGATTTGTGTTGGAGAGATGTGCACGCACACAGACATGTCTGCATTTCCCCCCTCCCCCCGCCCCTGAGATGCCAGAGAATCGGGGGGTGGGGGGGGGTGCGGGTGTGCACTGAAGCTTCCTGGTAAATGCTTTAAAGCGGGGTTGGCAAACTGCGGCTCGCGAGCCACATGCGGCTCTTTGGCCCCTTGAGTGTGGCTCTTTCACAAAATACCACGGCCTAGGCGAGTCTATTTTGAAGAAGTGGTGTTAGAAGAAGTTTAAGTTTAAGAAATTTGGCTCTCAAAAGAAATTTCAATAGTTTACTGCTGATATTTGGCTCTGTTGACTAATGAGTTTGCTGACCACTGCCTTAAAGGAACAATTGCCTATACGTAGACACAGTGAAAGTGGTGCAGTGAAGTCGCCAGTCCCTTGGATGCATTGGAAGCACTTACATTTTCATTGATCTTTTACTGCACTTCTTCTTGAACTTTTTTTAGATTTTAAGAAGTTACCTTTATTGTTGAAAGTTGTACTTGTTGAACTTTTGATGGTGAGCAGAGATTTTATAAAGACGGTTTGCTTCCACTTTTTGACTGTTGTGGCTAGTGCTGTTGTGAGCACAAATAGCTATTTGAGTCCCTGCTTTCAGTTCTTTTGAGTATAAACATAGAAGTGGAGTTGCTGTATCTAGTTTTATGAGGAGCCCCATACTGTCGCCCCCAGCGGCTGCACCATTTAGACGCCCACTGCAAAGGGTTTGGTTTCTCCACATCCTTAACAGCATTTATTATGACTTTTTAAAATACATTTTTTATTGATTTTAGAGAGAGAAAGGAAGGGAGAAGGAGAGAGAAACATAGATGTGAGAATCGTTGATTGGCTGCCTCCTATACGTGCCTTGACCAGAATCAAGCCCACCATCCGGCATGTGCCTTGGCCTGGGATCGAACTGTGGTATTGTGGTGCACAGGAGGACGCTCAGCCAGCTGAGCCACATTGGCCAGGGCTGTATGTATGTATGTATGTATTTATTTATTTATTTATAAATATATTTTTATTTCAGAGAGTGAGGGAGAGAGAGAGAGAAACATCAGTAATACAAGAGAAAATCATTGATTGCTGCCTCCTGCACACCTCACATTGGGGATTGAGTCTGCAACCTGGGCATATGCCCTGACCAGGAATTAAACCTTGACCTCCTGGTTCATGGGTCGATACTCAACCACTGAGCCACACCAGCCAGGCTATGTTTCTGTTCTTTCAGTACTGTGTTGACTATCCTCAGATAGATTTTATGGCCCTCCCGCCATATAAACTTTAGAATCAGTTTGTCAGTACCCACAAAATAATATGCTGGGATTCTGATTGGATTGTGTTGAATCTGCAGATCAAGTTGGGATGAACTGACATCCTGACAATATTAATTCTTCCTGTCCGTGAACATGGAGTATCTCTCTCCATTGACTAAGTTCTTTGGATCCATTCATCAGAGTTTTGTAGTTTCCTCACAGAGGTCTTGTATGTGTTTGTTAGATTATATACATATTAGTGTTTCACGTATTGGGTGCTGTTATAAAAATGGGATAGGGGCCCTAGCCGGTTTGGCTCAGTGGATAGAGTATCGACCTGCGGACTCCAGGGTCCCAGGTTCGATTCCAGTCAAGGGCATGTACCCTGGTTGCAGGTACATACCCAGTAGGGAGTGTGCAGGAGGCAGCTGATCGATGTTTCTCTCTCATCGATGTTTCTAACTCTATATCCCTCTCACTTCCTCTCTGTAAAAAAATCAATAAGAAAAAGAAAAAGAACGGGATAGGGTTTTTAAGTTCAGATCCCATGTGTTGGTTGAAGGCACCTGGGAAAGCAGTTGGCTTCTGCACATGAGCCTTGCACCCTGCCACCTTGCTGTAATTGTTTATTCGGATTTTTTGTCTGTTTGTTTTAATATATTTTATTGATTTCAGAGAGGAAGTGGGAGAGAGAGAGATAAGAAACATCAATGATGAGAAAGAACCATTGATTGGCTGCCTCCTGCACACCCCCTACTGGGAATGAGCCCACAACCCATGCATGTGCCCTTGACCAAAATCAAACCCAGGACCCTTCAGTCCACAGGCCGACTTTATCCACTGAGCCACACCAGCTAGGGCTGGGTTGTTTTTTGATGGTTCTTTTGAACTTTCTGCATAAATACAGTCAAGTCCTTTGAGCAGGGAGAGTGTGTTCCTTCCTCCCAGCCTGAGCTCCTTTTGTCCTTTTGTGGTCTTGCTGCATTAGCCAGGATCCTTTGCCCATTTTTTACTTGGATTTTGTTTGTTTTTTTTTATATCAATTTTAACACTCAGAGCTAGAGAGAAGGGTAGGATAATATAATTGTGTGTGCAGATTTAAATATAATTAGTTGAAATAATCAGTTTTTTAATTTTCTCATTCTTAGACCTTTCTTTCTTTTTAATCCTCACAGAATATATTTTTTCCATTGCTTTTGGAAGGGAAGGGGTGGAGAGAAAGAAACATTGATGTAGAGAGAGGCACATCTATTGGTTGCCTCCAAAATGCATTCCAAACAGGGGTGGGGAGTGAACCCGCAACCCAGGTACGGCCTTGATCTGAATTGAACACTTCGACCACTGAGTCACACAGGCCAGGGCTCCGCTTGGAATTTTATGGCTTTTTAAAAATATATATTTTATTGATTTTTTACAGAGAGGAAGGGAGAGGGATAGAGAGTTAGAAACATCGATGAGAGAGAAACATCCATCAGTTGCCTCCTGCACACCCCCCACTGGGGATGCGCCCGCAACCAACATACACACACCTGACTGGAATCGAACCTGGGACCCTTGAGTCCGCAAGCCGACACTCTATCCACTGAGCCAAACTGGCCAGGGCATGGTTTTATTTTTTAATATAAATCTGTGTACTGTATAGATGAAATTGGTTTATCATCATCACAAGCTGTTGTTTACATGAAGGTGTTTCCTGCTTCTAAAGTTTTCATACCCACTGGCAGGCAGGATGGGAGGGGTTCCAGGGCCCCTCTGACCAGAGTGGCCTGGCCTGTTTTGCAGGTGTCTGACTCTGTGAGTGGGCAGACTGTAGTCGACCCCAAAGGCTATCTGACAGATTTAAATTCCATGATCCCGACCCATGGAGGGGACATCAAGTGAGTGCTCTGAGGAATGGGGCGGCGGGGGGGTGGTGGGGGGTATAGGAGCGGGACTCAGGTTGCCTAGAATGTCTGGATTTTCTTTGAAAAATATGCAGTCAAATAGGATGTGGGTGTTCTCAGAAGTATGTGGTGGAGTTGTTTGATTTTCCATTAAATCCATCTGTATCCCTTCATTGGACACATGTGCTTGGTGCCTGTCTGCATCGCTGCTGAGCAAGCTGGGGGTGCTGGCCAGGGTGAGCTAGGTCTCACCCGGCTTCAGCGCTCATAGGAGTGCCTGTCTGTGCTGGTGCCCTCCCTGGGCTTGGGACACCTCAGCGCATGGCAGCCTGACCTGTGCCTCCTCACCTTTGTAGTGACATCAAAAAGGCACGACTGCTCCTCAAGTCTGTTCGGGAGACAAACCCTCACCACCCACCAGCCTGGATTGCATCCGCCCGCCTGGAAGAAGTCACCGGGAAGCTGCAAGTCGCTCGAAACCTTATTATGAAGGGGACAGAGATGTGCCCCAAGGTGAGGCGTGTGTGGGCCAGGAGGGACCCTCACTAGCAGGCACGGTTTAATGGCAGGATAACCTTAGCTGGAAAGGGTTAGGTTATCAGCGCTCCCACCCCACCTCACCTGAAAATACTAAAGATAAATGCTGATCTTAGGAGAAGATGCCTCCCTTGTGAAGGTGGAGTGGTTACATAAGCTTTAAAAAGGCAAGTGGGACTCTCTAAGCCAGCGGTTGCCAGCCTGTGGTCTGCAGAGCCCTGGTGGTCCGTGAGGTCCTAAAGGCTGGCGACCGCTGCTCTAGGTGACTGTGCGCTATTGGGCAGCCTGGGGTGCCTTTGACCTGAGAGGGCCTGTGCATGCTCACCTGGGCTCACTCCTCTGCTGTGCTCCTCTCATGGGTGTGGCTCTTGCCCCACGCCAGCAGGTGTGCCACAGCCATGGTCCCAAGCCTTGGCGGTACGAGAGGTCTGTGGTACAGCTGTATTTGAGGCCAAGCACAGGGGGACTGGCCGGCGTGACTCAGTGGTTGAGTGTAGATCCCCACACCAAGAGGTGGCTGGCTCAATTTCTGATCGGCACACGTATGGGTGGGCTTGATCCCCAGTGGGGGTGGAGGAGACATTCAATCTATATTGATGTTTTTCTCATTAATGTCTATTTCTCTCTCCCGCTTCCTTCTTCTCTCTCTCTAAAAATCAATAAAAACATTTTTTTTTTAAAAAAACCCTGGTGGATGGGTGTGGTCCGAGGAGCTAGCCGCGTGTCCTTAGGCTGTGTGTGAGTTCCAGGGGCTGCCGCTCCTTTGGGGCTTCCTGCTTGCACGTACACATGCCGTTCTTTCTGTTTGCCCGCAGAGTGAAGATGTCTGGTTGGAAGCAGCCAGGTTGCAGCCTGGGGACACTGCCAAGGCCGTGGTGGCCCAAGCTGTCCGTCACCTCCCACAGTCTGTTAGGATTTACATTAGAGCAGCAGAGCTGGAAACAGACATTCGTGCCAAGAAGCGGGTTCTTCGGAAAGGTGAGCCTCCCTGGGGTGCCGCCAGGAACGGTGTCCTGTTGTCTCCCGTGTGGCGGGGCTGCCTCCTCCACACCTGGTGCCCGTGCCCTGGGAGAGAGCAGCTTTCATTCCATCGGTTTGCTCAGATGTTGCTGGGAGTAGGTAACAAGTGGGTGGCATCTTCAGGCCTTTTTCTGGCTGGGTTACCTCTGCCCTTTTCCTCTTGGGGGGAGTTTCCACCTGGCTGAGATGCTCTGGCATAAATCCCACTCATGTCTTTTCTTGTGATGTGACCTGGCCGTCGCTGTAGCCCAGGTACGGTGGACACTGCTGGTTCAGAACCTGCTTCTGTGGGCTGGCTCAGGGGGGTGATGTGTGTGAGGGCGAGCTGCGCCAGCATCATGCAGACCCCATGGGCAGCAGTCACCTCCCTAGGGTCAGGTGCTGCTGTCTGGTAGGGAGAAGCACCAGAGCTCTGCAGTAGATGGACTCCTTCCTGTCCTGTGAGACTCCTGCACGTCAGCGGTGGCCGCGTCTTGCTTTGCCTGGTGCTGTAGATGAGGCAGCGGGGGGCTGTCTGGCGGGTCCCCTTGAACAGCTTGTTGCCAGGGAAACTGACTCCATCCAGGAATCACTGCCAAGATGCAGCTTTTGAGGGTGCTGTGTTTTTCATCCTGAGGGACACAGGATCTCCCTTTGCTGCCACATGGGCCTGCTGCTGATGTTTGTTCCAGAGCAGATGCTAGTTGGCTGGGAGGGAGCCTGAGTTTAGCACAGGTGCAGAAGATGCATTTGTGGCAGTGGGGGCAGTTTTCAGTGGGTGGTTTCCAGCTCTTGTGTTTAAGATGTGTTTAAGTCACGTGTTAGAGGTGTGTGATGTCAGGCCTGCCAGTGTTATCACATAGTTTCTGACTCTACCAGCTGTTTGATAGAGGCCAGGTGGCATTCACCTTGTGTGTGGCTCTGCCTGCAGGTGTGTATCACGTGCTCAGTGTTTTTCTCTTACCCCTGCTTTCTTTTTTTTAAATATATTTTGACTGATTTCAGAGAGGAAGGGAGAGGGAGAGAGAGAGAGAGAAACATCAGTGTTGAGAGAGAATCATTGGTTGGCTGCCTCTTGCACGCCCCCTGCTGGGGAGTGAGCCTGCAACCTGGGCATGTGCCTTTGACCGGAATCGAACCCGGGACCTTTCAGTCCGCAGGCTGCTGCTCAATTCACTGCGCCAAACCAGCCAGGGCTCAACTCTGATTTCTTGATTGCAGCATTGCTATCCATTAAATTCTCAGAGCCAGACTCTTCAAAACGGAGCCAGGAGCAGAAAGTTAGTACCTTTGGTAGAAATCAGCTACTACCTTTTTTCAGCCAGAAAAACGAGCTCTCTAATGACAAACACATTGAACTGGGCAGTTAGCATTATTTACTTAGGAAAGCTCTGCTGGCCAGCTCTGCACCGCGTGATGAATGGCTCCCCCTAGGTAACCTGGGTTTGTTTCCAGTTGGCTTGATATGTGGAGGGGGGATGGGCATGGAGGAGGCTCTGTCCGGGGAGGGGAGGAGAAGGGAGGATGGGACACACTGGCCATCCTGGACCTGGAGGGGCACAGGCCTTCAGGCTCTTCTTTTGGTCAGGGGAGCAACTGTGCTCAGGCGGAAGGAATGTGGAAACCCCAGCTGGCCTGCCCCCGCTCCCTGGTTATGGTCCTGGTCCCTGCCCCTCCGTAGAGGGTTTCCTGAAGCAGCTCCTGTTCCCAGGTGCCTGAGAAAGCCACTGCTGCCTCCCTGTGCACTTGGCAGCCACCACTGGAAAGGTCTGATGTTTGAAAATGAAGATGACGCCATTGATGACTTAGGGCACTGTGCAGCCCTCAGCCTCTGGTCTGTGAATTGGCTGTGGTCACAGTCGGTGCAGCTGACGTCCTGGGGCTCTGCTGGGAGAGCTTCAGCTTCCTCTGCTAGTTTGAGACTTGGAGGCTGAGTGACCTTGGGCGTGGTGCTTGACTTGAGTCACAGTGTCCTCCTCTCTAAGGGTACATATGGGTCTGGAGCCTTGTGCCTGGGGTTGGGCCATGGGCTGCTTCCTGGTGTGCAGCACCATGCTGCTCTGTGAATCAGGGCACTCACATACAGCGGTTCTTTACCCGAGAGCATGGACTCTGGCCCGTAAGGCATGGCAGCCTGCAGCAGCCCTTATCGTCTGGTCACTGAGCACAGGGACAACAAATCAGCTTGTCCCTGTGTCGTCCCCCCCCCCCCCCCCCAAAGGGCTGTAGGCTGCCGTCACATCGGCCTCTGAGGTCCCAGCTTGTCCTGGCTTCTCACAGGCATTTCTTGTTCAGACTGCTCTTTTCCTGCCTGGCCTGTCCCTTATACGCTGCCAGCCACAGCGTCTCGAGGTGGCCTTGACACAGTCTGGCAGAGCCTTGTGTAAACCAATCTCAAGGAACTAGCTGGCCTTCAGGTGCACACCAGCCTGGGCATACACATCCCAGGGTCGTTTGTTTTTCTTTCTCGTGATCTCTGCACTCTCGCTCGCTTCTTTACTCACCACCTGCCTGCTGGACCTTCCTGTGTGGTGACTGCCTTTGGGTGCCTCTGTGCTGCTTTGTTTTCTAACATTGATTTTCAAGTGTGTTTGGGGGTGGAGGGGTTGCACCACCTTCAGCTGTCTGCTGTGTCCCAGGCCTTGGAGCACCCCTAGAAAGGGTAGGCCTGCTGTCTCTAGCTGTCCTTAGGGCAAGGCCTCCTGACTCTGCTGGCAGCAGCATCACTTCCCCTTTTCTGTGACCTTTCCCAGCCCTGGAGCATGTACCCAATTCTGTTCGCTTATGGAAGGCAGCGGTTGAGCTGGAAGAGCCTGAAGATGCTAGAATCATGCTCAGCCGAGCCGTGGAGTGCTGCCCCACTAGCGTGGAGGTGAGTCCTCCAGCCATCATCACTACCACTGAGGTGTGAGCCCAGGCCCACTATCTGAAAGTGGCATCAACTGGGCATTGAGCTCACCCAGGTGCAGTAAGAAGCCACAGGAAGCCGCCTGACAGCTATAGGCAGAGCCTCTTCGGGCAGCCTGGCTGTGGTCAGCCCGACCGCTCTGTGGGCTGTGTGTGGAGCCCTCCTTCAGGCCTGGGGCTGCGCAGAATTTGCAGATGGGACCTGAGGGGAGAGAGTGATAGAAATTATTGACACATCTTTCTGCCAACCCAGCATGAAGTCGGCTTCTTGTCTCTGAGCTAATTGGATTTCTCTAGTTTTAAACATTCAGGTTCACAGCAGTCTGTGCAGTGCTTTTAGTCTTGGTTTTATGATATCCAGTATGTATTTCATTATCCTGAGGGGTATTGCGAAATTTTCCAAACAAAATCAATCTTAATTCATTATATAAAAATAAACAGAGAAAAAATAAATAAATAAACAGAGCCTGTACACATGCTTGGTGTTGAAATGCTGCCGAGTCACCAGCTGGGGTGTGAGAGCCCAGGAGGCTGAACACCCATGTGACCATTTAGCTTGTGAAGCAGCTTCCTGTCCAGTTCACCTCCGCTCCACACACACGTCATACATTTCGTCAGTGTGTGGAAAGGGTGACCACCTGTCACTTTTCCTGTTAACGAGACAGTTACTAAGTAAATCAGCAGCATAACTGAGCAGCTTTCAGATGTGAAAATGCTGCTGTCAAGTTCGTGGGCCCTGAGAGCTCAGGCCTGGGAAGCACTGTGGGACCACTGAGGCAGGCTCGCCACCTGCCCCTTGGATCTCATGTCTGGCTTTCCACACAGCTGTGGCTCGCTCTGGCAAGGTTGGAGACCTATGAAAATGCCCGCAAGGTCTTGAACAAGGCCCGTGAGAACATCCCCACAGACCGGCACATCTGGGTCACGGCTGCCAAGCTGGAGGAAGCCAACGGGAACACGCAGATGGTGGAAAAGATCATCGACCGGGCCATCACTTCTCTGCGGGCCAACGGTGTGGAGATCAACCGCGAGCAGTGGATCCAGGTAGGACTGCAGCTGCGCTCAGGGTCAGTGGCAGCTCCAAAAATGGATGTCCTCCCACATGTGGCATCTCTCCTAGGACAGGGCTGTTGATGGTGCCTAGAGTCCCATGCTGGCACGTGGGCCTTTACTTGATCGCACTGCAGCTTTTTGTAGCGGCAAAGCCAAGTACACATTGAGGTTGGATGCTCTGAAGCCCTTTTAGCATGTGGACATGTGTCACTCATGTCACTTTGTGACTAGAAATAACACATCTAGAAGGGGTGACAGCCTGGCCAGTGTTACTCAGTGGTTGAGCGTCAACCTATGAACCAGGGGGGCACATGCCTGTGTTAGGGCTCGATCCCCAGTAGGGGGCTTGCAAGAGGCAGCCAATCAATGATTCTCTCTCATCATTGATGTTTATATCTCTCTCCCTCTCCCTTCCTCTCTGAAATCAATCAAAACATTTAAGAAAAACAAAAGGAGTGACAGACAGCCCTGGCTGATATTGCTCAGTGGTTTGTGTGTTGGGCCCCATGCAGTGAAGGGTCTCAGGTTTGATTCCCAGTCAAGGGCATACACCTGGGTTGCAAGTTCAGTGTGGGAGGCAACCAGTTGATTTCCTTCTTTCTTTCTTCTTTCTTCCTTCCTTCCTTTCTCTTTCTCTCTTCCCCCATCCATTCTCTCTAAAAATCAATGGAAAATATCCTTGGGTGAGGATTAACAAAAGAAATAAAATAAAAGGGGTGACAAAAGGTGTTAGCTGTGTGCTGGCTGTGTTTCAAGGCCGCTATTCTGATATGTATGGCACTTGGGATAGCTTAGTGAGCATTTTAAAAATAAGTGGCATTGGCCCTGGCCGGTGTGGCTTGATTGGTTGGTTGGTTGGGCATCGTCCTGTGCACTGAAGGGTTGCCTGTTCCATTCCTAGTCAGGGCATATCCCCTGTAGGGAGCATGTAGGAGGCAGCCAACCGATGTTTCTCTCTCTCGCTCCTTCTCCCTGTCTCTCTAAAATCAATTAAAAAAATACATTTTTATTGATTTTAGAGAGGAAGGGAGAGGGATAGAGAGAGAGAAACATCAACAATGAAAGAACCATTGATTGGCTGCATCCTGCACGCCCCTTTACTTGGGGGTTGAGCCCCCAACCCAGGCATGTGCAGAATCAAACCTGGGACCCTTCAATTTGCAGGCTGATGCTCTATCCACTGAGCCAAACCGGCTAGGGCTCTAAAAATCAATTTTTAAAAAAGTGGCTTTGAATTTCTTATATTTAAAAGTCATTTGCATTTTCTTTCTTAGAGAACTGTGTGTTGTATGTCTCTTGTGTTATTGGTCCTTTTCCATTTGATGTGCAAGAGACCAGTGATAGGTCTGTGTCTCCTGCTGTCTCCTCTCTCCTGCCCAAAAGCCCAGTGCTCCCCTGTGGCCAGCAGCCCCTGCCCCATGAGTGCTCCTGTGCTGGTCCCTCCCTCAGGTTTCTACCTTGCCAACTCTGCACGAGGCTCATCTGCGCCCCGACAGGTCTCTCTGTTCCAGACTAACAGACACAAGTGTGTGTGACCTTGTCTTTCCTCCAGGCTCTTTGGAAGTTTCTTCAGCGTAGGAGCCTCTTCTTGCCACTGAGTTGCCTCCATAGCACTTTGTGCACAGTAGGTGCTTATTTAATGTTTGTTCAGTGATGGGTGCAGCTTCATCCGGTCGTTAGCCATTTGTTGAGCATTGATCTGCTGGGTGCAGGGATGGGTACACCAGTGAGCAAGTCAGAACCTGTGGAGCCCACACACCTGCAGTCTGCAGTACCAAGGCGCTCGGTTCTCGCTGTCCGGCAGCAGAGTACCCCAGGAGCCTCTGCACTCTGCTGTGGATTCAGTTTTGTGTCCCTCTCTCTCAGGATGCCGAGGAGTGTGACAAGGCGGGCAGTGTGGCCACCTGTCAGGCAGTCATGCGAGCTGTGATTGGCATTGGGATCGAGGAGGAGGACCGGAAGCACACCTGGATGGAAGATGCTGACAGTGTGAGTCTGGTCCTCTGGCCTGGAGTCTCTTTGCTTGGGTTTGAGAATCTCTGATTTGCTGGTGTGTAGCCATCATGCCGTCTTAAGGGACAGCCCTCTCTAACTCAGGTTCGCGTGAAGAGCTGCTTTTTTAGCACTCACACGCCTGCAGAGCTCTGGGAGGACCAGACCCCAGGCTCATACGCTTCCTTAGCTGTTTACCTCTGGGCATCTGGCTGGTCCCCCACCCCTTGGTTTCTGTTATAAATGGCACTCAGAAAACATTTTGCACACAAAGCTTTTGCCTACTTCGAGATTATGTCCTTAGGACAGTTGTCCAGAGAAGACATAGGGTTACAGTCAATAAACACAGAAGTATTTTATCCCTTGCATGTAGTCCTTTTTTAGCTTTTTTATTTTGAAATAATTTTAGCCTTACCTAAAAGTAGCAAAACTCTACGAAGAATTCTTATGCCTTTCACCCAGAATCCACCAGACTTACCCATTTTACCACATTTGTTTTCTCATTCTCCACATGCACACACATGCCCCTCATTTTTCTCTGAACCCTTTGAGAGTAAGTTGTATAGATCGCATGGCCCTTTACATCTCAAGACCTCAGTGTGTATTCTCTAAAGGAGGGCACTCGTGAGCTTGCTGACACTCATGCATAAGCTCAGTACAGCTCTCCATCGGGTGGGGGTGTTGGTGCAGGACTGTTAGTCAGCTGCAGGCTCTATCAGATGTCAGCGGTGGGCTCAGCTGCGTTCTGTTGCATAGCTGCCAGGTCACTTCCTCGGGTCTCCATGGCCTGAGGAAGGCTCTGGTCTGTCTCTGGTTTTCACAAGTCTGGTGTATTTGAGGCGTACGGGCCAGTGGTTCTGTGGGGCCCCTGGATTCAGCCTGCACCGTCTCTCACGTGTAGGTTGAGGTTCTGCATCTTGGTGGGGACTGTGTCTTCCCGGCGGGTTGTGCTGGGGGACGTCTGCACCCATTCAGCTCTGACCAGCTCAGGTGGCGCTTACCAGGCTGGCCAATGGAAGGTTACTGGTTTTCCCATTTTAATTAATCAGTATTTTGTGGGGAGACACTTTGAGATTCCCCACATCTTTTTTCTCACCAAACTTTGACCTGTAGGTCCATTAAGTTTGGCCTGTGTCAGTTATTGCCGTGGTATTTGTCAAGTGGAGGTTTTTTAAATGTTGTTTCTTCTGATTGATTAGAGTTTATTAGTAGGAATTCTACAGTAAAGAACAGCCTCCCTCTCTCCCTCATTCATGTGGCATCCACTCCTTTACATCAGGAGAGACTGAGGGTCCCACTCCGTTCTCTGGGAGTCTGTCCACCATAGCCACCGTCCCACGTCCTGTGTGCACTGTGGCCCCCGCCCCTCCCCTGAAGGCAGTGTTGGCAGTGCCCCGGCTACTAAGCCGGCCTGCAGACGGTCTGTGCACACTGACCACACACTTGGGTCGCGAGACACAGGCCAACTGTGACATCTTGTTACAACCTTTTAATATGTAATACGACATACTAAAGTATGAAGAATCCTTATATAATAAAAGCCTAATATGCTTAAGTGTCCAATCATTTGTTTGACCAGTCGCTATGATGCACATTGACCACCAGGGGGCAGATGCTTCAACCAGTTGGTTAGCTTGCTGCTGGGGGTCCAGCCAATTGGGACTGGGCGAGGTGGGCTGGACACACCCTAGAGCCCTCCCACGGTCCCTCCCCAGTCCCGATTGTGCACAGGGTGGGGGGGGGGCGCGGTGTGCCTCGGCCTGGCCTGCGCCCTTTTTTTTTTCTTCACCTTAATCTTTATTGTTCAGATTATTACAATTGTTTCTCCTTTTTCCCCCCCGCATAGCTCCCCTCCACCCGGTACCCACCCCACCCTCTGGCCTTACCTCCCCCCACCACTGTCCTCATCCATAGGTGTACAATTTTTGTCCATTCTCTTCCTGCATTCCTCCTTTCTCCTTTCCCCCTGAGAATTATCAGTCCACTGCCTTTCTATGCCCCAATTCTATTATATTCACCAGTTTATTCTGTTCCTCAGATTTTTAATTCACTTGATTTTTTAGGTTCACTTGTTGATAGATATGTATTTGTTGTTCATAATTTTTATCTTTTTTCTTCTTCCTCTTCTTAAAAAATACCTTTCAGCATTTCATATAATACTGGTTTGGTGATGATGAACTCCTTTAGCTTTTTCTTATCTGTGAAGCTCTTTATCTGACCTTCCATTCTGAATGATAGCTTTGCTGGGTAGAGTAATCTTGGTTGTAGGTTCTTGCTATTCATCACTTGGAATATTTCTTGCCACCCCCTTCTGGCCTGCATAGTTTCTGTTGAGAAATCACTGACAATCGTATGGGTGCTCCCTTATAGGTAATTAACTGTTTTTCTCTTGCTGCTTTTAATATTCTCTCTTTGTCTTTTGCTCTTGGCATTTTAATTATGATGTGTCTTGGTGTGGTCCTCTTTGGATTCCTTTTGTTTGGGGTTCTGTGCGCTTCCTGGACTTGTAAATCTATTTCTTTCACCAGGTGGGGTAAGTTTTCGGTCATCGTTTCTTCAAATAGGTTTTTAGTATCTTGCTCTCTTCTTCTGGCACCCCCATAATTCTGATGTTGGTACGCTTGAAGTTGTCCCAGAGGCTTCTTACACTATCTTCAACTTTTTGGATTTTTTTTTTTCTTTTTGCTTTTCCGGTTGAGTGTTTTTTTTTTGCTTCTTTGTATTTCAAATCTTTGACTTGATTCTTGCATTCCTCTAGTCTGCTGTTGGGTTTCTATATAATATTTTTTATTTCAGTCAGTATATGTTTAATTTCTAGTTGGTCCTTTTTCATATCTTTGAGGGTCTCACTAAATTTATCTGCCTTTTCTAGGATATTCTTGAAAAACCTTATAACCGTGGTTTTGAATTCTATATCCAGTCATTTGTTTTCCTCCATTTCTTTCATTTCTGATCTGTTTCTTTGTCTCCACATTTTTGCTACTTCCCTGAGTTGGTAGGGTAGCTTTGTGTGCTAGGTTTCCTATATGGCCCAGTGGGTCAGCCTCCCCAGTTAACCTGAGGTGGACACTCTCGGTGCACCCCTTTGTGGACTGTGTGTACAGCCTTGTTGTAGTTAAGTTTTTTTTAAATATATTTTATTGATTTTTTTTACAGAGAGAAAGGAAGAGGGGTAGAGAGCTAGAAACATTGATCAGCTGCCTCTTGCACACCCCCTACTGGGGATCTGCCCACAAGTCCTGTGCCTTTGCCCTTGACTGGAATCAAACTTGGGACCCCTCAGTCTGCAGGCCGACGCTCTATCCACTGAGCCAAACCGGTTCTGGCTGTAGTTAAGTTTTGATTGTTTTTGGTATCACTGGGAGGAATTGACCTCCAGGCCAGTTGGCTATGAGGATCAGCTGTGCCTACGCTGGGAGAAGTTTGGTGCTGGAGACAGCCTTATAGGATCAGACTTGCAAAATTGCAAAAGCCTCTGTGCTCAGCTTGGATGGGGCGGAGTCTCAGGGCAGAGCAGACAGTCTTGGCTTCCTGTCAGCCCTGCCCTTGCGCGCGCACCTCCAGACCTCTGCATTCCACAGCTCCCCTGAGTTTCTGCCTGACAGTCCAGATTCCCCCCATAAGAGTGTGGGTCCCCAGGGGCTCGCCTGGAACTGGGGTTCAGTGCAGTCGGAACTGGGGTTCAGTGCACTCAGGAGCTTCCGACTCCCTTCCACTAGGGACAGCCAGTGGCTACCTCTGCATTCAGGCTTCTCTGTGAGCACGCTCCAGACCCCTGCCTGCCGCGGCTCCCCCAGGTCTCCGAGTCTCCATGTGCCTTTCTCGCTATCTGACAGTCCAGACTCCCCCTGTATGAGCCTGGGTCCACGGGGTTTCGCCCGGAACTGGGGTTCAGTACAGTCGGAACTGGGGTTCAGTGCAGTCAGGAACTTCCTTCCCCCTTCCGTCAGAGAAAGTCAGCCAGGCACTCAGCCTCCCTTCTTCTCTACGCGCGTCTCCGTACCTCAGCCCTTTGCCGCTCCTCTGATTCTCCGTGAGCTTTTCTCTTTCCTTCTAGTTGTAGAATTTCCACTCAGCCAGCCTTCCTGTGGTTCTGGATGATGTCCATTCTGTCTTTTAGTTGTAGTTTTGAAATTGTGCGAGGCAGTAGTTTAGGTGCTTACCTATGCCGCCATCTTGGTTTCTCTCCTGGCCTGCGCCCTCTTGCAATCCGGGACCCCTCGGGGGATGTCCACAGGCCAGGCCGAGGGATCCCACCGGTGCACCGGGCCTCTAGTAATTTAATAAACATCCACACAGCCTCTGTGTTGGGAGAAAATCTCTAAACACCCAGAAGACCCCAGACCCTGGTTGCTGAGCCTCTATTTATTCCGAATGCAGTTAGACACTGTGCCTATTTGCTTTCCTTACTGTTGGCCCCATGGATGTGTGGTGGGCGTCGCCCACGGACAGCAGCAGCTGGAGTGGGGGGGGCGGTTAGGGGGTGGCACCTGCAGCCTGAGCTGGTGCCAGTGTCCTTGTTTCCATCCCCTTCACAAGCACTGGAGTGCACATAGCTGTTCTTAGAGGATGTGCTCCTAATCGGAGCGGAGGTGTTTGTGCTTGGAGTGTGGAGCATTTTCCTGGGGCTCTCATACCGACAGGCCTGGCCTAGCTGTCATGTGAGCCTATGGGGCTTGGGGCAACGGCCGTGGTGGACGGACGCCCAAAAGCCTTTGTGACTGGCCTCCAGGACCTTGGTCAAAAGTGATGGTAAGGGTGCAAGCCAATGTGCCCAGATCTGATTCTCACTTCACTAGGTGCTTGCTCCTGGTCAGGACACGCCCATGTCAGGGCCTTTTTGGTGTCTGTGGTATTGGCTCGGCGGAGCCATAGAACTGAGGAGGGACCCAGTCTGAAGTTGCTGAAATGGGAAGTAGCCTTGGGTGGCTCAGGTGCCCTCCTTTTACGAAGACTGCACAGGTGTGAGGCTGCTTGTCCAATTTCAGTTCACGTCCTACTTGCAAAGCTTTATTCCTGACACACTTCCTAGTGGATTTTCATCTCAAGACACAAGCCTGTTATTAACATGAGAGGACTTTAAGTATCTGTGGTATGTGTGTGACTTACAGTTAAAATACATACTACACTTTTTTTCAAAAGGATCTCACATGCATGGATGTGTTTACCCTGTGCCCACCCGCTCCCCTGTAGCCGTGGTGGGTGTTCCTCCCACCAGCTCCCATGGTCTGTCTGGGCTGTCAGGCCGCCCCATCACAGCCCCACATGCTCCCACTTTTGTGCTCACACCCCATCCTCCTGGGGTTTCCCTCCTGTGTGGTCTGGTTTCTAACAGAGGGCGCCATTGGGGAGGGCACCACGCCTCCTGCTCCGAGGCCAGTGCTGGGCCGCCCATTCTTACACTTGTGTCTGCTCTAGTGTGTGGCCCACAATGCCCTGGAGTGTGCACGAGCCATCTATGCCTACGCTCTGCAGGTGTTCCCCAGCAAGAAGAGTGTGTGGCTGCGAGCCGCCTACTTTGAGAAGAACCATGGCACCAGGTACGTGGGGGACTGTCTACCCTGCATGCAGCTGCACCTCCAGCTCTAGGCTATGCGATGCTCCCCACAGATGGGCGAGTGCCTGGCCTGGAACTTGGTAGCTGGAGCTGTCCTGTGGCTCCTCAGGCGATAGGGTTATCACTGTTGTATCGTTGAGGCACAGAGGGGCCTCTCTGCCAAAGCAAAGCACCTGCAGCCGAGCCTGGGGGTTCCTGGGTGCTAGAGCTCAGGGCCCGGAGTCCGTGTCTTGCCAGCTCTGGCTCCATCAGTATGGGCGGGGCGGCATCTGGGCCCAGGCAGGCATGGTTTTCATTTAAATTGTGCTGGCTTTGGGTTGGATTTGGGTTTTGTGCTCTGAGGAGGTCTTGGACAATTTTCTCTAATTGTGTTCTGTTATTGAAAAAACCTTCAGACCTGCCTCTGTGCCACAGTCGCTGATTAGATTAGGTGTTGCAATTCTGGTGGTGAGTGGGCTGCCGGGGCATCGGCTCACGTCACTGCGCACCCTCTGCCCAGGCCGTCTGGTGCTGATGGGGATGGCCTTGCTGATTCACCAGGGCTGCTGCTGGGAGCATTGAGACCTCTTTCCTGTCTTTGGTGCTTTTGTCCCCTCCTCATTCCTGCCAGCTGGTTTGTGTTGTGGAGTTCACTCCTTTGGGGACATTTTGAGCTCACCCTGTACAAGTTCGCCTTGGATGTCTTCTGCCTAGCAGAGCCTGCCCTCCCAGCTGTGGCCCTGGGGCACTGCTGCTGTTGGTCCTGGGCTCAGAGCAGCCCCTCCTCCCATCTGGCACCTATGCCATCTGCTGACTCAGGAGGGTGAGGATGGCGAGTGCTTGGGGCCTGGGGTCTCGGTCCCGGGTTGTGTGCTCTCCGGCTTCCTGCACAGGGTCTCGCTGCTGAGGTCTGAAGAGGTCACCTGTGCCAGGTGGCATGAAAGAGGGTGGTGGGCTTTACACCGGGTACCCAGGCTGGCGGTCTTCTTGCTCAATAGTGACCTAAAATAACTTTCTTCCAATAAGATAGTGTCTCTGGATGCCAGAAAGCGGGTGGAGGCCATAATCTTTATCAGTGGATCTGTGGCTAGAGATGAAAGGCTCTCCTGTCACCCAGACCGTGACGTTACCACTCCCTCCAGGACACGCGGCTGTAAAAGGGTCTCTCCTAAGACGTTCCTCTATCAGGCTCTGCTATTTGAACAATGCACTACTTTGTAGCACCCTCTGCAGTAGTTGATTTTAGAACCTTTATGGAGAGAAGATTTCCCTGCACTCTCCCCATTGTAAACCTGGTCAATCATTGATGGTGTCGGACTTTGGAGCAGTAACTGTCTTTTCAATACCCGCGCCATGGCTGCAGTGCCCTGTGCGCTTGTGGTGACCGTGGGCCCATCTTGCAGGGAGTCCCTGGAAGCACTTCTGCAGAGGGCCGTGGCCCATTGCCCCAAAGCGGAGGTGCTGTGGCTCATGGGCGCCAAGTCCAAGTGGCTGGCGGGCGATGTGCCTGCAGCGAGGAGCATCCTGGCTCTGGCCTTCCAGGTGGGTGAGGTCGGCTGTGTTGTAGGGCACTGGTGCGCGCACCTCCTCAAGTCTCCTCCCGCCCACTGATGGTGCTAACCCTAGGGGGCCGTGCATGGTCACAGTGCATAGGACTCAGGCTGCTGTGCAGGCAGGCAGCTGGGGCCCCACGAGGACCTGAGAACAGGGAAGATGGCCCCCCTGGTAGACATCTGCCTCTTGGTCACCACCACTCTGTGTGACCACCGGCTAAATGTTCTGGAACACAGAACACAGGGTGAGCAGGAACATTCCCGAGTGGGGGAGTGGTGGGGGGAGGATGGAGCACACAGTGAGTGACAGCTGGGCTTCGACATGGAAGTTAGGTCATCCAGTTCTTGGAGCAGGGAGCCCTATGCTCCTTGCTTCAAGCAGTCAGCCACCCCACCTGGCCACATGGGTCACACGTGGGCAGCATTACATCGAGGCATCTGCACCCAACCAGGCTTGTCATGGCTGGTGTACCTTCCTTTTATTGCCACATACAATATCCTGATACAGTACTTTGTGATAGTGTGGGCGTTTGTCAGTAGTTTGCAGCATCTTTTGTATAAACTGGGGTGCTGTATACAGGTGGAGCTGTTGTGACCCTGGCTAGCATGACAAAGTCTATTGTTCTAGAGGGATTCCAAGAGAAGGACTGGCATGGAGCTGGCTGTGCCCTCTGCTCTCTCATTCCCCCATCTGCCCTGACACCACTGCCAGTCACTGTAATGCCACTTTTGGGTTGGTGTGGTCAGCATGTGTGGCCAGTGTGCTCCCAGGAGGCTGCTTGTGTTAAGTGAGCCCAGCCTTGCTCACTTCTGTCCTGTGCCCACTTTGGCTCTGCTGGGCTCACCCTCCAGGCCAACCCCAACAGTGAGGAGATCTGGCTGGCGGCCGTCAAGCTGGAATCGGAGAACAACGAGTATGAGCGGGCCCGGCGGCTGCTGGCCAAGGCTCGGAGCAGCGCACCCACTGCCCGGGTGAGCAGAGTGGCTCAGGCCATTGCGGGGCCTCCTGTCCTGCAGTGTCAGAAAGGGGGCGGTGGGGGAGGACCTGAGGCCAGGACACTGTAGGCTCACCACAGCTACAAGGCAGCTTGCAAGGTAAATAGCTGGACAAACAGCATTTAAGGCAAACTGTTGTGTGACCTTAAGCATCTGCCATAAAGGTGCCAGCCCAGCCTGGGCCCAGTACTAGAGGCTGGGCCAGAGCCAGTTGGGGTGGCTGACTGATTTGTGCCTTCCCCCAGGTGTTCATGAAATCTGTGAAGCTGGAATGGGTGCTGGGGAACATTGAGGCCGCCCAGGAGCTATGTGAGGAGGCCCTGAAGCACTACGAGGATTTCCCCAAGCTGTGGATGATGAAGGGGCAGATTGAGGAGCAGGAGGAGCAGACGGACAAGGCTCGGGAGGCCTATAGCCAGGGGGTGAGCTCTGCATGCCGCACACTTGGGCCCAGTGGTCAGCACCTGCTTAGCCCCAGCTGGGCCTCATCCCCTGCTCAGGGGCAGTGCTTCTGGGCACTTCCAATTGTGTCTGACAACCCAGCTCGGGGTTCTTCAAAGCTGTATGCACTGCACGCGGTGCAGGTTACGCCATCTCTAATGTACAACTGCTGTGTGCACACCCTGTACACGTGAGCACTGCACAACCATGCACATAAACACACACGTACCCTATACACACATGTGCCCAGCACAGCCATGCACATAAAACGTTTAACCAAGGCATGAAGTGGATGGGTCTCCATGGACATGGGCAGCCTGACTCTCTGGCTTGAGGAGCTGACCATAGCTGTCACAGCCCCTCCCAGATCCCAGCCAAGCCCCCTCTCTCTTACTTGTCTGTCTTTCTTGGCCACAGCTGAAGAAATGTCCCCACTCCACACCCCTGTGGCTTTTGCTTTCCCGGCTGGAGGAGAAGATCGGGCAGCTGACCCGAGCTCGGGCCATTTTGGAGAAGTCTCGCCTGAAAAACCCGAAGAACCCTGGACTGTGGTGAGGCTCGGGCCAGCTCACGCTCAGGCGCCCTCGCTGGTGCTCATGGGCAGCCGCTGGGCAGTGTTTCCGGTTCAGGCTTCCCAGGAAGAGTGGCAGGTCCTGGTGGTGAGGAGGGTTCAGCCCAGGTGCTCAGATGTAGTTTAACTTGTCTCAGAGCAGGTGTCCAGGGGAGCCAGCAGCTAATAATGGGGGATCAAGGATGGAGGAAGTTACGAGCTGCTCCTTAGAAGACATGGCGTCTAGGCGAGACCTTGAGGGATGAATAGGAGTTTCTCGGGTGAAGATGGCATTTTGCCCACAGGAACTGCATACAGAGGTGCAGCGCAGGGCTCAGACTCAGGGCTGGAGCGTGCAGCAAGGTCTGAAGGAGACACCCTTGTGTTGTGCACTCGCAGCCGCTGCAACACGCCAGTCTGTCCTCCCACCCATCTTCCTGGCACTAGAGGGAAGGCCAAGAGTGCCGATGCCCTGAAGAAACACGATGTCAGGGTCCCAGGCTCCGGGCAGGGCCATTACAATGGGCCCCACAGTGTGGCACCAGTGCGTCCCTGCTCCCTGTGGCAGCGTGGGCAGCTCCCGCTGCTGCAGCTCTGTGCTCGGGCTGTCTGTCCGCGGACAGGCACTAGACCTCCCTCTTGGGCATGTGTCCTCAGGTTGGAGTCCGTGAGGCTGGAGTACCGTGCAGGGCTGAAGAATATCGCCAACACGCTCATGGCCAAGGCGCTGCAGGAGTGCCCCAGCTCCGGTAAGGCCTGCTGGGTCCCAGGCAGGGCTGCAGGCACTTCCTGAGTGGTGGACTGTTCACAGTGTTTGGTTTGCATGAGTCACTTTAGTCAAGAAGGCTTAATAACACGGTCATTGAGACATTGCAACTGAATTCACCGTCAGGGGCATTCCACTTCCTATTCTGAGGTGCTGCCACTTTTTTCCTTCACCTTTTACTATGTTACCCCAAGTCTGTGAGGGATGCACATGCAGTATAAACGGATTTGGAGTGAAAGAGAATGAAACCACCTCTAAGCCACTGCTCAGAGACCACTACTTTGAGCTTTTTGTAAAGTAATGAAGTATGTTTAGTTTTTGTGTTTTTTCCATTGCTTTCTAGAGAGAGCAGAAGAGAGAGGAGGGAGGAAGGAAGGGAGGGATGGAGGGAGAAAGAGAGAGAGAAATATTGATGTGAGAGACACACATCAACTGGATTGCCTCCCGCAGGCTCCCCAACGAGGCAGGGAGCAAACCTGCAACCCAGGTACATGCCCTTGACTGGGAGTCGAACCCATGGCCCTTCAGTGTGTGGGCTGACACTCTGAATCACTGAGCAACACTAGCTGGGGCTAGTATGTTTAGTTTTGTGCCTTTTTATAGAGCTGAAAAGTTGATGAGAATTTTCCATTATTGGTGACTCTTCAAGGATGTAAATTATAAAATTTTGTAAATATGACAGCACCGCTCAACTGTTACTCAATTTTTAATTTGATTTTAATTCAGTATTACAACCTTTCTGTGTGAATCTTGACTAGCATTTCTGATGGTTTTATTACAATTGACTCTTGGATGTGGAATTACTGAGTTGGCAGGAGTGAGGCCTCGTTATTTCCAACCCGTCATCCCCAGAAAGTTGTCCAGACTGTGCCTTTGGGGCTGCGGGTCCTAGGCTGGCTGTGGGACGGCGGGCTTATGTGGTCTTTGTGGTGCTTCCCGAAGCAGGACCCTCCTCTTGGGCAGCTGTATTGGCTGGACAGGCACGTTTCCGAGCCAAGGTCAGAGTCTGAGGTGTGGCATCTTTGTGAATTTCAGGTGTCCTGTGGTCTGAAGCCATCTTCCTTGAGGCCAGGCCCCAGAGGAAGACCAAGAGTGTCGATGCCCTGAAGAAATGCGAGCACGACCCCCACGTGCTCCTGGCCGTGGCCAAGTGAGTGGAGAGACCCTGTGGGGCTGCTTCCCGCCAGGGTCCACCTGGTCTCTGAAACAGGGCAGGCTTCCTGGTCCTTGGTCCCTAGACCTCTGTAGTGAAGTGCTTTGGCCTCTTAGAGCAGAGGCCATGCGGACATGAGCTGCCTGGATTGCCTGGTCCCCTCTGTTCAGTCCTTCAGATAGGACTGTTCCTCTGTGTCTGCCACTTTGTAGCTACACATACATGTGCCCTGGGTTTCAAGACAGAGACAGACTTCGAATGTTGGTCCACACAATTTAATTCATAAGCAAAGCCCTCTGGCTGAAAGGGCTGTAAGCAAGGGAATTGTCTCCCAGGCCAGGGGAGAATGTCGCTTCTGGGTGGCCTGGGAGCCATCAGGGCCATGGGTCCTGCAGTCAGTGCCTGGGTTGCGGAAATGCCACCTCCTTTAGGGCAAATGGTTTCCGGGCAAAAGGAGGTCAGTGATATCACACCGTGAGCTTGTGTGTTGGGTGCTGGGTCAGGGATCCCTGGGGAGGTGTGAGCTGTGTGGGGTGTGGGAAGGAGCTCAAGGTCTTGGGAACACTGGGTGAGGTTGTGGCCCATTAGTGAAGTGTCTTGAGAGCTGCCGCTCCCTGCTTGCTTGCAGGAGGACTTCCTGAGAAGAGTGGGACCTACATGCAGGGCAGGGCTTGCATATGGATGGCTCCTGGGGCTGCTCCCGGGAGAGGTGGCACCTAGGCGGTCAAAGCCTGAGCCATGGATGTGCACAGCTGGCCTTAGAGCTCTTCCTCAGGTGCTGCCCAGCACCTCCTCTCACTGCTGTGGGGACAAGGGCTTCCCACAGGCTCCTGAGGCCTGTCAGGGCTCCCTCCCTCCTGTACTGTGCTTCCGCCTCCCAGAGTGACCTTTATGTGTACCACTCAGATAGGGCGGCCATAAACCTCATAAAAGGCTTTGCTAAAATCAACAAGTCACTCTTTGCTGTTCCCAGGCTGGTGTTCTGTGTGCCTGCTATCTGGGTTTGTGCTCTTTAAATCACAGTTTATCTAACACCAAGCAATTAAGAATACCACAAGGCTTAAAAAACAATCAAGCTATCATTGCATCCAATTACTCCGTTTCGTTACAGACTAGCCCCAGCAGCTGCTTGGAGTGGAGGGTTAGTGGGCCCTCCTCTGCGTTGGTACCTCTGGCGAAGAGGGAGGCAGGGCTGGGTAGAGGGCGGAAGCAAGTCTTCCTACCGTCCTGTCCTCACTGACGTGCAGAGGGCTCTGTAAACCCTCAATCTGGTCGCGGGTGGTCCTCTCCCGTGGCCTGGTTCCAGGTATCTGTGTCTGCCCTGCCCAGGTGCCTGTGCTGACCTGAGGCCCTCTCCTCGGGGTTGGCTGCCTGATGGGCAGGAGCAGGCCAGACCTTCCCAAATCAAAACCTTAGTTCACATTTTTGTCAGTTTCCTTTCATCCCCTTGTATTTTACCTGGAGAAAAGAGGGATATGAAGGAGTGCAAGTTCCTTCCTCCGTGTGGGTTTTCTCAGAAACAGTTTGGTTAGACGCTTGGAGAATGGCTCCAGTTTTGTGACCTGCACGGTTTCCAGGTGGTCAGGCCCCTTAGCCTCCTGGGGGAGCCCAGGGCTTGCAGGGAGGACAGAGGTGCCACGGTGGGTCTCGGGGCTCATGTTGCACCCACACATGGGGAGGCTAGAACCAGGCCATCACTGGCCGCTCATCCTGGGTTCTCCCCCTTCTGCTTCTGACAGGCTATTTTGGAGTGAGCGGAAGATCACCAAGGCCAGGGAGTGGTTCCACCGCACCGTGAAGATAGACTCCGACCTGGGGGATGCCTGGGCCCTCTTCTACAAGTTCGAGCTGCAGCACGGCACAGAGGTCTGCACCTGCGCCGGGGGGCGGGGGGCAGGACACGGGACAGCAGCTCTGCTGACAGCTTCTCCTCCGCAGCTGTTTGCTGGTTACAGTTCTGTAGCCTCTCAGCGTGAAATGTAGGTGTTTGGGCCTGTTAAGTTTCCTGTTAGCATCTCAGTTGGTGATGGGGTCCCAGTAGAAATGAGGATGGATTCTGGGGCCTGAGGATTGTCCTTGTGCCTCGGTAGGTCTTTCTGCTCGGTATGGCTTCCAAGGGAGCCTCGGCTCACAGGGTGGGGTGCCCACGAGAAGTTGACTTTGCCTTTGAGGGAGGTACAGGCTTGACTCTGCTGTACATCTGGGTCAAGGCCTGCCCCAAAGTCATCTGCCTGGTGGGGTGCAGTGGGGGCTACTCCCAGCAGGAGGGCCCTGCCCTGCTCTGCTGCCAAACAGGGCCCAGGCTGGGGCTGATTTGTACAGTGGGACAGGTGAGGAAGAGCCTGGGAGTAGACCTGTTTCAAGAGCCCTCTGGTCCCCACCCAGGAGCAGCGGGAGGAGGTGAGGAGGCGCTGCGAGAACGCCGAGCCACGGCACGGAGAGCTGTGGTGCGCCGTGTCCAAGGACATCGCCAACTGGCAGAGGAAGATCGGGGAGATCCTCGTGCTGGTGGCAGCCCGCATCAAGAACACCTTTTGACTGGGCGGTCCCTCTGGGCTGGGGTCTTGGGGTGGGTGGGCGAGTGTGCCTGCCTGCCATGTGAGGACAGGGTTGGAGGGCCCCGAGCGGTCTCTGCTCTGGAATTAAAGTTTTTCTAGGTAGCGTATAGGGTTGGTGACTTGTTGGTTTTCTCTGGGCCTCCTGGCGTGTGCTGTGCGACAGTCTGGTCTGGAGAGCTCGGCGCTCTTGTGTGCAGGGAGGCCTCTGAGAGAGGAAGGTGACTCGGGGAAGGTGGTAGAAGTGCACCTTCACTAGTGACTTGTGTGTCCCCTCTGGAGCCTGCAACTCCTCTGGAGGGGGCACCAGATCACAGGTTCTCAGGGGGAGGGAGGAGGCTTCTGTGAGTCAGCGCACACAGCCACGTCCTCAGGTGCCTCCAGAGCCATTTGCCGAAGGATGCCTGGGAGGTCCTCGGGCTGGTGTTGGAGGAAGATGTCACCCGTGAGAGATGTTCTCACATTTGCAAGTGACTTTGCTTTTGCTGCTTTATAATCAGCAGAGCTCCTAAAGCATTTGTAGCTGTCCTAACCTGTGAACTGAACAGGGATTACCCAGGTCACTGGCCCCTGAGGATGAAGGACCTCCTTAGGCCCTGCATGGAGAGGCAGGTGGCTGGGCTCACTTTCCTCCCACCTCTTCTGGATGAGGCGGGAGGTCTGCTCAGGCTTCCAGAAGGAGTCCTGAAGCTTCTTGGAGCTCATTCGTCTCTGTGACGTGGAAACCAAGGCTCAGGGAGGGACAGTGACTGGCTGTGGTCACAGGGATGTGGGTGGTCTTCTGCGCCCCGAGTGGGGCGTGTCTTCTGGGCACCTCCTCTGACTTTGACGTCAGGTGAGGCTTCCTGCAGGGCCCTTGGAAAGTTCCAGAGCATCAGGATTATCCACGGGAATGTCTTGAGTGTTGTTTTCTCAAATGCTTTGAGGCACATTATTTTTCTCCCTGGGAAACACTTCAGCTTTTCTTCAGCTGACACTTTTTCAACTCCACCTCCCGGCGAGTGGGTCCCAGAGGCTGTCCCTGTCCTTTGGGCCCAGCCAGGAGGGGCCGCAGCTAAGTGCTGGACCAGCGGGAAGTCCCACGCAGGGACCTGCTGGGGCAGGACCCCCGGGCATCAGGTGTAGTGCTGGCATGGTGGGGATAAAGTCCCCCTTGCTGGTTCTGTCGTGGCCAGGTTCCTGGGAGAGACAGCACTGCCAACCTCAGAGGGAGACCCAGATGGGGGGTGCAGGTGGCCCCTCACTTCCTTGGCTCCCCTTCCCCACCTGGCTGTACTGCCCACTTGGCACCTCGCCCCCTTTGGGTCAGCACATGTCTGTGGGGCTGGTGACTCAATCCAGGACCCACTGGGTGGGAAGAGAGCCCAACACTGCTGGGTCCAGGGTCAGGTTAATTGGAGAAGCGATTGGATACGGAGTTGGGAAAGGGAGGGGGCAGGCTGGGATCCTGGGGCCTCCCTCCTCCCTCCCTCCTTTGCTGGAGGAGCCAACTTCAAAAGCCTTGTCCGCCTGCCGCCAGCCCAGCCACAGCCGCCCTGCTGCAGCCCATCCAGCGAAGCCTTTGGCTGGGGTTGGCTGGGCTTGGAGCCGGACCTGGAGAGGTTTCCGCACCCCCACCTGAGGACCCCAGGATCATGTTGGAGGCTCACAGGCGGGAGTGAGGGAGGGCCTGACCCTGAGAGGCCCATGGTGAGCAGCTTCGGGCCTAGGGAGGGGACTCACATGGCCCAGGGGCTGGGAGTTGGAAGCAGGCACAGCCCCAGAAGGCTGTTTGATCCTCGGTGTCCCACGGACCGGTCAGGACCGACTGGGAAAATTCCCCTTGGGTGGCTCCGGAGCCTGGCCCTGCGTGCACAGGCCGCAGGTGCTGGGCCAAGACTTTCCCAGCAGTGTTGGGGCCAGGGAGTCTGCAGGCTGGGCTGAGCCTTGGGCCCTGTGTGTGTACGTGCGTGTGTGTGTGCCTGTTGGGGAGACGGGGCAGATGGGTTTTCTGAGGATCCCTGGGCAGCAAACATGCCCACTTGGACGTCCCTCCTCCAGTACCAACTTGTTCTCCTGTTACTGTGCCCTCTGACCCACAGCAGGCAGAGGGGCGACTTCGGGTTGGCCATCCCCCTGTATGCCCCAGGGTTGAGAAGGGACACGGCTAATTGCATCTGCTTCTCCAGTGGCCAGGTGGCCCGTGCAGGAGCCCCGCAGACACCAGGCCTGGGTGCCTGCTAGGGTGCTGCCGGGAGATTCTCCGCCAGGGCTGGGAAGCGGAGTCGAGTCCTGGTCTCGCTCGGTTCACTTGATTAATTTTCCAGTTGCTGTTGGATTCCATCTTGGAGCCTGAGGGTGGGTTTGGGGGCTGGGAGCTGGAAACAAATCTTTCTCATCGATGTTTGGGCTTCTGAGGGGGTTGGATTTCTACCCATGGGAGCTGCCCCCTTCCCCATTCTGAGGAGGGAGGCCTTAAACAGAATATCTGGTGGGGCATAGTGTGCCCCCCTCCCTTCTCGTCTGGGGATTTCCCCAAGCCTACAACTTCTAAAGGGGTGTGGCCATGAACTCTGAGACCTCACCCTGTCCTGGTTGGGTTAGGTGTGCAGGGGGACCCCTATTTCCTGGGTCAGAGCTAATTGTAGTAGAGCCCCTGATAGAGGTAGTTCTGCCCAGGGTTCCTGTGGGGAGGGTAGGCACACAGAAGTGAGCCCGGCTCTGGGAAGGGCACCCTGCTGTACCCCACCTAGGCCAGCCCTGCCCCCATAGTCTTGTGGGCTCTGGAGCCTCTGTCTCCTTTCTAGCCTCACCCACTCAGCGTTGAGCTGGCTTACTGTAGTACTTTTTTCTTAAATGGTGTTTTATCTTCAATTACAGGTGACATAACATCATATTAGTTTCAGGTGTACACCCCAGTGACCAGACATAATAAGTGATCACCCCAATAAACCTAGCACAAGCCTAGCGATTATAGAGTATTGCTGACCATTCCCTTGGCTGTGCATCCCATGACTTAAGTAAGCAGCAGGAATTTGTCTGGCCCTACCTGTGCCTCAGCTGCTTGTTGGATGTTGGGGTGACATCTGCATTTACACCAGCTCAGATTCCTCAAGGTTGGGGGCAGAGCACACTGCCTGTGAGGCTGCTGGAGGGGAGACCCCTCCACAGGCCTGGGCTCCCCACCCTGACCTGGTGGCCTTTTAGGTAACCCCCAAGCCCATGCTCTGGGTGCTCCTGCTGGCGCTGCTAAGAACAGCGGTCCCCACCCAGCCCCGCGCCTGCAGTGTCCCCGATGTGCTGCGCCACTACCAAGCTGTCATCTTCGAGGACCTGCAGGCCGCTGTGAGGTGGGCAGGGTCGGGGGATGCAGGGGACGGGCCAGGCTCCAGACATCTCCATTTCATTCAGAAAAACGAGGCTGACGCCATGGCCCCTGGACGGCAGGGTCAGGTGGGACCCTCCTGTGGCACCCAGAAGGTGAGGAGATACCCCACTCATGTCCTTCAGCTTCCTTGCGCCTCTCATAGGGCTCTTCCCCAGCCCTGCGATTTCCTCCCCAGGAGCACAGTATTCTAGTGTCCATCGCAGCCCTGGGTCGGGCCCTGCGTGGAGCAGTGGCTGGGGACCCCCGCGGGGCCCTGGAGAGAGCTGCCTGGACCGTGGCCCTGCGTACTGAGGCGGTGATGCAGCGCCACTGCCGGCCGCTGCGCCAGGTATGCACCTGTCCCCTAGTGTATGCGCGTCTAGACCCTGGGCCCTCCCACGATTTTGGCTTCACAGTGGGCCCATTGACCAGGCAGCGATACCCTGTCCCAGGGGCTGGACGTGAGCTGCAGGGCAGGGGCGGGGCGGGGGGGGGGTGTCCTGGATCGTGCACAGGTGCTGACTGCCCATTCCCAACAGTGGAGCCGCCCGGGCTGGTGGGCCCAGCCACGACGCCCTCAGCGGCATCGTGGCAGGCGGAGGCGGCTCCTGCTGCGAGCCCTGGACGCCATCGCCACCTGCTGGGAGAAGCTCTTCGCCCTGCGAGCCTTGGGCAGCCAGGGCCCCTAGCTCGCCCTGCAAGCAGACCTGTGTTGGATGGAGCAGTTACTTGGGATGAGTCTCATTTGGTGACCACTGAGGGCTTCGTGTGGACCATTGAGTCCCACCCAGGGCTCATCTTGGCCCTTGTTCACCCGAGGGCCCAGGACCTGGAGATGTGAGCCCTGTCCGGTACCAGGCTGCCCTCCACACCTAGAGAGGCCTCAATAAACAGCTGGTGTTTCCAGTTTGGTTCTTGTTCCCTTTGCCTGCTGGCTGCGGGGGTGGTCGCCCAGGCTCTGCTTGGTTGGGAGTGGGCGGTGGGGGCACCGATTGTTGGGGAACCTGGGGTACTCTTCCTTTACACCTGGGTAAGCGCCGCCCTCCCCACCTCGGGCAGCAGGGGGCGCCTTCCAATGCTGGGCTCCTGCTCAGTCTGCGGCTCTAGGCTGGGTGGAGGGGACTCCTGCAGGTGCTGGGACATGTTGAGAGTCCTGGGCTTCCCTCTGGAGCAGGGGAGGGGTGGTGAAGGGGAAGGGAAGGCTGGGCTTTGTGAATTCACAGCAAAACAGCCGGATAAAGGAAACGGGCCTGAAGGGAAGCCAGAGTCGCTGGCCCTGGCTGCAAGCGGGGCCAGGCCATTTCCTGCGGCCCTGGGAGGGGTGGCCGTGGTCCCCTTTGTGGGACTAGACAGGCTGGTCAGAGACCCACTATCTCATGCCCTGGGGACTAGACAGCCTGGCAAGAGACCCACTGTCTCATGCCCTGCGTTTGCTTGACAGAGTGGGGCGCCAATCCCTGCTCTCCCCCTTGCGGCTGCATGGGCCTGGGGTCTGTCCCTTCCAGAGTCTAGCCTGTGGCCAAGGGGGAGTCTGGCAGGCAGAGCGCCTGGCTGAGGCGGATGCTTCTCCAGAGATGGCCGCACCTGGAGGCCCCAAAGCAGGCCCTGCCTCAGGTCCTGGCAGAGCCGAGGCAGGAGGTGCAGGAAGGCCTTCAGGGGGCAGCCGTTGGCGTGACCATCAGGACATGACGGACCCTGCCCAGCGCCCACTGTCTGTGTTAACACACTGAGTCCTGCAACAGGAACTATTGTCTGTTTTCTAGGTGAAACTGAGGCACCAGGTCGGGACTTGACCAGGTCACACGTCAGGAAGTGTAAGAGCGAGGGCAAGACCCAGCTGCGAGGGTGGTACCTAAATATGCCTGTGGGCAGCGGGAGAGCCCGGCTCCTGCCTCAGTGGTCAGCCTCAGCTCACTCCTAACGCTCCCATCCACGAGGTGCAGCCCTGGGGTTACACTCCGAGTGGAGGACCCCCCTGTGCTGGCGTGCCCCACGGAGCATTCCATGTGTGGAACGTGGCTGGTGCAGGGGCTCCCACTGGGGCTAAGACACATGGGCTTATAAACTGAGTGGTGCAGCCTGAGGGACTGAGCTGAGGAGGGATGTTAGAGTCCTGATCAGGGGAGACCCCAGTGCGGGGGGCGCTTTGTGGTTGAGACTAAAGGAATAGGCTGGGACATGAAGGGGTCGATGGAGGCCTAGGCAACCTGAGGGTCCTGGCCTGAGCACCTGGGTGTGTCCTCTTGAACTTGGGGGACACTGATGAGGGGAGCAGACCTGTGTTGGATGGAGCAGTCACATCCCCGGGCTCTTGCTGTGTGGGCCATGAGGGGGCACAGTGTCCAGGTAGCGGGAACAGGTCCAATTTGGTTGGAGCCTAAGACATGGGGCCGCTGAGTTGAGGCTGGAGAAGGTAAGCATTAGCGTCAGTGCAGGGGCAAGAGGCAAGGAGGCCCCCGCTAGGCCCCTGTCTTTCCCGGGCAGCCAGCTCCCAACACGTGGACCTGCCCCAGGCCTGGGGCCATGGAGAGAGCATGCCTGGCATGGCCTCCAGACACTCATGGCTGCTGCCCACCCACCATGCTCTCTTCCTGCTGTGCTGGAAGCAGGTGGTAACAGGCAGTCCCTTCATCTACCCATGTGGTTCACACAAACCGCAGCTTGGGGGGATGGGGGGAAGAGCAGAGATCTCAGAGTTTTAAGGACACAATCCCCACCCAGGTCCTGGACCACGACCACATGAGTGGGTGAGATGCTCCCCACTCCCTGGCCCCACCCGGTAGTGTGTGTGTCTATGCCTGTGTCAGTGTGCACACAGGTGTATGCTGAAGGGTTACCTTTGAGTGTGTACATAGAGGTGCGTGTGCAGCACAGACCAGGCTCCTGCCTCCCCCTCCCCTTTCCCCTGCCCAGTGAGCTCCCCTCTCTGTGGCCCTCCTGGTCTGTCCTGGCAAATTGAATGCCTCGGGGGCGGGCATTGGAGGTCTCTGGTCTGAGCCAGCAGAACATGGAGCTCCCACAATCCTGTTCCTGCAACGCCCCCACCCACCCGCTTCCAACCTCTGACCTTTCTCTTGAGGCCTCAGACATGCCAACCCCTGAATGATGGGCCAGTATTGTGGGTGTGGGGGACCCGGGCCCTATCCCCACACCTTAGAAGCCATCTGGCCCGGCCAGTATGACTCAGTGGTTGATCATTGACCTAGGAACCAGGAGGTCACGGTTCAATTCCTGGGCAGGGCACATGCCCAGGTTGTGGGCTTGATCCCTGGTGTGGGGCATGCAGCAGGCAGCTGATCAATGATTCTCTCTCATCATTGATGTTTCTCTCTCCCTTCCTCTCTGAAATCAATAAAGATTAAAAACAAAAAAGCAATGATAGGTTGTTCATTATTAAAGAAAGTATCTATTTGTTTCCTGAGACTGCTGTAAAAAATCACCACAATCTAGCCCTAACTGGTTTGGCTCAATGGATAGAGCATTGACCTGTGGACTTAAGGGTCTCAGGTTCAATTCTGGTCAAGGATATGTACCTTGGTTGTGGGCACATCCCCAGTAGGGGGTGTGCAGGGAGCAGCTGATCGATTTTTCTAACCCTCTCTGTAAAAAAGCAATAAAATACATATTTTTTAAAAATCACCACAAACTAGTTGGCTTAGAAAAGTAGAAGTTTCTCTTCTCACGATTCTGGAAGCCAGAGTCCAAAATCAGTGTCACTGGCCTGAAACCAATGTGTCTGGGGCCATGTTCCCTCCAGGGGCCACAGGAGGGCCCCTTCCTGCTTCTCACAGCTTCTGGCGCCCAGGTGTCCGTAGAGGAGGCTGTCGCTGCCATCTCTACCTCCTCTTAGGAAGGTATTGCCCTTGGATTCAGGGCCACATCTGCCAAATCCCTTTTTCTACATAAGGTGCCACTCAGATTCTGGGTGTGCACATACGTCTTTTGGAGGTCAGGGTGGGCTTCTGGCTTTTGGGACAAACTTCACTTGGGCTGAGTGGGAATGTCCCTAACAGTCAGGTCTGGGGGCAGGTACAGAGCCACACTGTTGCTGAGACAGACTAGTGGGAGAGCCGGGTGCCCGTCCAGACCCCAAGGTGCTGGCTGTTCTTCAGGCTCGGCACTGGTACCCCCTCCATGTTTTGCTCACCACGGCACATGAGCGCTCAGTAAATGCACTGGCTGGGACTGACCAGTGCTGGCATAACTGGAGTGAGACTGGCCCACAGGGACAGAGCCACTAGCTGGGAGGTAGCGTGCCTAGCCATGGCTTGGTGCACAGTACCTCGTGTCCCTGCATCTGCCAGGTATGCACTGCCCTCCCTGATGAGGCCCTGGGCCTGTGGCTTGAGCCCAGTTCTCTCAGTGTAAAACCAAACCGTTTCTGGGGCTCACACGTGGTGGGGTCAGGGCTGGGTCCAGGGGTCCCACACTCATGCCTTTTAAGCTGTTTCCAGGAGGTGGGGGCTGGGACCCAGAGAAGGGCTGAGCGGGCAGCAGATGGGGCTGCAGGGCACTAGCCAGGGTTGCGCAACTTCCCAAAGCAGGGAGCCAGGCCCCCCACACAGTGTGCAAGGAGGGGCCAGGCTGACTTTGAAGTGTAGCCGTCCAAAGGACTCCCCAGACTGGGAGCTTTTGAAAGAACATCTGGAACCCGGGCCATCCGCAAGCTAGTCTCTGGGTTAGAAAAACCACAGTTAGTCCTGACTTCACCACTGTATGTTCCACACCCCACCTCTGCTCCTTCCCACGCTGCCAACAGGCCCAAGGGTGGGGTATGAGCCCATCCCTGGGGTCCTCTCATGCAGTTCTGGGTTCCTGGAGCCACGGCTGCCCCATATCTGTGCTGGCTGCTGATGACTGGGCAGTACCCGAGCGGGAGCCCGAGGAAGCACCTGCAGGGAGACCTGGGCACAGCCTGCCAGCAAGGGCCCTGGCATGTGAGCCTGAGCTGGACCTCGTCCCTGCAGGTGTGCAAGGAGGCTACCTGCTCCAGCTGGGCTGCAGGAACAAACAAGGCCCCACTCCAGGAAGCAAAGCAAACACTCCTTGTGTGGGTGCCAGGTGCTGCAGCCCATTGTCCTTGCCAGTGGCCTGTGGGACCCTGGGGAGTGCTCAGCGACAGTCCCCATCCTGCCCCTCCCTAGGAAAAGACCCGGCTTTGTAAGCACAGAAACAAATAACCATCTACCTCTCCAATTACCCCCAGAACCCGCGGGGAGCTGACACCTGCTGGGGAAGCAGTCCTTGTTTGGGGGGAAATGAGTTGGTCAGGACGTGTGTGTTTGGGGGAGGGGCGTTCCTGGGCTGGACGCTGGCCCCTAGGCACCTCCAGGCTGCGTCTCATCTTGTTGGGAGTCCGCTCCGGCGGGTGGAGGGGCGCAGCCTGATTCAGGGACTCACCCTCCATCGCCCAGTGTGACAGTTGTGCCTGGGGCTGGAATGGGCAGGGCACCCCAGGGTCCGCCCCTGCCTGCCGCTACCCTCGCCCTGGCCGGCTTGCGCAGGGCGACCGGCCAGGGGTCCGGCTGCGGCCCCAGATAAGCCCGCGCAGCTTCCTGCGCTTCCTCCCAGCGCCGAGCGCCCCTTCCTGTTTCCTTGAGCGCCGGCAGCAGGGAGCAGGTCGTGGGGACTGGGCGGGGCCTGGGGGACGGCAGGCTCCTGGGAACAGGCCGGGTCGTGGGGACAGGGTCCTGGGCACCAGGTGGGGCCGGGGGAGGGCGGGAGCCGCCTCTGCGCTTCCCTGGGAGGCCCTGGCTGTGGAAGGGGGAGGCCAGGCGGAAGCCGGGGCCTGTGGGCTGAAACAAGAGGAGCAACCTCCGTGCCCCCACACCCTCCCCCCAGGCCTGGGCCAGGCCTCCCACACGTTGGGCCAAAACTCTCGGTGGACCGGGCGGTGCCTGCCCCCGGGAGCCCCGCCCCGGCCTGCGGCAGGCGTGGGGTGAGCCTTGTTTGTAGGGGGCGATGGGATTGGAACTCAGAGGCTCTGGACCCCCCTTTTGGGGGCAGCTGCTCTAGCATATGAATTTAAGGTGCTTAATCTACTTGCTCAGACTTGTTGATCAGAGATACAAATGTATGTCATTTTAACACAGACACATCCACACAAAATGTTCATAGCATTATTCACAATAGCCAAGACACGGAATCAACCCACATGCCCATCACTGATGAATCAAGAAATCAATGTGGTCTGTCCATACAATGGAATATTATTCAGACTTAAAAATGAATGAGGCTGCCCTAACCGGTTTGGCTCAGTGGCTAGAGCATCGGCCTGTGGACAGAAAGGTCCCAGGTTCAATTCCGGTCAAGGGCATGTACCTTGGTTGCGGGCACATCCCCAGTAGGTGTGCAGGCGGCAGCTGATCGATGTTTCTCTCTCATCATTGTTTCTAACTCTCTATCCTTCTCCCTTCCTCTCTGTAAAGAAATCAATAAAATATATTTTTAAAAAAATGAATGAGGCTGGAAGTGTGGCTCAGTGGTTGAACAATGACCTATGAACCAGGAGGTCACAGTTAGATTCCTGGTCAGGGCACATGCCCGGGTGGTGGGCTCGATCCCCAGTAGGGGGCATGCAGGAGGCAGCCAATTGGTGATTCTCTCTCATCATTGATGTTTCTCTTTCTCCCTCTCTGAGATCAATAAAAATAAAAATAAATAAAAAGGAATAAGGAACAGCCCGATGATGCTGGCACATGGGTGAATCTTGAAAATATGATGCTAAGTGAGTAAAGCATGACTCAAAAGGTCACTTACTGTGGGTGGGGACCTTGTTTCTGCCGAGGGCCATTTGGATATTTGTAACGCCATCCTCAGGCCAGACAAAATCAGCAACTTAAAAATTAGCTGCTACATTTAATAAAACATTTAATTAATCATCCCTAATGCCCTGGCAGGGCCCGACCAAACGATTTCTCAGACCTTCCACAGCCTGTGGGCTGGGTGTCCCACCCCTGCTCTGTAGGAAGTGTTCCTGGCAGGCCAGTGCACAGATCAGGGCAAAGATGACACTTCTCAGGGGCTGGGGTGAGGAAGAATGGACCAGGACTGCTGCCCAGCAGGGGCTTTGGGGGGTTTATAGAAAAACACTGAAATCAGTGGTGATGTTTGTACAACCTGTGAATATACTAAAACACTGAATTGTTCATTAAAAATGTGTGTGGGTTTTGTAGCATGTGAGCTGGGCGGTTGGATTGTCTGGTGCTTGTCCAGGGGAGGGCATGGTGGTTTGGTCCCTGCTCGCTCACCAGCATGGCATCACGGGCTGGTGTGTGAGCACCGAGTTGGTGGTGGTGTATTTCTTAACAGTGTTCTTGAGGGTGGTGACTGGGTCTGCTGGGGAGAGGGTGCAGTTTACCTGCTCTCTGCCCCACCTCCCTGCCCTCCTCCCATGGGCAGCTTGCTGGGAAGGGTTCAACACCTCCGCAGGTCACTCCAGGGCCAGGCTGGGTCCTGGGCATGGGAGCCAAGTCTTTGCCAGGCCAGGCGCTAGAACTTCCCACCGGGCACTAGGCTGCCTGGGCCTGTTCCTGGCTGGCCTGACTCAGCGGGAGTGGGGGTGGGTGGGTGGGGTGGGGACTTCCCTTCTCTGACCCTTGGAGAACCAAGTAGGTGGAGCATGAGGCAGAGGTGGAAAGTCTGACCTGGAGCCGGAGCCACCCAGGCTCTGGGCTGTGGTCCTGCCTAGGACCAGCTGGGGCAGAGCCAGGCCCCTTGGGGAGCCCGCAAGCAGGGATCTGGACAAAGGGCCCTCTGAGGAGACCCTCTCCCCTGGCCCAGCGCCACTGCTGAGGAGCAGCTAGTAGAAACACTGCCCTTGGGGAGAGGCCCTTCTGGGTCCTTGTCCAGACCCTGCTTCTGGCCGGGGACTCCTCCACATGGGGGACCCTCACTGGCTTCCCACCTGGAACTTTGGGAGTGGCTTCTGGGGAGTATGCTGCTGGGCCTTGCCCTCCTTGGGTAGTGGGGTCCTGCCACCCCAGGCATCCACGGGACTCCTCATCCCCTGGCCCTGGGGCTGGGGGGCCTCTCGGTGAGATGGGGTGGGGTGTGGAGCCCAGAATGAAGGGTGTGAAGATTGCTCCAGCCTAAGCCGGAAAACAGCCGAGACAGCCCCTCACAGCCCTGTAGCTGGCCTGGCACCTTTCTCAGTGTGTCCATGGGTGTCATTGGGCAGGGGCACCTGTGGCCCAGGCAGGGAGGACCTCGGGCTGTTCATGTGGCTCTAGGCAGAGGACAGGCTGGGCTGGTCCTTCTTCCCATCTGCCTGGCCGGGAGTAAGGGAGGGGTAGGAGGGCCCACACCTGTGCAGAGGCTCCTGGGCTCCAGCTGTTGCGTCCAGTCTTGGGAGGGGCCACAGCGGGTGCACCTTGGCCAAGCTGACCCAGGGTTCCAGGGGGTGGGCCACCTGTTCCCCCAGCAGGGTCAGGCCCAGGACAGGAGTTCATGAGCTGTGAGAGTGGGTGTGGCTTGAGCACTCATGGGCAATGAGCACTTCTCCCATGTGAGAGCCCAGGGCCAACAGGAGCGCCTCCGAGCCCCTCCCCTGCTGGGACAAATGTGCCTGAACTGCACTACCTGTGTTGCCTGTGTCTCAGCTTGCCTGCCCCACTGTGTGCTGGCCGTCACGTATGCTCTTAAGGAGTGGGTGCTGCTCTTGGTGTCCTGTGGGCTATTTCTGTCTTCCCTCCACCCACTGGAGGCATCTCTCTCCATCTCTGAGTCCATCTCTGGCTTCCTCAGCTTGTCTTTCTCCATCCCTGTCTTTGAGTTTTCTGGACCCTGCTGCTGATGGGGTGGGGCCAGGGGGCCCAGGTCCTGCTTCCAACTCTGCCAGCTGAGATGCAGGGCTCATGCCAGTTAACACACAGGTGATTGATGTCAGCCTACCTTCAAGAGGCAGGACCCCCCCTAACAGCCACACACCTTTCCCCCACACACACTCAGGCAGCAGACCCTGTGTGTGACACCGAGGCTTACACAGGCGCATGAGCAGCCAGGCCCAGGCTTGCTGCACACCCGTGTGCACACAGAGTCTCATACCATACACACAGTCACCTTTATGGATGGTCACAATCTCAGCATCGCAGCTATGCTCAGAGCCTCATGTGCACACACATGTACGTACTGACTTACAAGCATGCTCACAGGTGTGTAGTTAGATTCAGTTTCACCCACATCACAGGACCTGTACATCAAATCTCAGATACCATGCTCCCCCCCAGAGCACATGCTCATGGGAAACTGAGTGTGACTTCCCCCATCAGGGTGGTCAGGGATCAGCAGGACCCTAAATATACCATGGGGTGGGGGGCTGGGACAGGACAGACCAGGGGAACACATGACTCTCCCCTTGGCTTAGAACACCTGCTAGGCCCTGAGGAGCTGGTGCAGGGGAATCAGATCTGGGAGTGCTAACGGACTCGATCCCACAGGGTAATCACCCACGAAGGTGATTGTTGCCAACTTTTCCTAAACCTGGGGGTGCTGGACAGGAGCTGGGGCTAAGGAGGCAGTGTGGGAAGGGCCCCATCCTGGGGGCAGAGGGCCAGTGCCATGTGACTCCAGAGTGGGAGGCTTGAGATGTGAGATCTGCCCCCTGCTCTGCTCTGGACATGTGACACTTGGGGGCATCATGGGTGTGTCATGGATCTACCCTCTCTGGAGATACTGGGTTGAAAATAACAGGCAGGGCCCAGGATGCCGTGTCTACATACAGGTGTTAACCCTGCCAGCCTCCATCCAGGAGGGCCATCTTGGGCAGTCCCTGGGCATAAAGGAAGTTTAAGGAGGAGACGAGTTGGAGGAAACCTGAGTGGGGGGACTGCTCAGTAGTCTGACCCTATGAGGCTTGAGTGAAAATGGGGTAGGGCAGAAGGGAAATGGGGGGCTGGGAGGATGGGGAGTGCCCACAGCTCCTGCCTCCCACTCACTCTCTCTGGGAAGGATGGAAAAGTGGGTGCTGTGGGGTCCAATCTGGGGGTCAGACTGTCGAGGGAGATTTGGAGGGAAGGGCATGTCCAGGGCCCCCACGGGAACTGCTCCATCCTCCCCAACTACCACAGACAAGGCGGGTGCTCAGGGGCAAAGATGAGGCACTTTATTGTGGCCTCACCTGGCCCAGGGGGACCAGCTTCAGGCTCCTCCTTTACAGCAAACAAACATTGTGATTCCTCCTATTTAAAAAGCCCTTGCTACATTGATGCTTTGATTACTGAAACCCCTTGGAAGAAAAGATTTAAAATTTAAATATAGTGTATTATGTATATAAAAAAAGGCAAGGTAAAAAAATACAGCCTGATTCTAAAAAACAATGCAGGAAAAGATTAGGCGCTTCGAAAACTTAACCCTGGCAGGGCCAGCCCACAGGTTCTAGGACTGGGCGCGTCCTGGAAAAGCCTGTACAAGTGGGACCCACCCTTGCAGGGTCCGCGGGCCGGTGGCCCGGCTCAAGCTTCGTGGTCCCTGCCGGCGGTGGCCAGCGGCTGCAGCATCCCCTGCGGGAGGGCGGCGAGGCGGCGGCCGCAAGCGCGGCGAGGACCGGCCTAGCCCGAGATGCACGCGCTGTAGTACACTGCGCTGCTGGCGTCGGACAGCGCGGCGATCAGGCTGCTCTCCTCCGGGCAGGACATGGCGCGCGGGCCCAGCTTGGCCAGCGCCAGGTGATAGGGCAGCCCGGCGGCGTCGTGCCGACTCCGGCCGCAGTTGAGGTACTGGTCGAACTCGGTGAGGTCCACGTCCGCCCACAGGTCGGCGACGGGCCCCAGCGGCTCGGCGCTCTCCAGCGGCGGGGCCTCAGGCGGCGGCGAGAGCGGGCCGGGGGCGCCCAGGGTGCCGTAGTAGAGGCCCGGTAGCGGCGCCGCGGGGGCGGGCGCGGTCCTGAGCGCCTCCACCAGGGGCGCCCCGTAGCAGCCGCCAGGGTCCCGGGACAACTCGGCGGGGGCGTAGGGCGCTCGGAAAGCCCGCAGCACGCAGTCCTCGGGCGCCGCGGGCGGCGGAAAGAAGGCGGCCTCGCCGGGCTCCAGGCCTTCCAGTGGCGAGCGCTCGGGCGTGGGCAGCCCCAGGCCGTCGAACTCGGCTCCCAGCGGGGGCAGCTCGCGGAAGGCACGAGCTGGGCCCGGCGCCGCGGGGAAGGGCTCGGGCGGCGGGGCCGGGGGCGCCAGGCCCTGCAGCAGGAGGCTGGGCTCCATGCGCCGCGCCTTGCGCGCCTGCTTCTTGCGGCGCGGCCGGTACTTGTAGTTGGGGTGATCGCGCAGGTGCTGCACGCGCAGCCGCTCCGCCTCTTCCACGAAGGGCCGCTTCTCCACCGGGCTCAGCTCCTTCCACGCCTTGCCTGGGGGCGCGGCGTGTCAGTGGCTGCCATCGCGCGGGTCGACTCCGGGGGTCCCGCGCGCCCGCTGCCCCGGCCCTCCCGGGGAGAGGTGCCCCCACACTGCCCCCCGCCTCTCGCCCCGCCACTCACCCAGCATCTTGCTGAGCACCGCGTTGTGCAGGTCTGGGTTCTGCTGCGCCAGCCGCTTGCGCTCGTCCTTCGCCCACACCATGAAGGCGTTCATGGGCCGTCGAATGCGCAACTCGTCGGCCGCCAGGCGCTCACCGCGGCCGGCCGGGCTGAGGCCATAGCTCCCAGGATCTGTGCTGCGCGGCGGGCTGGGCGGTGAGGCGGGCACGACGGGGGCGGTAGAGGGGCCGCGCGGCTCAGCGGCGGCCCTGGGTCGCGAGGCCCATGCACAGTCGCGGCGGGCGGGCGGGTTGTGCTGTGCGCCGTAGCCGGGCGGCGATCTCTGCATTCCAGCTGGGCGCGGCCTGGGCGAAGGAAGCGCGGGAGCGCGGAGGGCCGGCGGCGGTCACTTCGGGGCCGGGACGGGCGGGTAGACGGCGGTGGAGACGGCGGTGGCCTTGCGCCGGGTGGGCGCCCAGATATAGCAACCCGGGGCCAATCGGCGGTGGGGCGGGCGGGCCGGGGCGGGCCGAGGCCGCCCCCTCCCGGGGGCTCCCTTTCTCCTCCAGGCACATTCCGCCCGGCCTCCGCGTCGTGCCCCCCGCATCCTCTCTGAAGGAGAGACCCTCGAATGCGAAAGGGCACTGATGTGGGCTGAAGCTGGAGGGGCGCCGTCAGGGCTGGCAGACGTTCAGAGATGAGCTGCCGCCCCACCCACGGAGTCGGACCCGCGGGTGGTAACTGGGGGAGGTGGCTGCCTGCCCCTGAGATTACCGTGGGAGGAAGGGGCCATATTTTAGCACCATGTAAGTCCTTCCATGAGTCTAGCTCAAAGGTAAGAAGCGCTTTGGGAAAGCGCCTTCCCTGTAAAGGGGCGGGGGGGGAGGCCGTGCTCTTGGTAACCAGGGGTGTAATGTCCCCGACCCTCCACACATGTGACCTTTCAGTCCTGTTCGTGGGGTTAATGGGGAAGATGGTCTTTACGTCCCCCCTCCCCCTCCCATACCCACTCAGAACAGGACACACCTGGGCGAAGGGCCAGGCGGGCAGAGGAGCCCCAGGCCTCATTCCACCTCCCCAGGGCCTGCTGGGTGCCGGGTGGGGTCTGGGACAGTCCCAGCTGGTTACCTGCCCACCCCAGGCCACCTGGGCAGCAGAGGAGAGTGAGGCTGGACCCAGGGTTGGGCCCTAGGTGGATTTCCAGAGGAACTTCCGGCCTCCTCCCAGCCCCCCCACCCCTGTCCGCCCCCCTTACCCTCCCTGCTCCCCTTACCCCCCGCCCCCTACCTAGAAGGAGGGGCCTGGGCTCTGAGCCGGAGGTCTTCCCACTTGGTCCTGCTGAGGGTGGTTCTGTTGAGGGTGGAGCAAGGATCCTAGGCAGCCAAGGGCTCCCACTGAGTTTTCCTCCTACACATCCCTCTTAGCCCTGGAGCTCCGCAGCTGTGTCACCCCCCCCCCCCCCCCCCCCCCGCTCGCCCCAACCGTGCCAGGAGGACTGGCCAGGTGTGGGGAGCTTCTTGGTGTGACCACAGGTGTCAGGGACCCAGAGGCCCTCATGCTCTGTACCTGGTGGTCCCTCTGGGCCATATACAATCTGCACTCTTGACTGGGGTGGACCCCACTGGGCCCTACAGCTCCCCCCAAGGCCCTGCTGCCCAGGGAAGGCCAGGACCCCACGGGGGTCCCCTGAGGGCCCTCAGGTGATTTGGTCCTGTAGGGTCTCATCCAACAGCCAGAGGAGGAGTGAAGGGCTGGGGGTTCCAGGCTATCTTTCGGGTCTCCCAGGCCCAGCCACTAGTTCCAGGACCCTGAGCCCAGCTGATGTTCAGGCAGCCAAGGAACTGGATTCTCTGGGAGGCAGGCCAGAATGGAGGACCCTGGGTGGATGGGTGCGCAGGCCCCTCCCAGTGGGGCCCGCTCCCCTCTGACCAGTGAGGGGTGAACCCTGTAGGCAGGTGTCGGGGAGACTCCAGGTGGAAGGGTGGGTTCGAGGGGGTCATTACCTGGCAGAGGCTCTGGGTGTGGTGTGGGTCTCCAAGGCCTGGCTCAGCCTGGCAGCAGCTGTTCTGGGACAATGATCATTGGGGATCAGGAAGGAGGCATCTGGGGTCCCCCACTGCAGTGCCCCCCGCCTCCCCCACCCCATTGTGAAAGAATTTCAGTTCCTGAAGGGGCCCTGCCTGACCCCCTGCTCCCCTGACAGCCCGGAGTTGTCCAGCTGCTCTGAGGCAGCCCAGCATTACCTCCCCCGGCCGCCCCCCCCCCCCCTCAGGGCCTCTCCTGGCCCCAGCCAGTGACCCTCCCTCTTGGTCCAACTGTTCAACTCAGGTATCTGGATGTCATGTCCTATGGGTGGGACTGGTCGGGGCAAGGCGAGAGCTCCGGGATGCTCCCTACCTCTTTGTGGGTCTGGCTACTCTCCCCTTTGAGCTGCCTGGCAAGCGTGTGGACAGCCTGGCCCCTCAGGCCCACTGTCCAGATGGGAGAACAATGGGGGTGAGGACTTCCCAGGGCTCTGCAAGACTGGTGTGGGTGTGGCTGGCTGTGTGTGTGGCGGGGGTGGGGGGGCGCACCACCTCAGATGTGGGTGTCTACGTCTGTGTGTGGTCTGCCTGTGACTGTCAGCCTGGGTTTGGGGGTGAGGTAGGCTCTAGTGTTGGAGATTGAACAGGACCTAGAATGGGGGTCCTGCTCAAGTGCAGTCCTGCCCTCAACACCCACCAAGGGGGGATCCCCAAGGCTTCTCTGGCCACCAAGCTGTGGTCCCAGCTCTGTCCAAAGTGTGGATGATTAATGAATTTGGGGGCATTCCTATGCTTCCAGGACCCACCTCAGTCTGGCCTGAGGCTCAGGTTGGCTGCTGCCCACCCTTGGGGGGCCCTGTGTGTAGCCCCTAACTCCCCAGACAAAAGGGACAGTGGAGGGCAAGCTCTCTCTAAAGTGTGCGGCTGGCCTGTGTGTCGCGTAGACACTGCTCTGCTGCCCTCTGCTCACTCCCTCCCTCAGCCTGGACTGGACCCCCCAACCTCTGGGTGAAGCCTGCAAAGGATGCTGGGTAATCCCCCTCAGTGGTTCTTTGTGGGGGCTGGATGGGCTCTGGGGGTGGCAGACCTCCCAGGCACTGCCCAGGGCACAGCCCTCACAGGCTCCCAGCGCCCAGTCCTGCCGCAGGAGCAGCAAGCCTGGGACCAATTACTGAGTCCTGTGGGCTGGACCCTCCTGCTCTAGAGGGTGGAGGTGGGTCCCCATTGGATACAGGTCTGGATGGAGGGGACTCTCTGGTCTCCTGAGACCTCAGTTTTGGAACCGGGCTCCCCAGTTCAGATCCTGCCTCGTGTCCTGAGACCCAGGCTGCAGGGCTGGTCCTTGTGCTGCTCCCGGTGAGGTGAGGGTCAATCTGGGCCTCTGCGTGGGGACAGCGCCTCTGGGCAGACCACCTGGCGACCTGGAATCAAGTGGGCACACTTGTGTGCATGTGTGTCTCTTGCCCAGTGACCAGTCTGGTTCAGTTGGACATGGGCCCATGCCCCACCTGGTCCTCCTGTTCATTCCTGGGATGCTGAACTCCCAGTGCTGTGGGCCTCTCCTGGGAAGGGTGGTGGTAGGAGGCAAGGTGAGGTTGGCAGCTCTCTAGTGGGTTGGATTTGGGGTCAGTGTGTGATTCCCAGTCACATGGGCTTGCAGCCGGGCAGAGCTGCCGTTGTGGGACTGGTGTCTGAGTGCTTGTGGGCGTGGGATGGCTGAGGTCTGAGCCTTTTGAGTGAGCAGAGGGTGTGTTGCTGTCATGGTGGGTGCCTCGGTGTGTGGGGAGATGGGGGCTGTTGTGCAGGGTGTCGGATCTGGCCTGAGTGCTGCTGGGCCAGCAGGACTGGGCGGGTGGGGCACAGGCCTGGCGGGTGGGGGAGGCCTTGAGTGATAGCAGGCTGGAGGGTGGCAGACAAGTTGTGGACGGTTGGGTTAGGTCACACGTGGTGGGAGTGACTTTTGTGAGTGTTCCAGTGTCAGTGGGTGTTGCACTGAACGATAGTTGGGGTGTTGAGCTGTGTAAGCCTTTGGGGGCCTTATATGGCTGTATGTCCTGGGGTGTTGCTGCATGCTGTATGGCCCCACTCTCTGCTCAGCAGGGCTCCATGGGAACTAGGCTGGGGATGGGTGGCTCTAGGTTTCCTTGGCAACAGTAGGGAGGAGCCAGGAAACACCAGCTCAGGAAGGAAGGCTGCAGCTGAGGCGAGGGAGCCAGAGGGCCGGCCTGGCCAAGCAGGCGCCAGACACTGTGCCATCGTCCGGTGTTCTTGTCCCTGGCTCCACCCTGTGCCACCCAATTTAGGCACAAGCAGCTGCTGGTGTGGCTTCTTTCCTCAGCTCTCAGTGCCCTGGGTCTGGCTCTGAGGTGCCTGTTCTGCAGAAGTTGTGCCCTGTTCCCCCTTCGTGGCTCTTGAGGCTCTCTGTGCACCCTGCATGGGGGCTGTGTGTTGGCACACATGGGTATCCCAGCCCTGGGAGTGCAGTGGCCCTCTGGCGGGCCTGGCCCCACACTCCCCTGGAGGTCCTGGCGACAGTCCTCAGCTCCTGGGAAGCAGAGAAAGGAGCCGAGCCCGAGGTGGTCACCAGCCACTAGGCCCTGCAGCTGTGGTGACAAGCGGCTTTGATGGCACAACCAGGTGGGGCTGTCAGATAGGCTGGGGTCTGTGTTCTTAGGGACCACCCCTCTCTTCTTGCTCAGGGACAGGAACCAGTCCTCTACCATTGACTTGTTTGTATTGAGCATCTGCTCTGTTCCAGACCCTGTTCTAAGAAGTGGTGCTTTGGTAGCAAACAATCAGACCCAAGTCTCTGCCAGTGGGGAGCTCCAGCCCTGAGGGAGTGACAATCAGCGAGTCTACAAACAAGTCCGAACATGGGGTGCCAGCTGTGCTTGCTCCAGGGAAGGTGCCACGTGGAGGAGAGCGGCTGTGTCCGGGGTGCCACTGACTTTCGTGAGGTTGACTCTTGAGCTGCTTCTTGAAGGAAACATGTGAACGTCATAAGGGATCTCTGGGGAGTGTTTACACAGAGGTACCAGCATGTGCACATGCCCAGGGCAGGGAGTGTGCAGGCCCGTGGGAAGAGCAGGAGGGGGCTGTGTGGGGCCTGGGAGGGCTCTGAGCAGAAGAGGGCTGTTACCTGACAGCTTCCACAGCCTTAGCACAATGCTGTGTGGAGTTGGGCCTTTGCAGGGCCAGGTGACAAAGGCAGGGGGTCTGGACCTGGCCAAGGCCACCTCCCAAGGCCTGCCCCCTTGTCCCCCAATCCCCCTCACGAAGCCCCTCTATTTCTCTCCAGAAAGGCAGGGCTGGTGTGCCTGGGCCCCAGGGTTTGCTGACCTCCTCTTTTCACCCATAGCCCTTTGCTGCTGCCTGGGGCCCCTGGGGAGGGGAGGGGAGGTGGAGTGGCCGCCAGGCTGGCGGGCTGGCAGGGCAGGGAGGGCTGTGTTTCTGGGAATTGTGTGGGAGAAGCATTGTTAGAGCAGCCTGGAACAGCCACCAGCCTCTAGGGGATGCCTGCCTCCCTCCAAGTGCTGCCTCTGGGTGGGGGTGGGATGGGGTAGAGGGGGAGGGGGTGGGGGGGGATGGAGATGGGAAGCTGGACCTGGGCCAAGGTGATTGGCCGATGGACTGGCTGGAGACTCCAAGAGACCCTGCTCTGGGCAGTGGCTCTTCCCATTCTGCGGACTGGGAGGCTGAGGCCCAGAGAGAGGGCTGCAGTGCAGAGCCAAGACATGCACTGGTTCACAGGATCGGGATTGACGCCCCTGGTCGCTGCCTTGCCTGACCTCAGAGGAGTAGGCTGGGTCCTAGTCCCATGGAGTCCCTGTGTGGGGGACTGTGGTCGCATGGTGGGCCAGAGGGTCTGAGGAAGAGGGTCATAGTGCTGGGTGCTGGCCAGGAGAGCTGCCTGCAGGGGCAGGGATGGGAGTGCTCCCAGGCTGCAAGACCCCCTGCCTGCCTGTGGCCACGGGGACACAAGGGGCCTGTGAGCTTAGCAGCACAGGCCTTCCCACCAAGGCCCCGCCCCCGCCAGAAGGGAAGCATGGATGTGACCCACTGGGGTCATGGCCGGCTTTGGGTGGGTGGGGGGCAGGGGACACAAATAGAAAAATAAATGGCCTGAGCTTCTGATGTTTCTGTGGACTGAGGACAGAGGAGGAGCAGGCCTCTGAGCTAAAGGTGTGTGGGGCCTGTGTGGAATGGACCCTGGGGTGTTGTTGGGGTGTCCCCAGACTCCTGTCAGGGCCATTTCTGGCCCCCCCTCCGAGCCCCCTGGACCGAGTGGGGCTCCTACAGAGGGCTCCTGAGGTCACCCCCGTCTCTCTCAGTAAGGGGGTGGAGTGTGGAAGCCCTGGAGGGGATACAATCCTGAGGGGAGGGCAGCCCCACGGGGGGGGGCAAGCCTGGGGCTTGGCGGTGGTGGTGTGTGTGTGTATGTGTGTGCATGCATGTGCGCGCCCCTTGGCACACTGTGGGAACTGAGTGAGACCCCCTAGTGGTGGGCCGACTGAGTGTCCAGGAGGGCTTTCTGGAATAGGATGGGGGTAGGGGTCTGGGAGGTAAGTGTGCTGTCTCCCACCCCTTATTCCTCTTAACCTTTGACCTCTAATAAGGAGCCCCCAATTCCTCACACATCCACATATTCATGGCTCCAAACCCAGCTTGGAATAAGGTGGGAGGGGCGGGGGAGGTGGAAGGACCCAGCTCTGGGGGCACTCTGCTGAGGCTGTGGCCAGGTTCAGGAACCCCTGGAAGGAGAGTCCCACATCTGATGTCACCCTCTGGGCACACGTTGGGGAAGCTCCTTGGAGAAGGAAATTCCCAAGGTTGGGTAAGGTCCATCAGGGGTCAGAGGTGAGCAAGGTTCTGGGGGTCATGAACTCGTAAGGGGCCCAAGGACAGGGATTTCTCAGGTAGGGAGTTGGGAGTTTGGGGGTTGGCCAGTGCTACTACAGCTTGAGCCCTGGCGAGGGTGGGACCCACCTACAGCCTCCACGAGGGAAGGCCTCTCTCCAGGACTGACCACAGTACCACTTTGGCTGCCTCAGGGTGGTGGCCACTAGGGCTGGACCTCCCTAGGGGAGGGTGAATGCCTGGCTGACAGGCAGGTCTGGTCCATGGCTCACTCTTGCCACCTAGAGGCCACTGCTCATGCTGGGCCACATGGGCCTTGGAGCAGGGTCACCCCACCTGGACCCTGGACTCTGGCTCACTTTACACAGGGCCACACCCCTCCCCCTGCGGTGGTGGCTTCCATGTAGGAGCTACCTGCACTGTGTTGGAGTTCAGGGCTCCCATCACAGGGGAAGGGCTGTGGTCCCCAGGTCCCCAGCTTGGAAGCCATCTGTCCCCTACTTGTCCTGCCCATTTCCTTGGGCCAGACTCCCTGGACGCCCTGCTTCAGCCCCACAGGCTGAACCCTCTGCTGGGCACTCCTCTTGCAGAGGCCACACCTCTTGGCCATCACCCTCGAGGGGCCACAGCGCCTTGTTCTCCTCGGTCTGTAGTGTCAGTGGGCCTCTGATGCATTGAGACATGCCTGCTCCTACAAGCTCTCTCTGTGGCCCCCAAAGCCCCTGAGGTGGAGACCACCCGGCTTCTCACGGGGACGGAGGGCCACGGGCAGGCATTTTGGGTTCCCACTCTGGCTGGGCAAGGGAGTAGTGCCTCCTCTCCTCCGTGTCCTTACATTCGTGCATGAGTGGATACTCACAGGGCTGCACTAGCGCATCTTCAGTCCAGCTGCACACTTAGCAGTATCCCTTATGCAAAGCCCCTTGCACAGGATGTTGGGAGACCATCCCTCGCCAGGGCGGTCTACCCAGGAAGGTAAGGGTGAGCTCTCAGGCTGGCTCTCCGGGGTGTCTGCATGTCCGCTCTCTCCCCAGTACTTTGTGCTGACGCGTCCCATGGAGAAATTAGATGAGGCTGGCTCCTTGGCAGCAGCCTACTCCAGGGGCTGTGTTGACGCCCAGACTCTGCCCCATTGAGGCCTGGGCCAGAGTTGGGCATCTGGCACACCCTTCTTGACATCCTAGGCGAGACTTCTGAGAGACCTGTGCTCATCCTCTCCCTTTAAAAAATTTTTTTAAATTGATTTCAGAGAGGAAGGGAGAGGGAGAGAGAAACATCAATGATGAGAGAGAATCATTGATAGGCTGCCTCCTGCATGCCCCCCCACTGGAGACTGAACCCGAAATCCGGGCATGTGCCCTGACCAGGAATCAAACCATGATCTCCTGGTTCATAGGTTGACACTCAACCACTGAGCCACTCTGGCTGGGCTCATCTTCTCCTTTTTTTAAAAAAATATACTTTTATTGATTTTTTTTTTTTTTTTTTTACAGAGAGGAAGGGAGAGAGATAGAGAGCTAGAAACATTGATGAGAGAGAAACATAGACCAGCTGCCTCCCGCACGCCCCCCACTGGGGATGTGCCCGCAACCCAGGCACATGCCCTTGACCGGAATCGAACCCGGGACCCCTCAGTCTGAAAGCCGACGCTCAATCCACTGAGCCAAACCGATTTCGACTCATCTTCTCCTTTTGACTCTACTCTTAGGGACCTGAAGCTGTTCTGAAGTCTCTAGGATACACATCTTCCTGCTGCAGGGGGCAGAGACTGAGGGCTGCTCCACGCTGACCATGTGGATTTACTTCTCTCCCCTGTGCTCCAACCTTTGTTGGATCCCCAGTCATGGTGCTTAGAAGTGGTGCCAGCATGAAGGGGAGTTCCCTTTGAGCAGTCCCTCATCCACTTACCCTGCCTGTTGGGGGGCCTGGGTGGCCAGTCTCATGGACACATCTCTGTGGGAGATGGCCCAAGGAAATGGGCAGGACAAGTAGGGGACAGATGGCTTCCAAGCTGGGGACCTGGGGACGACAGCCCTTTCCCTATGATGGAAGCCTGAACTCCAACACAGTGCAGGTGGCTCCTACATGGAAGCCTGATCTCTGGGACTGGGTCCTCTGGAGTTACTGCTGGTTTCTGTTTTACAGGTCCCTGGCCAGCTCCTTGTTTTAGCCAGTTGTCATCTGTTGAGAGGTTGAAGGGTGTGTGGCTCCAATCTCCCTAGTGTCACTGGTATTGTTGGACCCTCAAAGGTTGCACACACTCTCTTACCAGGAGATTTTGGCCTCGAGTACTTACATGGTTGGGCTGGGCTCAGAGCTATGGCCCAGGCTCATGCGAGGGGCAGAATCAGAGCTGGTTTGTAAATTGGGGGTGCTTTGCTCCCTATGAGGAATTCCATGCTTTTTCCTTATACTAATAATTACTAAGAATCTCATAACCTATGTTTTCCTTTTCACTTTGGCTGCTGGGAAGCTCAGTTATAGCTAAGTCATGGTCAGCTGAGGTCATCTGAACATCCCATCTTCCATCTGGCCTCACAGTTACTTGACTTGAATTTTAGTGACTGTGGGGCCCACAATACTATAGACTTCAGTCCCCTGGCCTCTACCTTCCCCCAGAATTGTGCCCCCTACAGCAAATCATCCAGCATCTGCATCACTGAGGAGGTGATAGACATCTGGTGGATGCTGACACTGTCCCTCCCCTCCTCCCTAATCTTCCTGGGGCCAGGCCATCCCTTCAACTCAGCGCAGTCTGGCCCTTCCCCTAGAGCTCCAGCAGCAAGGGTGGTGACAACCTAATTGCTCATGCTCTCTTCTGTGCCCTGTTCTCAGTGCATGATGTGAATCAGCTCACAGCATCCTGACAGCAGCCCAGTGAGGTAGATACTATCAACATCCCATTTCACAGATGGGAAGACTGAGGCACAAAGTGGTCAATGACTTATTTGAAGTGGCAGCCACGGATTCGCATCGGGTAGATGGCTGAGGAGGCTGGGTCCCTGGCCACACAGCCTCTCCAAGTCCTTTGGTGCCTTGCTAAGCCCAGCCCATGCCTCTCCCAGACTCCGGAACCTGTTACTGTTCCCTCGGGCCTCCAGGCGGCGCCCTGCACGAAGCCTTAGATGCCCAAATCCGGGGCTGGGCGCTCAGGACATCTTCTGCAGGACTTGGCTCTTGGGCACCAGAGTCAGAATGCGGCTGCCCTGCCACAGCGGGTGGTGGAAGAGGAGGGCTCAAAGGGGGTGGAGAGAGGGGAAGGACTCAAAGGTGCCTTTACCTTAGAGTCTCCCGCGCAGTGGGTCCCCTGGCCAATTCAGGGAGGATTGCGGGGGATGGGGGTACATCTCGGGGTCCAAGCCGCAGCTGGTACTCACGTCCTAGCCCCACGCGCCACCGCAGCGCCTTCCACCGGCTAACCGGGCCGTGCGGGGGCTTGTGGGACTGCGAGTCCTTTGGTTCCGTAGGTCTACCATGACGGCTTGCGTCAGGACTACAATTCCCAAGAAGCAGTGGGCACTTGCGTGGCTCCTGGGAGTTGTGGTCCAGAGCGGGGAGAGCGCGCGCGAGACGGGCGGGAGTGAGAACTACATGTCCCAGTTTGCAGCGCGGCGGGCGCGGGGGCCAAGGGTTTGAACAGAGGGTCTCCCTCCCGCGGCAAGGCGGCGGCGGCGGCGGCGGCGGCGGCTGCGGGTGCGGGAGGCGGTGACGGCCGGGGGTTGGTGTCTGGGCCGAGAGGCTGAGGCTGGCGCGGCGGGCGCTGGGGGCGTTGCCCCTGAGACAATGATGGGCAAGGAGGAGGAGATTACGCGCATCGCCCGGAGGCTGGACAAGATGGTGACCAAGAAGAGCGCGGTGAGGGGCGCGGGCCGCCAAGACCTCGGGACCCCCGCCCCGCCGAGCCCGCCGAGCCCCCGTCAGGGCCCGGGAGACTACCCGAGGGGCAGGACGAGACCCCGCCGGTGGCCGAGCCGAGACCCTTGCCCCGGGCCAGCCCTGCCCATCACCCCCGCACCCACGGTTAGGCCGCGATCAGGCCTGGACCATGTCCGGCAGCCACCGCTCTGGACTCAGACCCCAACGGCAGGCTGAGATCCCCGTAGGCCTGGGACCCGCCCCTTGCGAGTCCCTAACTCCAGGCCCCGCGGGGCGGCCCGCGATGCCCTTCCTCGGCCCTGCCCCTCCGGGCCTTGCGATGCGCCAGCCTAGCGGGGGCAACCTCACCGCATCCCTCGGTCCCGCACCCCCTCCGGCCTGCAAGAGATTGGAGTGCGAGATCGGCCTCTTATCCCCTGCAATCCCTGCGGGGCTTGGGGCCCTCATGGTCACTTTTCAGGAGCCGGCCACAGGCCTTCCCTGTCCCCGCCTCACAAGAACCAGGTTTCCTAAATAAATGCTTTCCCTTCTTTAGCCAGGACTCGGCCAGCAGCAACTGGGGAGTGGGTGGGCAGTAGAAACCTTCAAGAAAGCGCCCTTGGAGGTCTAGGAGCCTGGCGGGGGTGCCTGGGCCTCTTGTTCTGCCGCCAGGAGTCTTTGCAGAGAGGGGCCTGGCAGATGGGGTTCCAACAGCTCGGAGGCCTCGGCACCCTGCATGCCCTTCCACGGAAGCATCCTTGTGGGCGGAGAGGGTCCTGGCCGGCCCCCTGGGAGGCTCAGCACACATGACTCACTCTCCGCTCACGGAGCTCCTGGGTCCCAGGCGGAGTGGTGACCTCAGCCACTGGAGGTCCTGGACCCGGCTCGGTGCTTGCACTGACGGTTTGGGCTGAGCAGGGCAGAGTGTGGATCCCTGGTTGACCCAGTTGCTGGGAAAGGGGCTGGCTCCCACTCATTCGTTTACTCTGCCAGCAGCATTGTGCCCCCTCCCCCTTGTGTGCAAACCCCTGGGAGGTAGTGGGCACTGAGCAAGGGTGTGGGAATAGTATGTAGCCTTTTCCAGAGATGACCAGAGAAAGAAGCTACTTCCCCTGAAGGAGACAAAACGACCAATAAACACCCCCAGTGGGGGGTCCTGAAACCTATGTAAGGCAGGATGGGGCCAGGCAGGACTGGGGGAGGGGTATGCAGGTAGGAGCAATGCTCACCCCAAGCCCCAGGGAACAGTGAGGGAAGCAGCTGTGGCTGGTGAACACTGCCTGTGGAGGTGGAGGGGCTGGGTGCTGTGGGGTGGGGGTGAGAGCTGGCAGAGGCTCTCGGGGGTTCCAGTGCCCATGAAGCCCCTGGGGGAGTTGGGGCCTTGCTTGGGATGTCAAGAATCGAGTGTCTCTCTGGTATGGAGCCAGAAAAGCTGGCATTCTGAAGCCTGAGGTTCCGTCAGGGGAAGATGATCAGTGAGTGGCACTGTGCCCTTGGCTCTGGCGACATCGTCCCTTCGGAGGAGATCATCCAGGGCTGTAGCCTGAGCAGAGATGCCACCCAGAATTGTGGTGGGGGTGGGCCAAGCCCTCCCATGACCTGGGACATCTGAGCTCTCACAAGCTTGGGTGGCCGGGTGGAGTCCTCTCTGCCCCCTTACGCCAGGGGAGAGACACATGAAAACCTTGTTGCATGAAAAATGGAAGCATCTGTGGAGGGAAGAAAAGCAGGGAGAAGGATGGGGTGCTGTCGCTGAGGAGGTGTCATGTGAACAGCTATGGGAGGAGGGAGGGCACACCCTTTGGGCACCCTGGGAGCCACGTCCCTGTAGTGGGAGCAGCAGCTCGGGCTCACTGGAGGGGACTGAGAGGCTGTGCCTTATTGTGTGAGGGCTTTGAGAAAACAGATGTGGGTTGGGGGTGAGGCAGAGAAAGACCAGGGGTCTAAGAGTCCAGGTGAGGGGGGTGGCTGGTCAGGTCCTGAGAGAGTCCTGCAGAGACTGATGAGGATGGGGTGGGGTGGGGGACTGTGAACACTGGGTTGGGTGTGGTGAAGGTGTCCTGGGTCCTGGGTCAGCCCCTCTCAGCGGGTGAGTGGGCCACTTTAGAAAGGCACCTGGGCAAGGGACATGGGACTGCATAGGACAGGGGGCACCCCTGGGCCACCCCTTCACCTGGCTGTGGCCCCCCAAGGCATTTCCCATTGTCCTGGTTTGGTCAGTGGCCGATGCTGGGTGAGAAGTCACAGGACCTGTAATGTTGGGTGAATGCACGGCCACTTATTCCCACCTCCCCGGGCATCTGACCAGGTGGATCTCCAATCATCACTGCCCTGTCCCCCCTCATGTGTCAGAGGTGGGCTTGTGCACTGCAACCTCGGAGTCCTCATGAGGCACTCCACCCTTTCTAGGAGGGAGCCATGGACCTGCTGCGGGAGCTGAAGGCCATGCCGGTCACGCTGCACTTGCTTCAGGTAGGGCCCTCGTGCCCCTGCTCAGGACAGCCCCGGGACAGCTCCTGGACCCTCCCAGGGCTCCCTGGCCCCCGTCAGCACAAACACCTTCCCGAGGAGACTGTCCCTGCCTTGTTCTGTTGTTCTGAGATGGGGAGGGACAGGGTGGCCCACCTGCCCTCACACTGAGCTTCCCAAGTCCCGGGGTGGGGGGGTGGGGGGGGCGGAGCAGTAGCCCTCGGAAAGTGTCCCCTTCCCTTAGCCCCGCCCTGGGGGAGCCTCCGAGGGTCTGTGAGGTGGCTTGGCGGCTGCCCCAGCCCACACGCTTGCCTTGCAGTCCACCCGGGTCGGCATGTCCGTCAATGCCCTGCGGAAGCAGAGCTCAGATGAGGAGGTCATTGCACTGGCCAAGTCGCTCATCAAGTCCTGGAAGAAGCTCCTGGGTGCGAGTCAGCAGCACGGGCTGTGCTGGGGCCCCACTGTCCCTGAGTCAGAGCCACCTGGGAAGCGGGCTGAGGGCCGGTGGGAGTGTTGGGCTGCTTTGTAGAGCCAGGAGAGAGGAGAGTGGAGGGTGAGTGCAGGACTCGGCCAGGAGGACAGGGAACCACTCAGCCAGGGTGAAGACAGGGGAAGGAGGGAGAAGAGGCCAAGGGTGGGGAAAAGGAGGGAAGAGGAGGGAGGTGGCAGAGAGGAAGAGGGGCATTGCCCCTCAGAGGGGTTGGGGCAGCCTCCTGGGGACTGCGGAGCCACTGGTGTTGCAGAGGTGCCCGCCTCAGGGCCCTGAGCCCCTCCTGCCTCTGCGCTGCCCCAGCCTGCAGAATGCAGACCTGTGTCCTGGGCCTCCCTCTGGCCCGCGTGGCCTGGTGGCGGGTGGGAGCCTCATCCCACGTGAAGGTCCCAGGGAGACCAGCGTCTCAGGAGCCTAGCGGGGGTGTACTTAGGGGAGGGGCATCACTGGTGCCCGAGGTCCAGCTGGGGAGTGGCCTGTCCTGCCTCACTTTTGTCCAAGTTCAAATGCTTCACCTGCGGAGACTGTCCGTGTGTGTGTGTGTGTGTGTGTGTGTGTGTGTGTGTGTGTGAGGGAGACTACTCAGGAATCACTGTGGGTGGATGGTGGTCTCCTCCAGCAGGACAGGCAGTTGGGGGGACCCCAGAAAGGCCCACAGGCAGCCTGCTAGAGGGGGGATATGTATGAGAAAGGTGTGGGGCCATCTTTCTGAGGCTGGGCAGGAGAGGGCCCCAGTTGGTTGTTAGCAGGAAGGCTCAGCACTAGGGCCTGGGGGCATGTCGGGGAGGGGGGGACGACTGGCAAGTGGCCTGAGGCTGTGCCTTGGTGATGATCTGCTCCCCTCCTTGGCCTGGCCCTGCCCTTCAGTCTACCTTCCCCTAGCCAGCCACACCCCCCTCCTTTCTGTACACTTGCAGATGCTTCAGATGCCAAAGCCAGGGACCGGAGGAGGGGCGGACCTCTGCCCACGTCATCCTCCAAGGAGGGTTCCGAGGTCAAGGATTCCAGGTAGTGGGCCTGGGAGGCGGTGCACACATCCTGCTGCCAGGGGCCTACCTGCTCAGCATGAAGGTGCTGCCTTCTGCCCTGGGCAGGCTGAGGGCACATGAACATGGGCCCTGCTAGCCTCTTGGAGGGACTCTCCCAGCAGCCAGGCCTGGCCTGGTTGGCCTGTTGGGGTGCCTCCCTTCCAAAGCTCCTCAGCCTCCACCATTGCGGAGCGAGGCTGGGTCTGGGCTGAAAAGAGCTGCTGCGACCCTGAGCGGGCTGCAGGCCGTCTGGTTCTCAGGTTGCACACCCTTGAACTTGCATCACTCACTGCGGCCTCTCCCTCTCTGTGGGGTCACAGCATGAGACTGGCATGAGACTGTGAGGGAGGGCTGAAGGATACAGTCCGGATGGCAGGCAGCCTGGCTGGGGCTCCTAGCCCTGTGAGGGCAGCCATGCTTGTGGGCACTTGGCCTTGGGCAACTCCCGATCCCACCTACCTCTCCTTGATCTGGCACATGGTGTTGAGTGTTGTGGCCCCGTGATCTGGGCTTCCCTGGGTGTGATGCTGTCCCCCTAGTGCTGTCAGGGGTGCCCTACCCAGCAGGCCTCACTACCTCTGGACAGTGGGGCAGACCCCAGGGCATGCTGCGCTGCACCGCAGATGCATGGGGTCACTGGCTGCTCTCAGGGTGGAGCTGAAGGGATTTAGGGGAGACTGGCTGTGACGTTGGCTTTTCTGGTGATCGATGTCTCATGAGTTCATGTGGTCCGAGGGTCCTGTCTCTCTCCAGCCGCAAGAGGCTGGAGCTGCCTAGGGTGCTGCCGGCCCCGAGGATGACCACGTTTCCCCCGGTGCCAGTCACCTGCGATGCCGTGCGGAACAAGTGCCGGGAAATGCTGACGGCCGCCCTGCAGACAGACCGTGAGTGCCCACTGGACAGCTTGGTCCCCAACCCACTGCTGCCACCTGGTGCTGGGTGGCCGAGGGGGCGGGTGGAGCCAGCGGGCGGCTGGAGCCAGCGGGCGGCTGGAGAGAGCTGCTTCCTGCAGGTGACCACACAGCTATCAGTGCAGACTGCGAGAGCCTGTCAGCCCAGATCGAGGAATATATCCTTTGTGCAGGGGCTTAAGGCTGGGGTTCCAGTGGTGTCACCAGGCCAACCAGGCCCAGCTCCCCCTGGTGGCCACTGTCCTGGCTGTTGGGTGATGAGGTAGGCTCATCCCTGAGCCTACTGAGGACTGATTCTGCCTGCTGGTGTGGCCTGGGCCTTGAGCCTGCAGCTGGGACCCAGCCAGGACTGGGTCTAGGTGGGCCACCCAGCAGTCCCTCAGCTCACCACCTGACTTGGGAGGCAGACTGACCCAGAGTGCTGGGCTCTTCTTCCCAGCCCAGCCCCTACCCTGGTGGCCCCCTGGGAGGCCCTCCGTTGCCCAATGGGGTGGGTGGAGGTCAGCAACCTCAGCCTACAGTGGGTCCTTAAATGCTCGCACGCATCTTCCGGGACGTGGGGAACACGGACATGAAGTACAAGAACCGTGTGCGGAGCCGCATCGCCAACCTCAAGGACGCCAAGAACCCTGACCTGCGACGGAATGTGCTGTGTGGCACCATCACGCCCCAGCAGATCGCGGTGATGACGTCGGAGGTGCTCCCCTGCCCTACCCTGTGGAGGGGTGGCACTGCCCTGCAGAGCTGGCTGCATAGCTAAGCATCCCCTCCCCCAGGAGATGGCCAGTGATGAGCTGAAGGAGATCCGCAAGGCCATGACCAAGGAGGCTATCCGAGAGCACCAGATGGCCCGCACAGGGGGCACCCAGACAGACCTGTTCACCTGCAGCAAGTGCAGGAAGAAGAACTGCACCTACACGCAGGTGTGCAGCCACCCCCTCAGGGCCCCAGTGCCCTTAGAGCCGGCCCTGTGGGTGGGGTCCACACCCTCACACCTGACCCCGTGGTGTGAATGGTGCCAGGGCTGGGGCCCAAGCCAGGGAGTGGTCACCTTTGGGGCCTCCCCCCTTTTCCCCAGTAAGCAGTGTCTTGGGGGTGGGGGATGGATCCTGCTTGCTGTGGACACTAAAGTTGAGGAACCTGGCCCAGCCCAGCCTGGAGGGGCCCAAGGACTGTTGCTACTAGTGGGAGAAGGTGGGCTGTGCGGCCTGGTGTTGGCTGCAGAACCACACCCAGACCCACGGAGGCCACGCTGCTGTGGACCCCGGGGCTGCGAGGCCAGCATGGGTGGCCTTCCAGGTTGTGACTCTAGGGAAGACCTGCTGCACAGGGCTGGAGGTTCTCACCACGTCCTCCCACAGGTGCAGACCCGCAGCTCTGATGAGCCAATGACCACGTTTGTTGTCTGCAATGAGTGTGGGAACCGCTGGAAGGTACGTGGGTAAGCCCGGGCCCCCTTCCTCTGGAGTGGGTGTCTAGCCCATGTGGTGTCGGCATGGTGTGAACTGGGTGACAGCCTTGCTCAGCTAGCCTCCTGGTAGCTCTGGTGAGGGTGGTGGAGACCCTGCCCACCTCTGCCTCCCGCCCTCAGGGTCACCAATGCTGTGTCCCCCCATTCCTTGCAGTTCTGCTGAGCCCTTGTGCAGATGTGCCTGCAGCAGCGGCCAACACTGGCCGTCCCCTCCTTGCCTCCTGTGGACACAGCCTCTCTGGAGCCCTGCCTTTGCCTTCCTGGCTGTCCCCAGAAGGCATACACCTGCTCCCTCGCCCCATCTGCAGCACACCTTTCTCCAAACTATTAAATGTTTCTTTTTGCCAGCACACTGCCCTTGGCTTTTGGTTCTGGTGGACTACGCAGAGCTTGGGCTGTGAGTTGGGTTCCCCACTGCCGCTGGGGATAACCCTCCTTCTTTGGGTCAGGGAACACGGGTGTGGCCCTGGGGGAAGCAAAGCTGGAGGGACTGGGTGGAGGGGGCCTTGGGCACACAGAGGACCCAGTCTCCTCCCCAGGCACTGCTGCTCAGGGCCCAGGGCAAGCCTGGGTCCCTCAGCCTCCGCCAGTGGGCAGCCCTTCCAACAGCCAGTCCTCACCCTGCTCTGCTCTGGGAGGCATGGGAAGGTGGAGGGGGGGCTGGACCCCCAACTAGCTCAGCACCTCGGACCATATGCAGCATCGAACCCCTTTGCGTCCCAGAAATTCAGGGACGAGTGGCCAGCACATCCTGAGACAGCGGAATTAACAGTGTCTGGCACTAGGGACCCTCAGGGAGGGTTCACCCCATGGGTATTGCCCCTGCAGGCCAGTCTCTGGGGGTGACCTTTGAGGTATTCCAGGACCCTGCCCACCTGATGTTTGGGCAGTGCTTGCCATTGCATTGCCAGTCCTGGCAAGGTGCTACACCTGCTGGGGTCTGGCACCTCTGCTGTGCAGGCCCTTATTGAGGGGGTGGGGCAGACAGAGCTCCTGCTCTCCTGCCTGGGTCTGGACATGGAAAGGAGGAGACTTGCTTTAAAAGTATCTTCAATAACAAGATAATCCTATGTTGGGGGGAGGTAGATTGGAGATAAATATGAAAACTTTTTTCCTTATAAAATACAGCGAGGACACGTTTCCGGATTCCAAGTTAATGAACATAGAAGAGAGAAACAGGGTCCTGCCACCTGGAGCCTAGTGCGGAGGCTCTGGGTCTGATTCCGGGGAGCAGACAGCTCCAGTTGGAAGGCCTGGCCAAGTCCCACACTGGACAGTGCAGAGGCCTCTCTCAGGCCCCAGGCCTCTCGAGGCTGGTGGATCGGAGATGCCTCCTGGAGGGTCTGCCCCTGGCTGGCTAGCACCCCTGCCTGTTAGCAGGACCTCAGGGCACTAGCCCCTTGGACGGGGAGAGTTCCTGGCCTGCCCTCAGGGTGCTGGGCCTGGTGTGCCGACACTGGCTGCCACATGGGGAAGGTGACCTGAGTCTTTGCCCACGGGGGGCGGCCTAGGCCTCATGGGAGGACTGGGGGTCCCCCTGGAGCAGCAGGGCACGGTAGGCAGGGGAGCTGAGGAAGCGGGGATAGGAGTCCCGGTGCATGAGCGTGTAAATCTGCAGCTGTGCATCGTCGAACGTGTGAGCGGACGGCTCCTGCATCTTCTTGTTGATGCCTTCCCGGACGCGGGAGTCCAGGCTCACCTCCTTGGGGGACAGGATGGACACGTAATCCTCATAGATGAGCCGCGCCTTCTCGTCCACCACATGCTGGTTGGCCTCGGCCTTGAGCTCCTCACAGGCCAGCCAGAAGAGCATGTTCTCCTCGCTGTACTCCGTGCGCAGAAAGGCCCGGAACGCGCTGCGGCCCGCAGGGCTGTGCATCAGCTTGTCGAAGGACTGTGCCCAGCTCTGCACCTCCTCAGGGCTCGGCGTGCTGCTGGGGCACCCGCCGCCACGTCAAGCACGTGCCGCTCCCCCAGACTCCCCCGCCCACAGATGCTCAAGGCCCCAGACTCACCAGGCTTCGCAGCTGGGGAGGGGCTGCAGCTTGCTCTCCCCGGAAGCCCGCCATGCTGGTCGCCGCCCTTCACTCCTGATGGCAGACATGCAGGCCCATGTGTGAACACGGACACTCAGCATGTGTGGACATGAGGCCTGGGGCTCTCGGCACCTGTGAGCCCACCGCAGGTGGCAGCCCTAGGATCTGCTCCTTCTCCCCGCCCCTGGGCCATGGCTGCTTCAGTTACATTTGACCCAGGACCTCCACTGTCTTCTTGCCTTTGGGCCTTCATGGGCTCCTGGTATTCCCCCCGCCTGACCTCACCCACTTTCTCCCCAAGGACCCATTGATGGAGTGGGGAATCTCCTGGCCCAAGGGGTGACTCCTGATTCTCCCGAGGAGCCTGTCTTTCCCCTCTGGCTCCCAAACACATGCCTGGCTATAGACACCTCACACCAAAGCGTCCACACGGAACTCTGCACCTGCGGTGCCTGCCTGACCCTAAACCCGCCCTTGGCCTCCAAAGCCAAACTTGCAGTGAGTCCTAACTCTTCATATTCTCCCACCCCCAGCCCACCCTCAACCATCCTGGGTCTGGGCTCCAGCCTCGCTTGCTCACAGGTCAGCCTGTCCCTTTTGGTTCCCTGCAGTGCTGTCCACTCAACCATTTAGGGCTGGAGGTCTGAGTAGGGGCAGGCCTCTGAAAGGCACACAAACTCAAACAGTTTCCCAGATGCCGACCAAGCTCCAGGGACGACCTGGAGGCCCAGGCCCACTCCAGCAGCTGCTCTGGAGGTTTGTCCCATCCTCTCCAGGCCAGGTCTCTGCTCAGCCCCCTCCACCCGACAGTCTGTGGGTCCGCAGGGCCAGGCTGTAAGTGGCGTCAGTAAGCGTGTGCTGAATAAAAGACAGAGGGGCGCACACACACAGGGCACTGGCTACCAGCCACCAGAATCCAACAGCCCCTGGATACGTGTTGTGGGTGGCAGAGGTGTCCGGGTGCAGGCGATGCCTCAGAAGCCACATGAGGGTCAGGGAGTGGGGTGTTGGGCCCAGGTCTGCTCAGCCCACCCCTCCCCACCCCCACGTACCAGGAGCAGCTGCAACAGCAACACCAGCACAAGCAGCAGGGGTTGCGGCTGGGGGGAGCCGGGGCCCCCGCATGACTGGACATGGAGGGAGGCTGGTCTGCCTCCTCTGGCCCTGTGTGCTGGGGGAGATGGGCTGCCTCAGTCACAGATGGCCACGCTCCCAAGGGCAAAACTGTTTCAGCCTCCCTAGTGCTGGAGGGTCCCTCAATTCCTTGTTGCCCACCCCCAGTCCCTGAGGGGGCGAGGCAGGGGTGGAGAAGGTGCACCTGCTTCTCGGCCTCATGCGCGGTGGGCATGGGTGGGTGGAGGTCGTCACTCGGGCTCCGTGGTGCTGGCTCGGGACCCTGACCACAACCTGGGGGTCTGAAGAGAGGCCAAGGTTCTCAGAGAACCTGAGACCCCAGTCCTGAGGTTCCCGGGAGGGGTCTTGGGAGTTGCCTTCCTCCTTCCTGGAGCCCTAGCAGGGCCTGCTCCCTTGCCTGCAACCTTGCCCCAGCCTACATCAGGGCTGTGAAGAGCTCCACAGGAGGTTCTGGGACACCCCCATCTGCTCGGTCCCTGGGAAGCCGGAAGCCTGGGTTCCTCTTTCTTGGTTTCCGGCTCCTGGCCCCTCCTAAGGGGACTGGGGGCCCCAAGAGTTAGGGGCTGTCAGGTCAGTGCACAGGGATGGTGGTTAGACATGCAGAATCCCTATCCCAGCTCCCTCCATCCTGGGTTTTCTGTGGAGGCTGTGTATGGGGAGGGGGGGTGAGTAGGGTTGCTTCCCACCAGGAATCCAGATCTGCCCATGGGCCCCACAGCAATGCCCTGTTCACTGGGACTCAGCAAGGGGCGCCGACCATGCCTGCAGCATGAAGGATCTGAGTGGGAAAGGGAGCAGGACTTCCTGAGGGCGCGGAGAGTGGGGCTCATGGTGAGGAGAGCCATGAGCTTTCTGCCATGGACCCACTGCTCCTCTGACCTCAACGACGTGGCCCCTGGTAGCCCCGAACACCAGCTGGCCACTTACTGCCCAGGTTTCCCGGCCTCCCTCCCCCTCCCGGCTGGGCAAACTGCTGCCTTGCCACAGAGCAGGCACAGGTGGGGGGAGGGGAGCAGGGGCTGCAGCGGAAGGGGAGGGGGTATCCTGCTCTCTAGTTGGAACTGTAGGGTACCCAGGGGAGCAAGGGGTTAAGGGGTGTGTCCTCAGTGTCTCTGCAGCACTTTCTGTGCAGCGAGTGCGGGGGTGAGGGTAGGGGGAGCTGAAGGCTGGAGCCAGGCAGCCCTCATGTGTCTCCAGGGAGGCGACTGTGGATCCCCAAGTACTGCACCTCGAAAGCAACAGCACAAGGCAGCCAATCAGCACTCTGGAGGCAGTTTTGAATGTCTCCCCACCATGGCCCCTGCCTGCGCTCACCTTGGCCCAGGTGAGGGCCCACAGGGCCTGAGGAGCCACCATCCATCTGCCTCGCAAACCTTCCTGAGCCCCCACCACCTGTCTCAGCTGCAGGAGGCTCAAAACTTGGTTTCATTTGATTTTCTCATCACTCAGCTGTGGATCTTTTAATCCTTTGTGGTCCATGTTGGCCTAGGCTAGTGGTTGGCAAACTCATTAGTCAACAGAGCCAAATATCAACAGTACAATTGAAATTTCTTTTGAGAGCCAAATTTTTTAAACTTAAACTTCTTCTAATGCCACTTCTTCAAAATAGACTCACCCAGGCTGTGGTATTTTGTGGAAGAGCCACACTCAAGGGGCCAAAGAGCCGCATGTGGCTCGCGAGCCGCAGTTTGCCGACCACTGGCCTAGGCCATGGTCAAGAGGGAGGGTGGATGCTCTAGAGACAGGCCCTGGCAGTCTCCAAGCCAGCAGCTCTGGAGCAGGCTCTATTCTGGCCCTGGCCAGGTCTGGGCCAGGACCCTGTGTGAGGTGCGCAGGTGACAGCACACAAATCATGCATGCTCAGGGCACCCCTGTCTTCAGGGCCTGCCTGGCACAGAGGCCCCTGTGCTGACCCACAACTGGGAGCAAGGCACAGGGTCTCCTGGGGCCTTAGCCCCTTACAACACTGAGGTCATGGCAGGGTAGAGGGTAGGATTCAAACTTGGTCCTAGGGGCTCCCAGCAAGCAGATGGGGAAGCAACAGCCCACAGCCTTTCCCTCAGCGGTCAAGTTTCTAGGGAAAGGAAGGGGTGTGGCAACCTCTGAGGCCCCGTAGCTGTACCCCAGGCTGCTGTGACTTCCCCAGGCAGAGCTGCTCTTCCTCCTCTGCACCCCCACCCATTAGTGGGGGCAGTGCTTCAGTCCTGTCCCCCAGCCCCTAGTACCTGCGCGGGCTGCCATCTCCGACTCAGCTCTGAATTGGAGAGGCCCTTCTGAGGGTGCAGGGCCCAGGGGCTGGAGTCCAAATTTGGGGCCGAAGTGGGACAAGTTCCTGCTGTTCAGGTTGGAGGCTCTGGACCTTACTCCCTTTTCAGGCTGGCTGTGGCACCTACTCTCTCCTGGCTGGGGTTCCCGCCCCTCACCCTGGCATTTGGAGGAGGGCTCCTTCCCCTTCCCCAACCCCTTGGGGATGAAAGAGGCTGGACAGGCAGCCAGTGTGCCCTCTAGGTAGACTTGCCATCACCTTCAGGCTCCATTCCCTCCGGATCCTACTCAGTACCTTTCCTATCTGCTGCCTCTCCTCCCCCCTCCCCCCCCTCCCCCCCCCCCCCCCCCCCCGCCACACACACACATTTGGCTGGTGGGGGAGCCCCAGATTGGCTCCTCCAAGGCCAATTAACCCGGTGACCCTCGCCCCAGCCCCGTTTCCAGTGACGGCGGGCACTCACTTCTCGGGAGGGTCTGGCCTAGAAAAGCCTGTCTCCTTTTGCAGGGACCTGAGGCCCCCACCCTACCTCAAGGAAGTCGCCATGGCGCCCCACTCACCAGCGACCCAAAGGCGAGGTGGGAGCGGGAGGGGCCAAGTTCGGTCTGGGCCTCCTCTGGCTGCCGAAGGGGCGTGCGCCGCAGCAGCGGGGGCGAGTCGGTGGAGGAGGTTCCCGCGGTTCTGGAACGCGGCCGGCCCGGCCCTATCGGTTGGGGTGGCGGGCAGCGCCTTCTCTGCGACTCGCAGGTCTGAGGAGCTGCCAGATCCGGAACGGGGCCGACAGGGTGTTCCGCCTCCGCCCCTCCCCACCAGCTGAGGGGGGCGGGAGACACGGAAACCTGGGTTCTTCCGGCCCCCCCTTGAGCAATCACTTCCCCAGGCTCTGAGCTGCAGAAAAGGGGAACCCAGTTGTAGCACCCCCTCCCCCACGCGCGTGGGGGTGGACGCCAGTCCCTCCGCGCCCCAGGGTCCACGTGGACCCTGCCGCGGGAGTCCTTGGGGTGCGGAACCCGGACCCTGCTCCCGCCCGCACAGCCCCGGCCGCAGGAGCAGGGCCATGGTCCCGGCGCCACCGGCGCGCACTCACCGCCAGGCTTTCAGCCTCTCGCCGGCCGGCTCCGAGGTCCGAGGTCCCGCGGATCGCCGCGGCCGGGCGCGGGGTGCTGTGCGCAGGCGCCTGGCCGCACTTCCCCAAAGCGCGGGGCCGGGACTTCCTCGCTGGGGTAGGCGCCCGCGGGCCCCGCCCCGCGCCCGCGGCTCCGCGCCCCTCTCTTCTCCTCCCCATCACCCAACCCAGGCTGGCTCGGCCCTGGGTCCCCACCGTCCATCGCTAGGGCTGTGGCTGAAGGTGAGGTGCCGCCAATGGAGCCTCTGGCCCCTGAGCGGCCTGGGCTCTCTCTGCAGCAGCCGGGAGTGTGGTCGTGCCTGCTCTGCTCAGCCGGGCCACCCTGGCTTTGCCATGCACGTGCGTGCCCTAAGACGCTGTTTCAAAGTGGAGCCAGAGAGCCCTGGGCTAAGGCCGCGCCAGGACCACGCTCTGCCCGCCTCTCCCAGGCGGGCCCCACCAGTAAAATGAGGGTAGGAGCCCCTATCTCCGTGTTGTAAGGGGTTACCAAGGAAGGGGCAGGGGCCCTGGGTTGCGGTGCGGGGGAGGGGTATGGGTTCTTGCATCTGGAGTCATCAAATGTCCCTATCCGTGGGGCCTTGGGCTGAGTCCCTTCTAACCCCTCATGTTGCCCCAAAGTGTCCTACAGTTTAAAGCCATGTCCGCCCGGCAGCTGGTATTCTGAGCTGGTACAGCTGGTAGTTCAGTTCCTATATTAGCCAGGTTTTGGAGCCTCTGGGTGTGACCCCTGGTCTCAGCGGGTCCCCTGCAGGTGACAGCCTGCACAGCTCCGGATGCTGGGCTCTGCTCACAAAACGACTTCCGGTTGCACAGGTCGTCCTGTGGACAGGCTTCCAGAACTTGGAGGTGTGAAGGGAAGTGGAGACTTTACACACACTCTTCTAGTGGGGCCTCACAGGGTGTGAGACAGACCAGCCCTGGAGCAGACTGCCTGTCCTGGGTGAGAGATGAAGAGGCAGGGGAGGGGGCAGAGGGGCGACAGGGCCCTAGAGCCTGGGGTGCCTCGTGATGCTATGGGCCCAGGGAGCTTGGCTGCCATGTTGACAGGCTGGCTAGGACAGGGGCAGAGGCCGAGGGCCTGTCCAGACCAGAGGTCCCACAAAGACAGGCCATTACTGGCCAAGGCCACTCCGCCCAGCTGATCCCTTGGTGCAGCAGCTCTACCCTCCTGAGAATTTGTGGCAGCTGGCTGTGGCTGCGGGTGTGCAAACCTCTTTGCCCCTTTGAGCCACTCCCCGTGTCCTCTGGCCACTTGGGCCTGCTCTCCATCCCCTTGCCTCAGCCTTTCTGGGTGTCCTGCACCTCCTCTGGGGAGTCTGTCTCTGTAGAGGGTCCCCATGTTCCACGGAGGAGCCCAGGCAGGCTGTGCAGAAACTCACTCAAGAAAATGGTGGAGGAGATGCCCTTGTTGGTTTGGCACAGTGGATAGAATGTCTGCCAGTGGGTTCAATTCTGGTCAAGGGCACATGCACCAGTTGTGGCTCAATCCCCAGTGTGGGTATGCAGGAGGTAGCCCATCAATGGTTCTCTCTCATCATTGATGTTTCCTATCTCTTTCTCCTTCTCCCTTCTTCTCTGAAATAAATTCAAACCCAGGACCCTCTGTCCAGAGCATAAGTTTGCTGCCCTGGGAACTACCTGATCCCTCACAGCCCCCACATACATTGAGTCTTAGTCCACATGCTTGCTCATAGCAGCTGCCACCTCCAGGCCCAGCCACCTTTCTGTGCTGCTTTCCTTGGCCTCCACTGCAGACCTAGGGTCCCCTCCTTGGCATGGGGGTCAAAGGGTGCCCTGTGTGCCAGCTTGACACGTAGTACACAGCCGTCTGTGAGGCTACTCTGTTGCTGGCTTTCTTAGGACTTGGCATGTCTGTGTTGTCCTTCTGCCCTTGGTGCCTGCCTAAGGCAGTGCCCTCCCTGGTGGAGTAATGCTGTGCGGAGGGCAGGGCACCCAGCGAAGCTCCTGAGGCCTCCGTTTTAGAGATGAAGAAATTGAGGCCCAGAGAAGTGATGAAATGAAATGTGCTTTTACAAACACATGGACTCATCCTAGGCCCTCAGCACATTCTCAGGAGACAAAACGCTGGGGTCCCGATTGCAGGGAGCTGGGCCAGCGGAGCCAGGGCTGGCTGCCGTCCAGTGAATGTCAGGGTGTGAGTGGCCACCACTCCTGGACAGAATGCCTCCCTGTCCAGCTCTCCTTCCTCCTTCCCTCTTCCTTCCTGAACACCTTCCTCCCACCAGCACTGACAGAACTCCCCACCCTCCCGGAGCATCCAGACTCCAGCTCCATACACAGTCCTGGATGTGATCCAGGCCAAAGGCAGCAAGAGCCCAGAGAGGGCAAAGGGTCATTGCGGGGAAAGGGCTTGCTGAGGACACACAGGGCCCAGGTCACCTGCAGCGGTCCCCATCCTGAGCTGGGCTAGGGAGGGATAGTGACCACTGAGCAAGCTTCCTTGCCAGACCCCAGCTCTGACCTAGGGGGAGTAAAGAATGTACCCCTCCAGGATCTTTGCTGCAGCCTATTGGGGGTGGGGAGGGCCCCTAGGGGTGGAGCTTGTGGAGTCCCTGAAGCCCCCACTGTAGTCTGGGGGTGGCGAGGGAGGTGAAGGGGATGGAGGGTGGCTGAGGGAAGTCCTGGGCTCTGCAAACAGCAAGAGTATTCTCCAAGGTCTGTCCGGAAACTTGGAGGCTCTTCAGAATCTAGAAGATTTGCAGGATGTGGGTTTATCCAAATGGAACAGGGGCAGTGTCCTTCCGTGCGTGTGTGCATGTGTGCGCATGCATGTGCTTGTGTGTGTGTGTGTGTGTGTGTGTGGTGCGCTGGTCAGGGAGACGGACAGGGCAGAGGCGGCCATTCAGGATGAAAAGGAAAGCCAGAGGGCGCAGGGGCTGGTCCCATCCCTCCCCCTCTGGTTCTCCCAAGGACTGCCCAGCCTGCTGCACTCTGAAGGCAGCCCTGGCGTGTGCAGACACTTGCTCTCTGAACCCTTGTCGGGTGACCTGCAGCCTGGGGTGCATCGGGTTGCTGGTTCTCCCCGAGGCTGCCCTTTCTCTCCTATGTAGCTGTGACTGTTGCTGAGCCAGGCTCTTGTCCCCTCTCCTGCCGGGTGGACAGCTTTGGGTTTGTCAGGTTAAGGGTGTCCCTGTCCCCTGTCGACCTGACACTCACTCACTTGCATCTTCCTTTGTTGGAGACGCCCCACTCTGTGACCCCCTTTCTTCCCAGGGCCTGGATGGGGAGCATAAAGACCAGCAGGCCTTGGAGAACGAGAACTTTATGCGGGAGGTGGGGTGTGGTAGCCACTGCGCCAGGCCCTCAGCGCAGGAAGTTCCTGCCGTCCACTTTCTCCTCCAGGATGGTCTCCACGCGCCTCCGCTGCGGGAGAGGGGCTGGGGCCAGGTGTGCAGGGAGGTGGGCGGCCCCCCTCCGTCCCTTTCCGGGCTGGCAGGCACCTCTTGGCGGTCCAGAGGGTCTGGGATCCGCGTGGGCTTCAGCTGCGGCGGCAGGAACAGCTCCAGGCGGATGGCGGCGCGCGCGGACTTCTGTCGCTGGATGAGAAGCGATATCTCCTCCGCCTGTGGGTCGGGGCGCCGCGTGGAGGTTGGGGGGGGCGGTTTCTGAGCCCAAGAGAGTCTGCCCTGCCCGACTCTCTCCCGCAGGGCACCGCGCGGACCGCCCCGGCCCCTCCGCCACTCTTCGCTCCTGCGGGGAGCCCTCGCCATCCCCACCCGTTTGAGCCGTCTCCACCCCTTTCCTCAGGGCCTGGCGGTCTCCCCCGCAGGCTGTCCCCACCTTCTCGCACGCCCGCCCTGGCCTCTGGCCCCCTCGCCTGACCCGCATGTAGGTGTAGCGCAACCGCAAGGCGCGGACCCGACCGCGGGCCTCGGCCGCCTTGAGGACACCGAGCAGCCTGTCTTGGCGCGCTGTCGACGGCTCTAGTGACTGCGTCCACGCCCGCGGGTCGGGCATCCGGTACCCCAACTCCGCTGACTCGCGCGGGAAGATGGAGGCGGCCGCACCCACGTCTTCAAGCAAGTCCCCGAAGAGCAGGTGGCGGTGGCACTCCTTGGGGCTCAAGGCCTCCAGCCCCTTCAGTGACAGAGCCCAGCCTGGCTTGGGGGGCTCCCTTGCGGGTGCTCCCTTGGAGCGCTCCTCACGGGACTCTGCGCTCTGCACACCCTTCCCGGCTTTCTCCCGCAGGTCCCTGCTCCCGGCCTCCTTTGCGGCCGGGGGTGGCATCCTAGGTTTTGCTAAAGGAGGAAGACGTCTCGTCATTGGTGCCGGCACGTTGTCCATAGGGCAGCTGCCACCCCCCTCTAGATCTCGAGGCCCGCCTTAAGTCCTGAGCCTCCAGCCTCTGCCCCGGGTCAAGCCTAGCAGCATCCCCTCAGCTTCTCTATCAGTCCTGCTAGAACTTTCTGTTCCTCTGGGAGTTTTAGGAATTCCACTCCTGCCCACGGGCTGTTTCTCTGTCCACTGAGAAAATGCTGAGACCCTTAAATTGCCCTCAGGCCCCACCCAAGGCTGGAGACCAGGTGCGACCCTCTCGGAGGCCTGGCAGATCCTCCCTGCGACTCTGGGGCCCTCGCTGGGCTCCAGTCCCCGAGGGCTGGAACCCCCAGGGGAGGCTCAGAGCCAAATGGACACTGGCTTGCTTCTGGGGAGATCCATCTTCCTGGTCTGTCCCCAGTTGGTCTAGACGGGAGGAGGGGATAGAGGGGGAGGGCTCACCAGGGTCGATCGGTCTCCCCTCCAGGGCTCCTCCCTTCCCGGGGACCAGCCCATGGCGCCCCAGGCCCCAGACCCCGGGCCAGGTCCCGTCCCCCCCTCCCCTTTCCGACATCCCGTACATTTTGGCTTCTGGAGTCTGAGCCTCCAACAAAGCCCGTACTCACTGGGGCCTGTGACGCGCGGTTGCCCGGCAACGGGGAGCCCCGCCCTCCCCAAGCCCGGACACAGCAAGTGGCCTCTAGCATGGGGGGCGTGGGCAAAACCCTGGTCAGGTGAGCGGACCATATATCGCCACCTGATACCCACAGCCACCCCAGCCTGTCGAAGTGATGACGGCAACTTTTCTGGTCCCCATGAGCGGTCTTTCCTTCTGGGGCCCCAAGTACACTGTGGGGGCCTGTGCGCTCCGCTTCCTGGCTGGGGCGGTCTTTGGTGGCTAGTTTTGAGGGCAGGTTGCGCAGCTAGAGACCTTCGCGCTGAGCCCTTTCCCTGCACATGGCCCACCTCCCACGGCCGCTGGAGTTCACAGACTGGAAATGGGGCAACACCAACGACCATTCACTCCTCCCAGGGCAAGGTTGGGGTCCCAGGGTTCCCACAAGATCAGACCTGGGTTTTGCTGAACCCTAAACCTCTGGCTCCTGGATTTCTGTAATCTATTTATGTTTGTTAATTTCATACTCTTCTATAACCAATTCACATCTCAGTTGATTCTATAATTTGTTCATGCGCCCATCAGTTTATTCTGGAATTCATTAATTCATATGCTCACCCCACAGTTTATGTTGGGCCCAAATTAGTGCTTTAAGTCATAATTTGTTCAAGTATTGGTGGCTTCCACAGTGCCTATGCCACTCTCGCCTTCACTCGTGGATGTGTCCTGATGGTGCCTTCTTGGGAATTCAGGACCTGAGCTACGGAGCAGGGGACCATCCTGGCTGTGGAGCGGGGTCTCAGCTGAAGTCCGGGCCTCTCCGCAGGAGGCTGCTGACTGTCCCCCATTGTTGCAAGCTTGCTCTGTCCTCCTGGGTGAGGGTGAACTAGGAGTCTCTGCCCCTAGATTCCGAGCGTGGACCCCCGCCCCCAGGCTCCACAAAAGGACTGTCCACCCCCGCCCCCCACCTTTCCATAGAGGTTCCCTGGATGCAGGAGGGCCTAGGGTTGGCTGCTGAGACTGTGGTGAGCCTAGCCAGGGGCAGCTGTAGGAGGTGAGCCTCTTGGGTTCTGAGGTCAGCAGGACCAAGCTTACTTGGAGAGGATGGTGCCCATGTGTGTACCCCAGGTGCCTAAGGTCCTTACCTTCTGTCTGCCTGTTCTCTCATGTCTAACCATGTGCCTCACATGCACATTGGTATGGGTTTGCATGTGTGTGACCCAGGTGTTTGTGCATCCCTGCAAGTGTCTGTGCCCATGTCTGTGTGTTTCCCATGTGCCCGTTTGCAGACGTGTGAGCCTGTATGTTGTGCCCAAGTCCACACGTGTCCCTGAGTCAGCTGCTACAAAGATGCAGAGACAGATCCTGGGGGACAGCTTGGGATGCTGAGTCCTGAGGCATCCGCTCACACTGTCCTCTCCTGATTCCCCAGGTATCCTAGCGACGCTGCACCAGTCACCTAGCAACCACGTCCCCACCTTGGAGATGGAGGCTCAGACAGGGTCTGGGATATGTGGGCAGAGCCTGTGCAGGAAGACTGACCCCATGATTGGGTGGGGCTGACAACTCAGCTGAGGGGTTCCCGACATGGATGTGACCCCAGTGTTAGGAAGGAACTTCCCAGTGGGGGCTGTCAGCTATGTGGTTGCTGAGGGCAGGCCATGAGAGAATGATACTCAGATGTTACTCTGGAGCCCAACTGTGGCACAGAGCTCCTTAGTGTATCTCAGAGTGACAGAACGACCTGGGTTCAAACCTTGTCTCTGTCACTTTGACAGGTGGCCTCACACCTCTGAGTCCTAACGCTCTCGCTGCACAAAGGTGATGCTGATAGCAATGGCCAGGTGCGATGCGGATGGATGAGTTCATGTTTGTGTTGGCTTGGAGCCTGGAGGCATGTGGGGCACACAGTAGGTACACAGGGCGCACAGTGGAGTCCAGGTATCCTGCTTGTTGACAACAAGACTCTGATCCACTCGAGGCTGGCCAAGTAGGGGCACCCTGGCCACCTGCTGGCCCGCTGTGGCTCAGCTCCCTTGGGAGCCTCAAACAGGCAGTCTGAGCCCATCCAAGGCCATATCTGCATGTGAGACATGGCCCCATATCTATGTCCCAGTCGTGTGTTTCGTGTGCACTTCCTCATGTCTCTGTCCCATGCCTGTGTGTGTCTCTCTGTGTCCTTGTGTGTGTGTGTGTCTGTCCCCATGTGCCTGTTCTGAGTCCCCATGTGTCCTTGTATTTGTCCTTTTGTGTACATTCCTGTCTGCATCTGTGTCCCTTTGTGTCTGAGCCTGGCTCTGTCATTCATCTCTAAATGTGTGCCCTGGTCCTTGTATCTGTCCCACCCCGTGAGGGGCCTGGTGACCCCCTTTTCTGCAGCCTCTCCTCCAGCCTGCGCAGCCCCGCCCCCTGAGCGGCAGCCTCTCCCGCCTGCTCCTGCGGCTGTGGCTGCTCTGGCGTCTGCTGAGGAGGAGCAGCTGCCTCTGCTGCAGCCCCAGCCAGACCCCGGCTGCTCGGGCAGGAGCCACAGCTGCTCATAGGCCAGGGCCAGGTCTTCACGGCCCCAGCTCCACTGGGGGTGCTGAGGTAAGGCCTGCACCACTGGCTGTGGGTGTGGGGTGACCTGTCACCAGCCGGCTGCGCTCAGGGTGGGGCGGGCGGAAGCTGTGCTTGGGCCCCCCTGTGTCCTTGTCTCAGGCATTCCTGGGCATGTCTGGTCCCTTTTGTACTTGTGTGAGCAGGAAGGCAGGTTTGGGCATGTGTGTGTGTGTGCGCGCGTGTCCATGTGTCCCTGTGCCTGTGAGCACACGGGGCAGCTGCATGTGCAGGAGTCCCTGTGGGGGAATCATGTGCCGGTGTGTACCTATACCCACACATCCCATGTGGGGGTCTGCAGACCAAATGAAACTGTGCCTGTGTGTGCACACATGTTCTCTGTGTATACCTGTCTGTGCTTCATGTCTGTGTATGTGTCTGTGCCCTGTGTATGCACATTTGTGTGCTTGTGTGTCCTTGTGTTGGCAGGCATGGCTCTGTGCTTTGTGTGTCTCTGTGTGTGCACATGTGTCTCTGTGTGCAAGCATGTACCTCTGGGTGTGTGGCTGCCCATGGGGGGACTCATGTGCCTGCTGGGCTATGCACATGGTGCTGCTGGCCTCAGCTGGGTGGGTGTCAGGCACTGTGGTCACGTGTCCCTGTGCCTCCCAGGTACCGAGTGGCTGCGCAGGCAGGGCAGCAGCATGGAGTGCCTGTTCCCCACCCCACCCGGGGAAGTCTACAGCAGTGACCTGCAGGATGGCCTTGTGAGCCCCAACCACAGCCTGCTGCCCCCTGACCTGCTCCTCAATGTCAGCCATGGAGCCTTCCTGCCCCTCGGGCTCAAGATCACCATCGTGGGGCTCTACTTGGCTGTGTGTGTCGGGGGGCTGCTGGGGAACTGCCTCGTCATGTATGTCATCCTCAGGTAACCTGGGCCCTGCTGAAGTCCCCGCCTGGTGAACCCCATGCAGCTGCAGGGGAAAGGAGGCAGCCTGTGCTGGGTGGGTCTGGCTGGTGGCTGGTTGTCCTACCATGGAGTGGGGTTGGTCCTGACCTGATGCATAGCTCCTCAGGGGAGGGGCACTGGGCTGGGGAGAGAGGGAGGCGAGGGATCAGCCTTGGTGTGCCCCAGACAGTGCCCCCTGACTCCTGACAGATGGTGCTTCCAGCCATGAGGTCTCATGGGCCCTGCAGTGACCCTGAGAGGAGCGCTTGCTAGTCCATCCCAGGCTCCTGTTCATGCCTGGTGTTGGGGTGCTCCAGCATCTGTGTGCTCAGAATGAGAAAGCTTGTGGGGCCCAGAGGGGTGGCCAGGCTATGAGGTCCCTACACATCACAGGGACAGTGCCGGGGAAGGTGTGGGGACCGTGGAGGTACAGTATGGGAGAGTATGGGGACATGTGGGGGGATAGCATACAAGGACAAGATGGGGACCATATGGGGACACCATGGGAGGACAGATGTGTGTACACATATGTGAGATGCGTGTACACAGATGTGTGTACATATATGTGAGATGTGTGTACCATATGGGGACACCATGGGAGGACAGATGTGTGTACACATATGTGAGAATATGCACACACACACACGAGTGTGCATGCGCTAGAGTATGTGCCATATAGTGTACATGTATGTGCACACATATCATGCTAACATGTACACATGTGCACAAATGTGACTATGTAAATGAATGTACCACTGTGTGCATGCATGCCCAATGATGTAGGTGTACATGTGTATGTGCACTTATATGTGCAAGTGGGCACATCTGTGTGCTAGTATATAGAAACGTGTGCAAGTGCTCACATGTATGTCTAAGTGTGCACACATGTACATGTAACTGAGTGTGCAATGCACATGGTGTTATGTTGGTGTGTGTGGTGTGCAGGCTCAGACAAGGGAATGGGAGGAATAGCTGCCCCCTTCCCAGTACTGACCACTGTTCCAAGTCTGTCTCTTTAAAAGACAACTTTTTAAGAGCAGTTTTAGGTTCACAGCAAAATTGGGAGGAAGGTACAGAGATTTCTCGCATACTCCCCACTCTACACATGCACAATCTTCTCCATGGCCAAAGTTCCCACCAGAATAGTACAATTTTTACAATTAATGAACACATTTTAACACATCATCATCACCCAGAGCCCACAGTGTGCACTGGGGTCACCCTCGGCGTTGTACGTTCTGTGGGGCTGGACAATGTGTAATGACATCTGCCCACCATCATAGTACCACACAGAGTAGTTTCATGGCCCTAAAATCCTCTGTGCTCCCCGTCCCGCCCCAGCCCCTGGCCACCATGGTCTTTACTGTCTCCACAGCACTGCCTTTTCCAGATGTCGCACAGCCTTTCAGGTTGGCTTCTTCCACTCAATCATGCATTTCAGCTCCTCCCTGTCTCTTCATGGCCTGACAGCTCATTTGTTTATTTTTTAATGAGAGAGAGAGAGAGAGAGATGGACTTGTTGCTCCACCTATTGATGCACTCATTGGTTGATTCCTGTATGTGCCCTGACTGGGGATCAAACCTGCAGCCTTGGCGTATTGGCTGATGCTCTAACCAGCTGAGCTACCTGGCCAGGGCAGCTATTCCTTTTTAGTGCTGAATAACATTCCACTGTCTGATGAACCACAGTTTATTTATCCATCCACTCACTTAAGTACTTCTTAGTTGCTTCCAAGTTTTGGCAATTCTGAATAAAACGATAATAAACATTCATGTGCAGGTTTTGTGTGAACATAGCTTTCATCTCCTTTGGGTAAATACCAGGGAGCATGACTGCTGGGTCCCACAAGTCTTTTCAGTTTGTAAGAGACCACTAAGCCGTCTTCCAAAGTGGCTGCACCAGCTGCGTTCCCACCAGCAGTGAAGGAGAGTTCCTGCTGCTCCACGTCCTCGCCAGCACTTGGTGTTGTCAGTGCTCTGGATTTCGGCCGTTCTGATAGGTGTGCAGTGGAATCTCATTGTTTAATTTCCATTTCCCTGATGACTAGGACTCGGAGCATCTTTTCATTTACTCTTTCACTGTGTATGTCGTCTTTGGTGAGGTTCTAGCAAGGTGTCTGGCCCATTCATTACCCAGTTGTCCGTATTCTGATGGCTGAGTATTGGTTCTTTGTGTTCTGGATAACAGCCCTGTACCTCGTGTGTCTTTGGCACAATTTCTCTCCTGTCTGTGGCTGCTCTTCTCAATCACTTGGCCCGCTCTGCTGTTTACAGGCTCTGTGGTCTTCAGAAGGCCACTTAAATCCTGTGAGCCTGCATGTCCTCCTGCATAGAGGGGGCAACAAAAATAGCACTTTGGAAACTTAAATATGATAAAATCAATGTGAAGAGCTTGGCAGAGGACTTTGCCTTCATCATAGTTATGCTGTTGCTATTTGGTCATGAAGGCTTCAGTGCTTATTCTCAATCCATCATTAAGAGGCAAGAGTAAACCTCGTATTCCCTTGTGGCAGTGGAATTACATAGAACACTCTCACCTCTGCTGTTGGCATAGCCAACACCATCACTACCTCCACCTCCACCTTCACCTCCACCTCTATCACCAAATCCACCTCCATTACCACCTCAACCTCCATCACCACCTCCACCTCCATACCACCTCCACCGCCACCTTGACCTCCATCTCCACCTCCACTTCCACCTTGACCACCACCTCCACCTCCATCACCACCTCCACTCCATCACCACCTTCACTTCCATCACCGCCTCCACCTCCATACCACCTCCACCGCCACCTTGACCTCCACCTCCACCTCCATCTCCACCTCCACCTCCACTTCCACCTTCACCACCACCTCTACCTCCACTCCATCACACCTTCACCTCCATCATCACCTCCACCTCCATCACCTCCTCCACCTCCACCTCCACCGCCACCTTGACCACCACCTCCACTCCATCACCACCTTCACTTCCATCACCGCCTCCACCTCCATACCACCTCCACCGCCACCTTGACCTCCACCTCCACCTCCATCTCCACCTCCACCTCCACCACCACCTTCACCTCCATCACCACCTCCACCTCCACCTCCACCTCCACCTCCACCTCCACCTCCACCTCCACCTCCACCTCCATCACCGCCTCCACCTCCATACCACCTCCACCGCCACCTTGACCTCCACCTCCACCTCCACTTCCACCTTCATCATCACCTCCACCCCAATCACCACCTCCACTCCATCACCACCTTCACCTCCATCACCATCTCCACCTCCACCTCCACTTCCACTTTCATCACCACCTCCACCTCCATCACCACCTCCACTCCATCACCACCTTCACCTCCATCACCACCTCCACTCCATCACCACCTTCACCTCCATCACCATCTCCACCTCCACCTCCACTTCCACTTTCATCACCACCTCCACCTCCATCACCACCTCCACTCCATCACCACCTTCACCTCCATCACCACCTCCACCTCCACCTCCACCTCCACCTTCACCTCCATCACCACCTCCACCTCCACCTCCACCTCCACCACCACCTTCACCTCCATCACCACCTCCACCTCCACCTCCATCATCGCCTCCACCTCCATACCACCTCCACCACCAACTCCACCTCCAACTCTACCTCCACCTCCACCTCCATCACCACCTCCACCTCCACCTCCAACTCCATCACCACCTCCACCTTCACCTCCACCTCTACCTCCATCACTGCCTCCACCTCCATACCACCTCCACCGCCACCTTGACCTCCACCTCCACCTCCACCTCCACCTCCACCTCCACCACCACCTTCACCTCCATCACCACCTCTACCTCCCCCTCCATTACCACCTCCACCTCCACCTCCAACTCCACTTCCATCACTGCCTCCACCTCCATACCACCTCCACCGCCACCTTGACCTCCACCTCCACCTCCATCTCCAACTCCATCACCACCTCCACCTCTACCTCCATCACTGCCTCCACCTCCATACCACCTCCACCGCCACCTTGACCTCCACCTCCACCTCCACCTCCACCTCCACTTCCACCTTCATCACCACGTCCACCTCCATTGCCACCTCCACTCCATCACCACCTTCACCTCCATCACCACCTCCACCTCCACCTCCATCACCACCTTCACCTCCATCAACACCTCCATCATCACCTCCACCTCCTCCTCCATCACCACCTCCACCTCCACCTCCACCTCTACCACCACCTTCACCTCCATCACCACCTTCACCTCCATCAACACCTCCATCATCACCTCCACCTCCACTTCCACCTTCATCACCACCTCCACCTCCATCACCACCTCCACTCCATCACCACCTTCACCTCCATCACCACCTCCACCTCCACCTCCACGTCCATCACCACCTCCACCTCCACCTCCACCTTCATCACCGCCTCCACCTCCATACCACCTCCACCGCCACCTTGACCTCCACCTCCACCTCCACCTCCACCTCCACCTCCACTTCCACCTTCATCACCACGTCCACCTCCATTGCCACCTCCACTCCATCACCACCTTCACCTCCATCACCACCTCCACCTCCACCTCCATCACCACCTTCACCTCCATCAACACCTCCATCATCACCTCCACCTCCACCTCCTCCTCCATCACCACCTCCACCTCCACCTCCATCATCGCCTCCACCTCCATACCACCTCCACCACCAACTCCACCTCCAACTCTACCTCCACCTCCACCTCCATCACCACCTCCACCTCCACCTCCAACTCCATCACCACCTCCACCTTCACCTCCACCTCTACCTCCATCACTGCCTCCACCTCCATACCACCTCCACCGCCACCTTGACCTCCACCTCCACCTCCACCTCCACCTCCACCTCCACCACCATCACCACCTCCGCCACCACCTTCACCTCCATCACCACCTCTACCTCCCCCTCCATTACCACCTCCACCTCCACCTCCAACTCCACTTCCATCACTGCCTCCACCTCCATACCACCTCCACCGCCACCTTGACCTCCACCTCCACCTCCATCTCCAACTCCATCACCACCTCCACCTCTACCTCCATCACTGCCTCCACCTCCATACCACCTCCACCGCCACCTTGACCTCCACCTCCACCTCCACCTCCACCTCCACTTCCACCTTCATCACCACGTCCACCTCCATTGCCACCTCCACTCCATCACCACCTTCACCTCCATCACCACCTCCACCTCCACCTCCATCACCACCTTCACCTCCATCAACACCTCCATCATCACCTCCACCTCCACCTCCTCCTCCATCACCACCTCCACCTCCACCTCCACCTCTACCACCACCTTCACCTCCATCACCACCTTCACCTCCATCAACACCTCCATCATCACCTCCACCTCCACTTCCACCTTCATCACCACCTCCACCTCCATCACCACCTCCACTCCATCACCACCTTCACCTCCATCACCACCTCCACCTCCACCTCCACGTCCATCACCACCTCCACCTCCACCTCCACCTTCATCACCGCCTCCACCTCCATACCACCTCCACCGCCACCTTGACCTCCACCTCCACCTCCACCTCCACCTCCACCTCCACTTCCACCTTCATCACCACGTCCACCTCCATTGCCACCTCCACTCCATCACCACCTTCACCTCCATCACCACCTCCACCTCCACCTCCATCACCACCTTCACCTCCATCAACACCTCCATCATCACCTCCACCTCCACCTCCTCCTCCATCACCACCTCCACCTCCACCTCCACCTCTACCACCACCTTCACCTCCATCACCACCTCCACCTCCATCACCACCTTCACCTCCATCAACACCTCCACCTCTATCACCACCTCTGCCTCCCCCTTCCACTACCACCTCTGCCCCCACTGCCATTGCCGCCTCCATCTCCACTGCCAACTCCACCGCTGCCTCCACCTCCACTGCTACCTCCATCACCATGACCTCCACCACCACTGTCACAAGTATTACTTCATTCAACAAATATTTCTGAAACACCCACCGTTTCCCCAGTCCTATTCCAGTAGCTTGGATACCATCAGACCTCATTAGCACCCCTCCCATCACAGTTGCCATTTCCTGTCTTGATGGCTGGATGACAATGTGGTCTGGGAGGCCAGAGAACTCTGGCAGCTACAGGGACAGGATTTCATCCACAAAGGGTTTTGGGGGAAACTCCAATGGAGGAGGCAAGGCTCTTTTGCTCACAGTCCTACCCCTTCACTCCATGCAATGTCAGGTGTGCTCTGCTACCCTCACACCCACTTTTCCCTAGCAGATATGTCCTAGGTGTGGAACCCTCTGTGTGCCAGGAGGACTTGAAGCTTATTACACTGTTTGCCTCAGGCTCAGTGCCCAGGAGCGTGCGTTTAACAAGGGCCTCAGAGTGGGTGTCCTTGTGGCTTTGCTCCCAGGTCTAGCCAGTGGCCAAATGAAGCTGTCCTTTCCCCTCCCGGTGCCCCCTGCAGACACACCAAGATGAAGACAGCTACCAATATTTACATCTTCAACCTGGCCCTGGCAGACACCTTGGTGTTGCTGACACTGCCCTTCCAGGGCACAGATGTGCTCCTGGGTTTCTGGCCATTTGGGAATGCCCTGTGCAAGATAGTTATTGCCATCGACTATTACAACATGTTCACCAGCACCTTCACGCTGACTGCCATGAGTGTGGATCGTTATGTAGCCATTTGCCACCCCATCCGTGCCCTCGATGTCCGGACATCCAGCAAGGCCCAGGCTGTCAATGTGGCCATCTGGGCCCTGGCCTCTGTCATCGGTATCCCGGTGGCCATCATGGGCTCGGCGCAGGTCGAGGATGAAGGTGAGTCGGGTGGTCCCTCCTCTCCAGGGCCATGTTCCCTGGCTACATCTGACCCTGCTTCTCTCCCTGCAGAGATTGAGTGTCTGGTGGAGATCCCCACCCCACAGGACTACTGGGGCCCCCTGTTTGCTGTCTGCATCTTCCTCTTCTCCTTCATCATCCCCGTGCTCATCATCTCCATCTGCTACAGCCTCATGATCCGGCGGCTGCGGGGTGTCCGCCTGCTCTCGGGCTCCCGAGAGAAGGACCGGAACCTACGGCGCATCACGCGGCTGGTGCTAGTGGTGGTGGCAGTGTTTGTGGGCTGCTGGACGCCTGTCCAGGTCTTCGTGCTGGTCCAAGGACTGGGAGTCCAGCCAGGCAGTGAGACGGCGGTGGCCATCCTACGTTTCTGCACAGCCCTCGGCTACGTCAACAGCTGCCTCAACCCCATCCTCTATGCCTTCCTAGATGAGAACTTCAAGGCCTGCTTCCGCAAGTTCTGCTGCACGTCTGCACTGCGCCGGGAGGGGCCGGGGTCTGACCGTGTGCGCAGCACGGCCAAGGATGTGGCCCTCACCCGCAAGACCTCTGAGACGGTGCCAAGGCCTGCATGACTAGGCGTGGATCTGCCCATGGTGCCCGTCAGCCCGCAGAGCCCGTCAACACCCAACACGGAGCTCACCCAGGTTACTGCTCTCTAGGCTGGTGAACAACCTGACTCCTGAGCATCACCAGACTCTGGGAGCTTCCCTGTGACCCAAAGGGCCTGGTGACATCATGGGACCCATTGTTTAAGGCTGCCCCGTGGCCCCGGTCACACTAACCCACTCCTCCAGGGTGGGGGAAGGATGCGAAAGAACTCACCAATGAGTGAGTCTGGCCAGAGCTCACGGACACACCCACGATCCATGCCTCCCCTCTGCTGCACCTGCGGGCCCTGGCGGGCACACCTGGAGGCGGAACAGCAGTGTGTGCAGCCTGAGGGCCCTGTGCTGCGTGTGGTCTGCGTGACGGCAGTGGGACTGGCCTAGAGCTGGGAGCTACTGACATGGACTTGCCCGAGAGTCACTGGTGCTGCCTCCGGGTCCCCCACATCCACATCCCTCCAGCCCTCAAGGAGCCTTTCCCTCCAGGTGCTCCAGGAACTAATGCGCTGCCACCGTGGGGCCAGGTGTGCAGAGCTGGCTTGGGCTGCGGGGTGGGGCGGGGCCACCGCAGGCTGCTCTGTCCGTCATTCATGAAGCGGCCCTGTGTACCTGGTCTTGACTGCGTGATACTGAGGGCCCCCGCCTGGGGCCCTGTGACCTCCTGGGGCTCTCTGCCTCACAGTCTCTCCTTTGCTTGAAATCAGAGGTCCCCAGTTGTGCTGCTGGCAGGACCCTGCACCCTCCTTAGGTCTGGGTGGCCTTGAAAGGGTGGCAGTTGGGATGGGTTTTGCTCTGCACGGTCAGTGACTGACCCATTGCTTCATTTCCAAGCCTCCAGGTGTCTGTGAGGGAGGCCTGAACTTCTGGTGCCAAACCAGAGGGTAGTTTCACCTTTGAAACTGGTGAGAGGTGGGACTTGGCAGGGCTGGCTTGAGTGATGCTGTGAGAACCATCTGGGCTGTGGGGCACCGGTGGGGGTCTCTAGTGTGGTCACCAGAGAAGCCCCACCCCCGCCCCAGCCTGCAGATGGAAGCTGGAGCTTGGTGACTTTGCAAATAGCCCTGCAATGTTGACAAGATGATTTTGCCTCTGCCTGTGAGCTGAGTTGCAGCCCTGGGCCAGGTGACTTAAGCACCTGGGAAGCAAGGACCTGCTGGCCGGCTGCGGCGCCCTGGCCCTTAGGGCTGAGCCCGGGGGCTCTGAGGACCAGCCTCCACAGGGCACCTTCTTGCTGAGACAGAGACTCATGAACACGTGCCTGTGCCCCTGTGCCCATGTACTTATGCATGTGCCAAGCAAGCCCTGCCTGCGACCCACCTGAGCCTCCCTGCCCCTCTCCCCAGGCACACTCCTCCTGGTGGCGTTTCTGATTCTTGCAGGGTGGGCTGTTGGAGTAACTTCTCTGGGATTAGCATGTGTGGTCCTCCCACCTGCTCTGAGCTCCTCATCGGCCTCCCCGGCGCCCCTCCCCCGCCCCGCTCCAATGTCGGGAAGAGGTGCGACTAGTTCATGTGTTGGGGCTGTTACTTTTTATTCAGCACAAATAGTTTCTCCATAAACAGCAGTCTGCATCTCTCTCTCCTGCAGTGGGAGGTTCCCTGTGGATCCAGTGTGTGTGGGGTGGGCTCCTCCCATATGGGTGTGGCTTCTCAGCACCCGAGCCTGCTCTCCTTCCCTGAGCAGCTCTGAGGGATGTGAGCGCGACCATGAGCTGAAGTGCTTGGTCAAGGCCAACGGGCCAAGGTGCGGTTTTATACAAGTTTCAATGACCGGCACTTGGCTGTTAAAACAAAAATTTAGCATCAAGGGAAAGTGTGGGAGGAACGGGCAGTTAGGCAAAGGCACTAGGGAGTGGTGCGTCCAGTGCAGGTGGCCTCCCCACCACACCGGCTATGTCTGCGTGTCCAGGCGACTCCACGGAGACCGCACTGACTGGCATGGAGCAGTGGGCCAGGCAGGCGTGAGGGGTGGGCAGTGTCAGGGGACCTCCAAAGTGGAACATCTCCCCCAGCTCTTCAGGGCTGAGCCCCATCTGCACTCCTGGTCCCACCTCCATCCCTGATCCCCCAGGCCCCACCCACCCCTACCTCCCCCCACATTCAACCCCAACTGCTCCCCCACATTCAATCCTTGTCCCACCCCCTTCCCCATTATAGTTCTGATCTCCCCACATTCACCTCCATCTCAGGCCCCACCACCTAGCCCCCCAAACCCCCAGTCCCCAGGCTGTAGCCCCAGCCCCTGGTCTGGTTTCTGGGCTCCTCTAAGCTCTCCTTTCTCACCTGAGCCCAAAGGCTGAACCTGTGGGGCTCTGAGGGTGGCCCAGCTCTGGAAAGGTGTCACTTGGGTTGGACCTCTGGGAGCTGTGGACCTCGCCGCGCACCCCCCCCCCACCCCCCCGCTTTGAGCGTTGCCCATTAGGACGCCTTGTCAGGGGTGAGCCAGGTGTTGCTGGCTGGCCAGGGTCTGGGCAATGGCTGTGGTATTTGGGGACCAGAAGGGGAGGGCCGGCTTTTCCCTGGGACCAGGAGCCCAGAGCATGGGGACTCTCCCTGTCCATGCCTTTGCCCATCTCAGGGGGTCATCATGGAGGTGGGAGACCAGCATCCGTGGGGGGATGGCATTCTCCTCCTGGGCCCACAATGCCCTCGGGTAGGGTTCTGGAGAGGGTTTACCTGCCCCTGCATCTTGGCTGGCCCATGGCTCCCAGGTCCTGAGGTCTCCCTGCTGTTAGGTATGGGGTGGGGCGGGGGCTGTGTGCCTTGGCTGTGATGGACCACCTGGCCCCTCTCCTGGGGATATGCTCTCCTGTGGAGCTGGGGCAGGTCCAGAGCCGCTGAGGGAGAGGCTGGCGGGCATCGCTCTGCCTGCTGTGGCTGGAGGGCAGCTGGGACGGGAGAGGGGGCTCACTCCTGCTTTGCTCCCTTTGTCTATTCACTCCCCATCTCTGTCTCACACCAATTCTGTCCTTCACCTCACACCTGCTCTCTTGGGGTCTCGGGGCCTCCCCTCCAGGAACTGGCGGGGGGGCACAGGAAGTACGAATCACTCTGCTGCCTCAGGTGTGACTGTGACGCAAGAGGGAGTGGGCAGAGAGTGGGTGCCAGCCCGCGGTGGCCAGGTTTAGTGCTGCGCTTCTAGTGGAGAGAATGGGGCCCTTCCTGGCCCCCTCAATAGCTGGCCCTGGGGATCCTCACCATCGTGATGCCCACGCAGCCCTGGGAGGGCATCTGGACTGGAGCTTCCGGAAGCTGCTCTCAGGTTCCAACCCAAAGGTGCCGAGGCAGGCCCCCCTGGGAGGCTCGCGGCTGTGCCAGGCAATGCCACAAAGCGTCTCACCGTTTTTGGTTTCACAGGCATAACAGTGAGGGTGCGCTCTACCAGTCTGTCAGTGTGCAAGAGCAATGTCCAACGAGCAATGCCCAGACCTCAGAGACAAACACTGTAGGACTCAAACCCTCATTTCGCTGTCCAGCCTCCAGGGAACCGCCTCGTTTGCTGTCGGAGCGTCTTGCCTCAACCAACTGACCAACCGTGATGGAAACCAGCGCGTAGAGCGAGCTCGCTGCCGGGAGGCTGAGCACAGCAGTGTTCTTGCCGCAGGAGGGACCGTGTTGTTTCAGGCTGAGAGAGGGTGTGGGCCTGAGCTCTTTGGGGCTCAGACATGCCAGGACCATGTGACCCAGGAAGGTGGAGTATGAGTTAGGTGAGGAGTCAATCCTGCACCTTGGGGCCACCTCAGAGGATGGCAAATACTGGGTCCTGAGAACCAGCTGGACAGACTGCCAGGAGCTGTGTGTCATGAGGACCAAAAGCAACCTGCGCACCTGAGGGAGAAGGGTTATTGGGAGGTGCTGGGCGACTCAGAGAGTCAGGCTGTGCGCCCGGTGTGGATCCAGCTGGGAGCACAATGCCAGGCCACAGCCTGGTCTTCAGGAACCGCCCCCTCCCACTGGGGAGAAGCTCTGAGCAGCCAAGGTGCTGTGTCCCCACCTGACCCAGTGCTGCCAAGCCCCAGGCCACACCTAAGAGGAGAGGGCCAGATGCCAGCCTATCTAAATGGCTGATGCCCCCTCTGGACTGTGGGGCCCAACGGTCCTGCCCGAAGGGTCCAAAGTCCTAGAGCAGGACACGAGGGGCCACAGGCTGCTGCTGGGAGGGCTCCAAGGTGCATGGCTGTGGCATGAGGAGCTCAGGGGCTGGCGCCACAGTGGGAGCGGAGGGAGCATGGGGCACGTAAAAGTGTGTTTTGTGGCCTCAGTTTGAAGTGCATGATGGTTGTTGACGGAGGGAGGCACCCTCAGCCTGGGGACCTCACCCTGGACCCTGCTGCGCCCCGGCCTCCCAGGGGAGCTGCCCTGGATCCCTCCCTGGCTCTGTGCCTGCGGCCCCTCTGCTGGTCTGTGTAATGCAGCCTGGTGTTGTCCCACTGTGCGCCAGGCCTGGGCTGTGCTGGGGTCTCACCTCTGTCCAGGGCTTACCAGAGGGGTGCTTTTGCTACCACCTGGCAGCTGTTGGGAGAGGAGTGGGGTGGGCTTTGCTTTGAGTCCTGGTGGTGGCTCTGTCTGAAGGACTGAGTGAGACAGAGAAGTGAGTGATGACTGGGGTCCAGGACTTATCCTGGCCCCTTTCATCAGGTGTCCTGTGAGACACGCCTCTCTCCTCCCTGCCAGCCTCCTGGAGCTGGGGGTCTGGGACCCCCCTGTGGGCCACGCATGCTCAGTGGCAGGGGTTCGGAAGGAGGGGCCGGCACCCAGTGGAAGGAGCTTTCCGCAGGAGAGGAAGACCTGGCAGAAGCAGGTTTCAGTCTTGGGGTTGCCATAGCAACGCAGGCCTCCCACACAGATGTGGGCGTGGTGTCCTGCCTGGGCTGCCGTGTGGAAGCCACAGGGCATCTCAGGGTTGGTGCTGACGCAGGTGAGGCATGTGGCCTGGTTAGAGCTCCACTGTCTTGCCTGGGACCTCAGTTTCTATCAAGGTCCAAAATGCGGTCTGCACAGGGGGTGGGAGGGCTTTGGCCTGGCCTCCTGGTGGGTCCTGCAGCGTCTGTGGGGACAACCCCGTGTCCTGGGGCCCGTGGCCACCATTGCTTTTGGTGCCTGGGAAGGACAGAAGTTTGAATCTAGACTAGCACCCCCCCCCGCCCCCAATTTTGGCCTCAGTGTGTCATCAAGCTATGACATCAGCCGGGAACAGAGAGGTGGGCCTGCAGCCTGCGGCGCCGCCTGCACTGTGAGCTCCTCTGTACTAATGCGGAGTCAGCAATGCTGGCACTGTGTGAGGGGTCAGGTGCCAGGTGGGGCTAGGCCACCTTGGGAAGGGCCATACAGTCCAGTCAGTTTGGGAGGCCCTGATGGGAGATCCTGGTCCACAGGGGCTGTGGTACCAGGAAGTGGCCACTGGTTGGAAGTGAGCCTGTGTTGCACAGACAGCGCCTCGGGGCCCCTCTTCCAGGAGGTCCTGTGGGTCGGCTCTGTCCAGCAGGAGCAGCCCTTGCCCCAGGACAGAGAGATAGCAGGGTCCCCTCCTGCCTCCTACCTCCTGCCTCTGCCTCACGGTTCTGCACAATACAGTCCAAGCCTGACCCCCAGTGGCCAGTTCTGAGCACTGCAGCAGGGGGCCCGGAGAGTTGGCCCAGCAGGTGACTGGGGGCTGTCTGTGACCCAGCCCAGGCCTAGCGCCCCTTCCTGAACACACCCAAAGGGGCTCCGGGTCGTGGTTTGTGGCCTCTGAGGGTTCAGGGACAAGTGGGTCCCTGCGCCTAAGGAGGAGTGTTCTGGATTTGATGTTTGTAACTCGGGAGCCTTGTCTGTGACAGGCCCACCCCAATGGGAGTCAGGGCAAGGTGGCCTCTGAGCTGTGCCTCTGGGGTGAGTAGGGGGGCGGGGAAGTGAGGAACAGGGGAGGGAGGGAGAGAGGCTGCTGGGAGAACTGTGAGCATGTTTGGGAGGGGTGAGGCCTGAAGGCAGGAGGCCACACTGGGAGGGGCTGCAGTGGGACTCTAGTTGGGGGGCGGGGCGGGGGCCCAGAGCGTTTTGGACAGAGGAGCAACGTGGCCACCTTTGTGTATCTGAGCAGTCATTCTGGCTGCTGGATGGAAGGTGGACAGAGGCACCGAGGCTGCAGGAGGGGGTCAGTGGGGCTTGGAGGCAGGGACCCAGCCTGGTGGGGGAGGGCACTAGCAGAGAACGTGGGGACAGCTGGAATGTGGTGGGGAGTTGGAGAGCAATTATGGATGCCAGCCTTCCCGAGGCAGAAGGTGGTGGGAGCCTGGGCTGTAGTCGCAGCTGCCAGCTGATGTGGTGATGGGGGTCTGTGGGCGGGCTCAATAGGTTTCAAGGCCTCAGACTAACCTGGACCCCTGGGAAGGCCTCCGTCATCTCCCTGACCAGCGAGGCAGGCAGTATGGGGTCAAACTCCACACTGCGAAATAGCAGAGGAGAGTGTCCGGAGCCTTTTGAGGATGGAGAGGTGCTGGGCAGTGGGCGCTGCCTGGAGACCAGGGCACACAGATGAGGCTGGAGCTGAGGCAGCCACAGGGGTGAAGCCCGAGGAGCTTTGGAGACCTGAGAGCTGTCATCCTGGAGGGGAAGCTTCTGGGCTGGGCATACACATGTGTGTCTAGTGTGTGCATGTGTACATGCAGGCGGGCTGTGTGGATGCCTGTGTCTGTGCGCACCTGAGCATGTGTGCTGGACTGCTCCTTTCCTTCAGGCCATTCTTGGCAGCCAGAGCGAGTGTCCCAACACCCAGGAGGGTCATGTCATTTCTCTCTTGAAAAGTCTTAAAAACAACTCATTTCAATATGGATGAATGAAATGACGTGGTCACGGCTGGGGTTGATTCAAAGTGACCCTGTGGCTGTGGGCGAGAGCAGACAGCCAGGGTAGCCAGCGCCGTCTTCGCTGGGCCTAGCTAGGGATGCCCATGGCGCCTGGGCTCTCTACCTGTGTGTATGTTAGAAGTTCTGTCAGAATAAATTGCAAAAGACTTTGCATGTAAAAAAAAAAACAACACACACAACTCGGTGTCCTGTTGGCTTGCCCTTCCAGATTTCCTGTCTTTCATTATTTTTGAACTATTTTAATGCTCTATAATTGCAGAAAATGGATAGTAAATTCTTTATAGAAATGCAAATCAATTTTGTCCAGTGGAAAGCTGTTGATGACTGCTCTTTGGGTCTCGACTAGTTCTGCATCTACTGACAAATAGTTTCGGGGTTCCTGGCTGCCTGCGTGTTTCGGGCAGTCCCATTCCCCTGTGACCTGGGTTGTGACAGTCACTGCTTTCTTCATTAATGAGTGCTGTGGGTTGAACTGTATCCCCAAAAAGACATGTTGAAGTCCTAACCCAGGACCTGTCGTGGGACCTTGCTTGGCAGTCAGGTCTTTGCAGGTGTGGTTAGTGATGGTGAGGTGGCACTGGAGTCCTCAGAAGAAGTGGGAAATTGGGCTAGACACTGATGACAGAGGAAGAACAGGATGCCGGGCGATGTGTCACAGCTGAGAACTCCTGGGCCCCAGAGCCAGAAGGCTCTTCTCCTGGAGCCTCGGAGGGAGCACGGTCCTGCCCATATCTGTGTTTTTTTAAAAATTTTTTACTTCAATTTTTATTTTTTTTTAACCCTCACCCGAGGATATTTGATTTCCAGAGAGAGTGGAAGGGAGAGGTAGAAACAGAGAGAGAAAAACATCTATGTGAGAGAGACACATTGATTGGTTGCCTCCTGCACACACCCTGACCAGGGCTGGGGATTGAGCCTGCAACCGAGGTACATGCCCTTGACTGGAATTGAACCCAGGCTGACACTCGAACCACTGAGCCAAACCAGCTAGGGCACCTGCCCACATCTGGAATTGGATTTCTGCCATCCTGGCTGTGAGAGAGGGAATCTCAGATTGTTTTGAAGCCACCAGGTCTCACGCAGTGCGTGGGAGGGGCAGGGAGGAGGCCTCCCAGGTGGGCCTGGCTGGAGGGTGGGTCTTGGAGGGGAGTTTGGACTTTTTCCTAAAGGTAGTGAGAGGCTTTTGAACAGCCACCACCAGCTAAATAACATCTCATCAGAAAATGCTGAGATAAATTTTTTAAAATAAATCTTTATTGTTCAGATTATTACAATTGTTCCTCTTTTTTCCTCCCATAGCTCCCCTTCACCAGGTTCCTACCCTACCCTCTGCCCTTACCTCCCCACCACTGTCTTCATCAATAGGTGTACACTTTTTGTCCAGTCTCTTCCCGCACCCCCCACTCCCCTTTTCCCCCAAGAATTGTCAGTCCACTCCCTTTCTATGCCCCTGATTCTATTATATTCACTAGTTAATACTGTTCATCAAATTTTTTATTCCCTTGGTTTTTAGATTCACTTGTTGATAGATACGTATTTGTTGTTCATAATTTTTATCTTTATCTTTTTCTTCTTCCTCTTCTTAAAGAATACCTTTCAGCATTTCATATAATTCTGGTTTGGTGGTGATGAACTCCTTTAGCTTTTTCTTATCTGTGAAGGTCTTTATCTGAACTTCAATTCTGAATGATAGCTTTGCTGGGTAGAGTAATCTTGGTTGTTGGTTCTTGCTATTCATCACTTTGAATATTTCTTGCCATTCCCGTCTGGCCTGCATAGTTTCTGTTGAGAAATCAGCTGACAGTCGTATGGGTGCTCCTTTGTAGGTAACAAATTGTTTTTCTCTTGCTGCTTTTAATATTCTCTCTTTGTCTTTTGCCCTTGGCATTTTAATTATGATGTGTCTTGGTGTGGTCCTCTTTGGATTCCTTTTGTTTGGGGTTCTGTGTGCTTCCTGGACTTGTAAGTCTATTTCTTTCACCAGGTGGGGGAAGTTTTCAGTCACTATTTCTTCAAATAGGTATCTTGCTCTCTCTCTTCTGGGACCCCCATAATTCTGATGTTGGTATGCTTAAAGTTGTCCCAGAGGCTTTTTACACTATCTTCAACTTTTTGGATTCTTTTTTCTTTTCTGGTTGAGTATTTTTTGCTTCTTTGTATTTCAAATCTTTGACTTGGTTCTTGCAATCCCCTAGTCTGCTTTTAGGTCTCTGTATAATATTTTTTATTTCAGTCAGTGTATGCTTAATTTCTAGTTGATCCTTTTTCATATCCTCGAGGGTCTCATTAAATTTATCACCCTTTTCTAGGAAATTCTTGAAAAACCTTATAACCGGGTTTTGAACTCTATATCCAGTCATTTACTTTCCTCCATTTCCTTCATTTGTGACCTGCCTCTTTGTCTCCGCATTTCGGCTGCTTCCCTGAGTTGATGGAGTGGCTTTGTGTGCTAGGTGTTCTAGCAGGGCCCAGTGGCTCAGTCTTCCCAGTTACCTGAGGTGGACATTCTTGGTGTGTCCCTTTGTGGACTGTGTGCACAGTCTTGTTGTAGTTAAGCCTAGATTGTTGTATCACTGGGGGGAGTTGACCTCCAGGCCAATTGGTTGTGAGGATCAGCTTTGTCTCCACTGGGAGAGCTTCTGTCCTCAGCTTGGATGGGGCAGAGTCTCAGGGTGGAGCAAACAGCCTAGGTTTCCCCGTCAGCCTTGCCCTACGAGGCCCCTGTGTCTCAGTCTCCCATGGCAATGGCTGCACGTACCTCTGAGAGAAGGCTGCCCTTGAGTTTCGCCCGCTGCCAGACAGTCCAGTTTCTCCCCGAATGAGTCTGGGTCCCCAAAAGTCTCACCGGAACTGGATTTCAGTGCAGTCGGGAGGTTTTGTTTCCCTCCCAAAAGAGACAGTCTTCACTGTTTGTGGGTGGATCACAGGGTGGGTGTCCCAGGACAGTGCCCACAGAGGGAAGGTGTGCGAAATGCAGAGCAGGAAGGACCCTCTGAGGGGGTACCCTGCGATGCAGGAGCAGGTCTCAGAGTGGATAGTGGGGCTGTCCGGCCAGCACCCCACTGTGCAGTGGGGCTCGGTGGCATCTGGCTGAGCCTGGTCTTTGGGCAGTGCAGGAGGCAGGAGGAGGGCCTGGGAGCCAGGAGGTGTGTGGTGGCAGTCCTCTCCAGCATGCCTGCTCTGGCTCCACTCTCATCCTATGGGGACCCTCCTCTTGTCTCTGTCCTGGGGGAGTCCTGGGGACTGGAGGGTCAGGATGCACTTCTCCCCGGGTCTCGATCTTGGTCTGCAGCCACAGCCACACTGCCAGGAGCCTGAGCAGCCCCTCCAGTGGTCCCTGGGGACCCTGTTTACCTCCAGGAATCCATGGCCCAGGCAGGTGGGAGGGGACTGCCATCCAGCTTATTTCTTTACTTCTGACTAGAGGCCCATTGCACAAAGATTTGTGCAATAGGCCTTCCTTCCCCTGGCTGCTGGCACTGGTTTTCCTCCAGCACCTGGGACCCAGGCTTTCACTCCAGGTGCAGCAGAGAAGCCAAGCCTCTTCAGTCTTCAGTCTTCAGTCTTTGCTTGGGCCAGAGCCTTCAGTCTTTTCCTACATATGCAAATTAACCAGCCATCTTTGTTGGGTTAATTGTATACTCACCCCTGATTGGCTGGTGGGCGTCGCAGAGGTATGGTCAATTTGTGTATTTCCCTTTTATTAGTATAGATTGATACACAGCAGACATATGACACATTCAGACACCAGTGTGTGTCTCATGGACTCTCACCGTGAACCCCGGACCACACGGAATGGAATGTGGCCCTGAGATACCTCCAGGTTTTAGTAGAGTCCCCCAGACTGTGTTGCCTCCCTCACCCACCAGAGGGTGGCAGCATCTCCTCACATTTGCCTAATGGGACAGCTGCAGGGCTTCTTGGGGGCCACCTGTGGGGTGCTGAGACTTCCTGGGGGCCAGTGATACCCCCGTGGGAAGGGCTGACGCAGAAGGAAGAGGCAACCTGTTGCTCCCAGCTCCCAACCCCCAGCACTGAGAACTTCCTGGTGGGCCCCACCCCAGGCCCCAGGGTCAGAACCTCTGGATTGGCAACTGAAGCAGGAATTCAAACATGATTATTTAAATATTTTAATATATTTTGTTTTTCGTTTTGGGGAAGGAGCAATAGGTCATACATGCAGAGCAGAGTCAAACAGAAAAGTGAGGGACACTGTGAAAAGGAAATGTCTGTCCCTGTTGTCCCCATCAGCTTGCCGTCTGCCATAGGGGCCCTCCCGGGCTGTGTGCATGCTGGCCTCTCTCCACAGAGCTCATACCCCTATTCATGGATGGGTGGGTTGTCTACCACCTTTTTTGCATAGATGATGGTATCAGTGATGTCCTTGAGTATGTGCACTTCCCAATGGTGAGTATACAGTGACTATGGCCTTGTGAGCTCACCCCATACTGGCCCACAGCAGTGGATGGAGTGTTTTGTCCCCAACACCCTTTCAACATGTCTGTGTTGCATCTTTGCCTGTGTTGCAACATGTCTTTGCATCTTTGACAATCTAAGGGTTAAAAGAGAAACTCTGGGGAAACCAAGATGGTGGCATAGGTAAACACCTGAACTTGCTGCCTCACACAACCACTTCAAAACTACAACTAAAAGACAAAACGGGTATCATCCAGAATGATGGGAAGGCTGGCTGAGTGGAAATTCTACAACTAGAAAGAAAGAGAAAAGTACATTGAGACTCAGAGGAGGAGCGGAGGTGCAGAAGTGAAGTGTAGAGGTATGGAGGTGCGCACATGGAAAGGGCTGGCAACTGAGTACGCTGTTGTCTTTTTCAATTGGGAGGGAGACACAAGCTTCCGACTGCTCTGAATTCCAGTTCCAGGAGGGACTCTGGGGACCCAGACTCATATGGGGAGAAACTGGACTGTCTGGCATTGGGAGGAACTTGAGGGCGGCTTTCTCTCAGAGGTGCTTGCAGCGATCATAGTTCCTGCACGGTGCCGTGGGACACAGAGACATGGGACCTCTTCCAGGCAGGGCTGACGGTCAGCCATTGCTGTTTGCTCCACTCTGGTGATTCCCTGAGACCCCGCCCCACCCAATTTGTGTGCAGAGGCTTTTGCATATGAATGGACTGCCCCTTTGCAATCTGAAACCTAATGTACTGCAGCTGGGTCAAAGAGCCCCAGAACTTCCAAAAGAAGACCCAAAGCTGGACAGCAGCTTGCATTGCTTCACAGCTGGGCCTCATCTAGGCACCTCCAAACCCCAAACAAAGAGAAGGAATCTGAAGATTTCTCTATAGCTCCTGCTAGGTGGCCTCTCTCCTTGGAGATCCAAGAGCCAATGTACCCAGTGGTCAGAGAGAGACCATCCAGACTGTAACTCTTCAGATCCATAAGAGACACACTCAGGGGACACACTCAGTGAGCGCCAAAGTCCCACTGAAGCAAGTCTTGCCCTATAAGGGTGTCTCCAGCACAGAAGTTCTCCCATCATAGATACAACTGATCCTCACAGCCAATTGGCCTGGAGGTCAATTCCTCCCAGTGATACCAACAACAATCAAGGCTTAACTACAACAACATGGTGCACACAGCCCACAAAGGGGTGCACCAAGAGTGCCCACCTCAGATAATTAGGGAAGCTGAGCAACTGGGCCCTATAGGACACCTAGCACACAAAGTCACTCTATCAACACAGGGAAGCAGTCAAAATGCGGAGACAAAGAAATAGGTCACAATGAAAGAAATGGAGGAAAGCAAACTACTAGATATAGAGTTCAAAACCATGGTTATAAGGTTTTTCAAGAATCTTCTAGAAACTGCGGATAAATTTAGTGAGACCCTCGAGGATATGAAAAAGGACCAACTAGAAATTAAGCATACACTGACTGAAATAAAGAATAATATACAGAGATCCAACATGAGACTAGAGGAACACAAAAATCAAGTCAAAGATTTGAAATACGAAGAAGCAAAAAACACCCAACTGGAAAAGCAAAAAGAAAAAAGAATCCAAAAATATGAAGATAGTGTAAGGAGCCTCTGGGAAAACTTCAAGCATACCAACATCTGAATTATGGGGGTGCCAGAAGAAGAGAGAGAGCAAGTTATTGAAAACCTATTTGAAGAAATAATGACAGAAAACTTCCCCTACCTGATGAAAGAAGTAGACTTACAAGTCCAGGAAGCACACAGAACCCCAAACAAAAGGAATCCAAAGAGGACCACACCAAGACACATCATAATTAAAATGCCAAGGGCAAAAGACAAAGAGAGAATCTTGAAAGCAGCAAGAGAAAAACAGTTAGTTACCTACAAGGTAGTACCCATACGACTGTCAGCTGATTTCTCAACAGAAACTATGCAGGCCAGAAGGGAGTGGCAAGAAATATTCAAAGTGATGAACAGCAAGAACCTACAACCAAGATTACTCTACCCAGCAAAGCTATCATTCAGAGTTGAAGGTCAGATAAAGAGCTTCACAGATAAGAAAAAAGCTAAAGGAATTCACCACCACCAAACCAGTATTATATGTATTCTTTTTTAAAATTTAATAAATCTTTATTGTTCAGATTATTACAATTGTTTCTCCTCCCCCCCCCATAGCTCCCCTCCACCTGGTTCCCACCCCATCCTCTGCCCTTGCCTCCCTCCCACTGTCCTCATCCATAGGTGTACAATTTTTGTCCAGTCTCTTCCTGTACCCCCCCACACCCCTTTCCCCCTGAGAATTATCAATCCACTCCCAGTCTATGCCCCTGATTCTATTATATTCACCAGTTTATTCTGTTCTTCAGATTTTTAATTCACTTGATTTTTGGATTCACTTGTTGATAGATATGTATTTGTTGTTCATAATTTTTTTTCTTATAAATCTTTATTGTTCAGATTATTACAGGTGTTCCACTTTTTTCCCCCCCCATAGCTCCCCTCCACCTGATTCCCCACCCCACCCCATGCCCTTACCCCCCACCACTGTCTTCATCCATAGGAGTAAGATTTTTGTCCAATCTCTTCCCGCACCCCTCACACTTGCTTCCCCTGAGAATCGTCAGTCCACTCCCTTTCTATGTCCCTGATTCTATTATATTCACCAGTCCATTCTGTTCTTCAGATTTTTTATTCACTTGATTTTTAGATTCACTTGTTGGTAGGTATGTATTTGATGTCATTTTGTTGTTCATAATTTTTATCTTTACTTTTTTCTTCTTCTTCCTCTTCTTAAAGAATATCCTTCAGCATTTCATGTAATCCTGGTTTGGTGGCGATGAACTCCTTTAGCTTTTTCTTGTCTGTAAAGCTCTTTATCTGACCTTCAACTCTGAATGATAGCTTTGCTGGGTAGAGTAATCTTGGTTGTAGGTTCTTGCTGGTCATCACTTTGAATATTTCTTGCCACTCCCTTCTGGCCTGCATAGTTTCTGTTGAGAAATCAGCTGACAGTCGTATGGGTACTCCCTTGTAGGTAATTAACTGTTTTTGTCTTGCTGCTTTTAATATTCTCTCTTTGTCTTTTGCCCTTGGCATTTTAATTATGATGTGTCTTGGTGTGGTCCTCTTTGGGTTCCTCTTGTATGGGGTTCTGTGTGCTTCCTGAACTTGTAAGTCTATTTCTTTCACCAGGTAGGGAAAGTTTTCTGTCATTATTTCTTCTAATAGGTTTTCAATATTTTGCTCTCTCCCTTCTTCTGGCACCCTAAAAATTCGGATGTTGGTCCGCTTGAAGTTGTCCCAGAGGCTCCTTACACTATCTTCATATTTTTGGATTCTTTTTTCTTTTTGTTTTTCTGGTTGGATGTTTTTTGTTTCCACATATTTCAGATCTTTGGTTTGATTCTTGGGGTACGTTGATCTACAGTTGAGTTTCTGTATATTTTTTATTTCAGACAGTGTATGCTTCATTTCTGACTGATCCTTTTCCATTTTTTTGGCATTCTCATTAAGGTCCTTGAAGGTCTTACTAAGCTCCTCAGAAGTGTCATCAAGTTTCTCAGTGTTTTTTAGAAGATTCTTGAGTAACCTTATACATGTGGTTCTGAACTCTATGTCATCCAGTAGTTTGCTTTCCTCCGTTTCTTTCATTCGTGACATGTTTCTTTGTTTCTGCATTTTGGCTGCTTCCCTGTGTTGATGGAGTGGCTTTGTGTGGTAGGTGACCTATAGGGGGCAGTAGCTCAGCCTCCCCAATCACCTGATGTGGATGCTCTTGGTACACCCCTTTGTGGGCTGAGTGCAAAGTCTTGGTGTAGTTAAGCCTGAATTGCTGTTGGTATGCTGGGAGGAATTGACCTCCAGGCCAATTAGCTGTGAGCACTCCCTGTGTCTATAATGGAAGAACTGCTATGCTGAAGACACGCAGGACTTGTTTCAGTGGGGCTTCGGTGCTCACTGAGTTTGCCTCTTGAATGTGTCACTTATGGATGTGAGGAGTTGAAATCTGGTGTCTCACACTGACCACTAGGTACACTGGCTTCTGGATCTCCAATGGGGTGCAGGTCAGCTACTGTCTGAGGCCACTCAGCAGGAGCTACAGTGAGAGCTGCAGTTTTCTCCTCTTTGCTTGGGGTTTGGAGGTTTTGGAACTGTCTGACCCGGGCTGCAAGTTTGCTAGGTTAAGCTGGGATAGGGCAGGCATTTCTTATGCTAACTCGGTTGCTTGGAGCTTGGGTGGGTTTGTAGGTTGTGCAGGGCGGGGCCTCAGGGTGTCACTAGGTTAGGGCGTGGCAAACAGCAATGGCTGCTAGTTAGCCGGCTCTGTGTCCCCAAAGGCATCCGCGAGTCCCGTGCCCCAGTGCAGTAAACAATTATTCCTGCACGCAGCTCTGCAAGCAAGCCACCCTCGCTGGCAGACAGTCCAGCTTCTCCCCGTAGGAGTTTGGGTCCCCCGCGTCTCCCCAGAGACTGGATTTCAGAGTAATCGGGGGCTTGTCTCCGTTCGGGTTGAAAAAAGCAACGCACCCAGTCACCCGCAGCCAGCCCGGATCACGCGCCTCCGTACCTCAGCTTTTCAGCGCTCGTGCACGTCTCAAAGCTCTTTTCTCTTTCCTTCTAGTTGTAGAACTTCCACTCAGCCAGCTTTCCCGTGGTTCTGGGTGATAGACGTTTTGTCTTTTAGTTGCAGTTTAAATTGTTGTGGGAGGCAGCAGTTTAGGTGTTTACCTATGCCGCCATCTTGGATTCTCCTTCATAATTTTTATCTTTACCTTCTTCTCCCCCCGCTCCTCCTCCTCCTCCTCCTCCTCCTCCTCCTCCTCCTCCTTCTCCTTCTGCTTCTCCTCCTCCTCCTCCTCTTCCTCCTCCTCCTCCTCCTCCTCCTCCTCCTCCTCCTCCTCTTCCTCCTCCTCCTCCTCCTCCTCCTTCTTCTTCTTCTTCTTCTTCTAGAATACCTTTCAGCATTTCATATAATACTGGTTTGGTGGTGATGAACTCCTTTAGCTTTTTCTTGTCTGTGAAGCTCTTTATCTGACCTTTAATTTTGAATGATAGCTTTGCTGGGTAGAGTAATCTTGGTTTTAGGTTCTTGCTATTCATCACATTGAATATTTCTTGCCATTCCCATCTGGCCTGCATAGTTTTTGTTGAGAAATCAGCTGACAATTGTATGGGTGCTCCCTTGTAGGTAATTAACTGTTTTTCTCTTGCTGATTTTAAGGTTCTCTCTTTGTCTTTTGCCCTTGGCATTTTAATTATGATGTGTCTTGGTGTGGTCCTCTTTGGGTTCCTTTTGTTTGGGGTTCTGTGCACTTCCTGGACTTGTAAGTCTATTTCTTTCACCAGGTGGGGGAAGTTTTCAGTCATTATTTCTTCAAATAGGTTTCAGTATCTTGCTCTCTCCCTTCTTCTGGCACCCCCATAATTCTGATGTTGGTACGCTTGAAGTTGTCCCAGAGGCTTCTTACACTATCTTCACATTTTTGGATTCTTTTTTCTTTTTGCTTTCCCAGTTGAGTGTTTTTTGCTTCTTTGTATTTCAAATCTTTGACTTGATTCTTGAGTTCCCCTAGTCTGCTGTTAGGTCTCTGTATAATATTTTTTATTTCAGTCAGTGTATGTTTAATTTCTAGTTGGTCCTTTTTCATATCCTTGAGGGTCTCATTGAATTTATCGGCCTTTTCTAGGATATTCTTGAAAAACCTTATAACCGTGGTTTTGAACTCTATATCCAGTCACTTGTTTTTCCCCATTTCTTTCGTTTGTGATCTGTTTCTTTGTCTCTGCATTTTCACTGCTTCCCTGAGTTGATAGGGTGGCTTTGTGTGCTATGTGTCCTATATGGGCCAGTGGGTCGGCCTCCCAGTTACCTGAGGTGGACATTCTTGGTGCACCCCTTTGTGGACTGTGTGTACAGCCTTGTTGTAGTTTTAAGTCTTGATTGTTGTTGGTGTCACTGGGATGAATTGACCTCCAGGCCAATTGGCTGCGAGGACCCACTGTATCTATAATGGAAGAAATACTGCACCGGAGACACGCTTATGGGGCAGGACTTGCTTCAGTGGGGCTTTGGTGCTCACTGAGTCTGCCTCTTGAATGTGTCACTTATGGATGTGAGTAGTTGAAATCTGGTGTCGTCTCACACTGACCACTAGAAACACTAGCTTCTGGATCTCCAATGGGGTGCTGGTCAGCTACTGTCTGAGGCCACCCAGCAGGAGGTAAAGCAAGAACTACAGTTTTCTCCTCTTTGCTTGGGGTTTGGAGGTGTCTGACCAGAGCTGCAGTTTGTTTGGTTAAGCTGCGATAGGGCAGGCCATTTATATGCAAAAGCCACTGCGCAGAGCTTGGGTGGATTTATAGATTGTGGGGGGCGGGGTCTCAGGGAGTCACTAGGCTAGGGCATGGCAAACAGCGATGGCTGCCAGTCAGCCATCTCTGTGCTTCCGTGTTTCCAAGTCCCCGCGTCTCGGGCCCCAGCATAGTAAACAAAGATTGCTGGGCGCACCTCTGCAAGAAAGTCACTCTCGCTTTACGACCTGATGGCAGACAGTCCAGCTTCTCCCTGTAGGAGTTTGGGTCCCCAGCGTCTCCCCAGAAACTGGAGTTCAGAGTAATCTGGAGCTTGTCTCCCTTTGGGTTGAAAGAAGCAGCGCACCCATACACCCACCGCCAGCCCAATTCACGCGCCTCTGTACCTCAGCTTTTCAGTGGTTGTGCACATCTCAATGCTCTTTTCCAGGGGTCCTCAAACTTTTTAAACAGGGGGCCAGTTCACAGTCCCTCAGACCATTGGAGGGCCAGACTATAGTTTAAAAAAAAAACAACCATGAACAAATTCCTATGCACACTGAGGGCCCGGGATGAGTCAGCTGCTAAGCAGGACAGGCAGCGGCACCCGGCGGGCCAGATAAATGTCCTCAGTGGGCCTCATGTGGCCCGTGGGCCATAGTTTGAGGACCCTGCTCTTTTCTTTTTCCTTCTAGTTGTAGAATTTCCACTCAGCCAGCTTTCCCGTGGTTCTGGGTGATAGACATTTAGTCTTTTAGTTGTAGTTTTAAAATTGTTGTGTGAGGCAGCAGTTTAGGTATTTACCTATGCCGCCATCTTGGTTTCTCCTCTATATGTATTCTTTAAGAAGAGGAAGAAGAAGAAAAAGGGAAAGATAAAAAATTATGAACAACAAAGTGACAACAAATACATATCTATCAACAAGTGAATCTAAAAATCAAGTGAATAAAAAATCTGTTGAACAGAATAAATTGATGAATATAATAGGATCAGGGGCATAGAAAGGGAGTGGACTGACAATTTTCGGGGGGAAAGGGGTGTGGGCGGTATGGGAAGAGACTGGACAAAAATTGTACACCTATGGATGAGGACAGTGTGGGGGGGGGAGGGTAAGGGCAAAGGGTGGGGTGGGTACCAGTGGAGGGGAGCTGGGGGGGGGGAAAGAACAACTGTAATAATCTGAACAATAAAAATTTATTTTTAAAAAAAGAGAAACTCTGCATCTTAAAATTAGTGTCTCCTAGCATGAGTCAGATGGAACGACTCTTGACCCATGTTTTTCATTGAATTGTTGGACTTTGTTTTAGTTATTTGTACAGACTCTTTATATAGGAAGGCTTTATCCCTAAATATTTATCCTTGTTTGTTATTTAACTCTTGTCTTTGTTTAAAGTAGCTTTGCTGTATAGAAATTTTTTATTATGTAAGGTAATTAATCTTTATGGTGTGGGCTTTGTGAGCTCATAATATTGTCCTCATATTCTCTTCTAGTACTTTATGGTTATTTTAAATGCTTTTTTCTTTGACCAACTTAGGATTTATCTATATATATAAATGGCTAAATGTCCATCTGACCGATAGCTATGACATGCACTGACCATTAGGGGGGCAGATGCTCAATGCAGGAGCATATAACAGAAGGCTAATACGCAAATTGCCCCCATGGGCAGGAGTTTGACTGACCGGGAGTTAGATGTGCACTGACCACCAGGGGTGGTGTGGAACATGGCAGGCGTTGGTGATGCAGTGCCGGCAGTGGGCAGCTGTGTAGGCGCTGCCAGCCCCGAAGGGCCCCAATGAGTGCGGGACTGTGGCAGGATGGTGGAGCAGATGAGTGGGTAGCACCAGGTCAAGGCAGGTGCAAGCAGGGGCCCCAATCACCCTGCCGGGTTCCTCACAAAACAGTCCTGATTGCCTGCCAGGCCTAGGGACTCTGCCCATGCACAAATTTAGTGCACCGGGCCTCTAGTTTAAAAATAAACGGCACCACGGACCTGGCTCCAACAAACCAACACTCAGCTTCCCCCAAGTGGGACACAGGCCCCGCCACCACCCCGGAGTGACATCCCACCAAATCGCAGCCAATGCTGCCAAGACCCCATGGTGCAAAATGCAGCCCATAGCCCAGCCCAGCCTGGAAATGGTCACTGTGGGTGCCAGGTAATGACGTCATGTAGCAACACCCAGCTTCCTCTCACTAGCGACTAGCCTCCTTGGATCCTGACTTGCTTTATAGCCAGGTGCAAGCATTTTACACTGTAACCAAATGTCTGTGAAACATTTTTCTTTTTTCTTTTCTCATTTATTTTTATTTTTTATTTTTTTGTTGTTCCACTTACTTATGCATTCATTGTTTTTTATTATTTATTTTTTATTTAAAATATTACATATATCTCCTTTTTTTCTTCCCCCAGCCTCCTCTACACCCTGTTGCAAGCCCTCATTCCACACCCCCCCCCCCCCCATGTCTTGTGTCCATTGGTTGTGTTTATATGCAGGCATACAAGTCCCTTTGGTTGATCTATTTCCCTCCCTTCCCAACACTCCCCAGCCTTCCTGCTGTAATTTGACAGTCTGTTCGATGCTTTACTGCCTCTGTATCTATCTTTTGTTCATCAGGTTCTCTATTTTCCATAAATGAGTGAGATCATGTGGTATTTTTCTTTCATTGCCTGATTTATTTCACTTACAATAATGCTCTCCAGGTCCATCCATGCTGCTGCAAATGGTAAGAATTCCTTCTCTTTTATAGCAGTGTAGTATTCCATTGTGTAGATGTACCATAGTTTTCTAATCCACTCATCTGCTGATGGGCATTTAGGCTGTTTCCAAATCTTAGCTATGCTGAATTGTGCTGCTATGAACATAGGGGGTGCATATATCTTTTCTGATTGGTGTTTCTAGTTTCTTGGGATATAATCTTAGAAGTGGGATTACTGGGTCAAATGGGAGCTTCATTTTTAGTTTTTTGAGGAAACTCCATACTGTTCTCCATAGTGGCTGCACCCCACCAGCAGTGCACGAGGGTTCCTTTTTCTCCGCATCCTCGCCAGCACTTGTCATTTGTTGATTTGTTGATGGTTGCCATTCTGACAGGTGTGAGATGGTACCTTATTGTCGTTTTGATTTGTATCTCTTGGATAATTAGTGACTTTGAGCATGTTTTCATATGTCTCTTGGCCTTCCTTCTGTCTTCTTTCGAAAGTGTCTATTTAGATCAGTTGCCCATTTTTTGATTGGGTTGTTTATCTTCTTTTTGTTCCCTGTAAATGTTGGAGATTAAACCCTTATCGTTGATATCATTGGCAAATATGTTCTCCCATGCAGTGGGCTTTCTTGTTGTTTTATTGATGGTTTCCTTTGCTGTGCAAAAGCTTTTTATTTTGATGTAGTCCCATTTATATATTTTCTCTTTAGTTTCCATTGCTCTAGGAGCAGTATCAGTGAAGAAATTGCTTCGGCATATGTCAGAGATTTTTCTGGCTGTGGATTCCTCTAGTATTTTTATGGTTTCTCGTCATATATTTAAGTTCTGTATCCATTTTGAGTTTATTTTTGTGTATGGTGTAAGTTGATGGTGTAGTTTCATTTTTTTTGCATGTATCTGTCCAATTTTCCCAACACAATTTATTGAAGAGACTGTCTTGACTCCATTGTATGTTCATGCTTCCTTTGTCAAATATTAATTTAGCGTAGTGATTTGGGTCGATTTCTGAGTTCTCTATTCTATTCCATTGATCTATATGTCTGTTCTTGTGCCAGTACCAGGCTGTTTTGAGAACAGTGGCTTTGTAATACAGCTTGAAATCTGGTATTGAGATCCCTCTTACTTTGTTCTTCTCTCTCAGGACTGCTGTGGCTATTCAAGGTCTTTTTTTGTTCCAGATGAATTTTTGGAGAGTTCTTTCTAGGTCTGTGAAATATGCTGTTGGTATTTTAATGGGGAGTGCATTGAATCTATAGATTGCTTTGGGTAGTATGGACATTTTAATGATGTTGATTCTACCAATCCGTGAACATGGTATGTACTTCCATCTGTTTATGTCTTCCTCTATCTTTTTTTCCATGTCATGTAGTTTTCTGCATATAGGTCTTTTACCTCCTTGGTTAAGTTTATTCCTAGGTATCTTAATTTTTTTGGTGCGATGGTAAATGGGATTGCTTTTTTAGTCTCTCTTTCTGTAAGTTCACTATTGCTGTATAGAAATGCCATAGATTTCTTGGCATTAATTTTGTATCCTGCTACATTGCTGAATTCATTTATTAAGTCTGTTAGTTTTTTGATGGAGTCTTTAGGGTTTTTCATGTACAATATCATGTCATCTGCAAATAAAGACAGCTTTACTTCTTCTTTTCCAATTTGGATGCCTTTTATTTCTTCTTCTTGTCTAATTGCAGTGGCTAATACTTCCAGTACTATGTTGAACAGGAGTGGTGAGAGTGGGCATCCCTGTCTTGTTCCTGTTCTTAGGGGAAATGGTTTTAGTTTTTGCCCATTGAGTATGATGTTAGCTGTGGGTTTATCATATATGGCTTTTATTATGTTGAGGTCTGATCCTTCTATTCCCACCTTGTTGAGAGTTTTTATCAAGAAAGGGTGTTGGATTTTGTCAAATGCTTTTTCTGCATCAATTGATATGACTATGTGATTTTTATCTCTCAATTTGTTTATGTGATGTATCACGTTTATTGATTTGCAGATATTGTACCATCCTTGCATTCCTGGGATAAATCCTACTTAGTCATGGTGTATGATCTTTCTGATGTACTGCTGGATCCGATTTGCTAGAATTTTGTTGAGGATTTTGGCATCTACGTTCATGAGGGATATTGGCTTGTAATTCTCTTTCATTGTGTTGTTTTTATCTGGTTTTGGTATTAGGATGATGCTGGCTTCATGGAAGGAGCTTGGAAGTGTTCCTTCCTCTTGAACTTTTTGGAATAGTCCGAGGAAGATGGGTTTTAGTTCTTCCTTGAATGTTTGAAAACTCCCCTGTGAAGCCATCTGGCCCCAGGCTTTTGTTTGCTGGAAGATTTTTGATGACTGCTTCAATTTCTTCCATAATTATTGGCCTATTGAGCTGCTTAGATTCTTCCTGATTGAGTTTTGGAAGGTTATATTTTTCTAGGAATATGTCCATTTTCTCCAGGTTGTCCAGTTTGTTGGAATAGAGTTGTTCATAGTATTTTTTAACAATCCTCTGTATTTCGGTGGGGTCTGTTGTTATCTCTCCTCTTTCATTTCTGATTTTGTTTATTTGGATCCTCTCTCTTTGCTTCTTGATGAGCCTGGCTAAAGGTTCATCAATCTTGTTTATCCTTTCAAAGAACCAGCTCTTGGTTTTGTTGATATTTTGTATTGTTTATTTGGTCTCAAAGTCGTTTATCTCCACTCTAATCTTTATTATTTCATTCCTTCTGCTTATACTGGGCTTTTATTGTTGCTCTCTTTCTAACTCTTTGAGTTGTAGGATTAGGTAATTCATTAGGATTTTTTCTTGTTTTTTTGCAGTAGGCTTGTAGAGGTATGAACTTCCCTCTCAAGACTGCTTTCGCTGTGTCCCATAGATTTTGGATTGTTGTGTTTTCATTGTTGTTTGTTGCCATGATGTTTTTTTCTGTTTTCTTTGATATCTCTGGTAACCCAGTTATTGTTTAATAGCATGCTATTTAGTCTCCAGGTGTTTTATTTTTTTGGGTTGTTTTTATTGTAGTTCCTTTTTTAGTTTTATGCCACTGTGATCTGAGAAGATGCTTGATATGATTTCTACCTTCTTGAATTTGAAGAAACTTTGCCTGTGACCCAATATATGGTCAATCTTTGAAAATGACACAGGTGCACTTGAGAAGAATGTATATTCTGTGGCTTTGGGGTGAAATGTTCTGAAGATGTCAATTAATTCCATCTGGTGCAGTGAGTCATTTAGGATTGCTGTTTCTTTGCTGATTTTTTGATTAGAGGATTTGTCCAATGGTGATAGTGGGGTATTAAAGTCTCCTACTATGATTGTATTGCTGTCAATCTCTCCCTTGATATCCTCCAGGAGTTTTTTTTTTATGTATTTGGATGCTCCGTATAGGGTGTGTATATGATTACTAGAGTTATTTCTTCTTGTTGGATTGCTCCCTTTAGTATTATGAAGTGGCCTTCCTTATCTCTTGTTATGTCCTTCACTTTGAGATCTAATATAAGTATTGCTACCCCAGTTTTTTTTGCTACCCACGTCCAGCTCAGATTGGAACACAGGTGACAGACAGAGACTTGGCCCAGCTCAGATCGGGACCCAGGTAAAAGCCACAGAATATACATTCTTCTCAAGTGCACCTGTGTCATTTTCAAAGATTGACCATATATTGGGTCACAGGCGAAGTTTCTTCAAATTCTCTGGTGGACACCTTTATTGGAGGTTATTAACATCGTGAATACATTTCTGTTCATTGCCTTGTGTATTGTACCTGGTTGTGTTGTATTTTGTGCCTTTAAGTCAGCTCAGGAGACAGAGAACTACATAACCAGACACCCAGAGAAGAGAGAACATGGGGAGACAAAGAAACAGCCCGCATATGAAAGAAAAGCAGGCATCACCAGAAAAGGAAGTAAACAAACTGGAGGCAAGAAACCTGCCAGAGAAAGAATTCAGAGAAATGGTCATAAGGTGGCTGAAAAGAATGGAAGACAAATTTGACAATATGAGTAAGAACCAAGAGGAAATGAAGAAGAACCAAGAAGAAATGAAAAATGACATTGCTGCTATAAAGAACTCAATAGAAAATATTAAGAGTAGACTAGAAGAAGCAGAGTACCACATCAGTGAGCTAGAAGACAAGATAGGAAAAAATACCCAAGTAGAGCAGCTTCTAGGGAAAAAAAAATTAAAAAGCAGGAGGAGAGCCTAAGTGAACTTTGGGACAACATGAAACAAAACAACATCTGCATAATAGGGGTTCCAGAGGGAAAGGACACTGAGCAAGGAATAGAAAACCTGTTTGAAGAAATAATGACAGAAAACTTCCCTGATATAGGGAAGAAAAAACCCATCCAAATCCAAGAAGCTCACAGAGTCCCAAGCAAAATGAAGCCCAAAAGACCAACACCAAGGCACATTATAATTAAATTGGCAAACACCAACAAAGTAAGAATCTTAAAAGCGGCTGGAGAGAGACAGAAATACATCAGACTAGCAACTGATTTCTCAACAGAAACTCATCAGGCCAGAAGGGAATGGAATGAAATATACAAAGTCATGCAAAGGAAGGGTCTGAATCCAAGAATACTGTACCCAGCAAGGCTACCAATCAAAATTGAAGGTGAAATCAAGAGCTTCACAGACAAAAAAGGACTAAGGGAATTTATTACCACCAAACCAGCAATGCAAGAAATGCTAAAGGGTCTGCTATATAAAAAGAAATAGGAAGCGAAGAAGGAACACAGGGGTAAAGAATAAAAATGGCGACCAATAAGTACCTATCATTAATAACTTTAAATGTAAATGGATTAAATGCACCAATCAAAAGACATAGGATAATGGATTGGATAAGAAAACAAGACCCATATATCTGCTTTTTACAAGAAACCCACCTCAGAAAAAAAGACACACACAGACAGAGGGTGAAGGGATGGAAAAAGGTTTTCCAGGCGAATGGAAATGAAAAAAAAAAAAAGCTGGGGTAGTAATACTTATATGTGACAAATTAGATCTCAAAGTGAAGGATATAACAAGAGATAAGGAAGGCCACTTCATAATACTAAAGGGAGCAATCCAACAAGAAGAAATAACTCTGGTAAACATATGCGCACCCAATACTGGAGCACCCAAATACATAAAAAAACTCCTGGAGGATATCAAAGGAGAAATCGACAGCAATACAATCATAGCAGGAGACTTTAATACCCCATTATCACCATTGGACAAATCCTCTAATCAAAAAATCAGCAAAGAAACAGCAATCCTAAATGACTCACTGCACCAGATGGAATTAATTGACATCTTCAGAACATTTCACCCCAAAGCCACAGAATATACATTCTTCTCAAGTGCACATGGATCATTTTCAAAGATAGACCATATGTTGGGACATAGGCAAAGTCTCTTCAAATTCAAGAAGATAGAAATAATATCAAACATCTTAGAAAAAATCAACTACAATAAAAACAATCCAAAGAAATCAAATAAATGGAGACTAAACAGCATGCCATTAAACAATGACTGGTTACCAGAGAGATCAAGGAAGAAATAAAAAATATCATGGCAACAAATGACAATGAAAACACAACAATCCAAAATCTACGGGACACTGTGAAAGCAGTCTTGAGAGGGAAGTTCATAGCTCTACAAGCGTACTGCAAAAAACAAGAAACAATGGTAATAAATTACCCAACTCTACAACTCAAAGAGAAAAAGAGCAACAAGAAAAGCCCAGTGTAAGCAGAAGGAATGAAATAATAAAGATCAGAGTGGAGATAAATGACATTGAGACCAAATAAACAATACAAAATATCAACAAAACCAAGAGCTGGTTCTTTGAAAGGATAAACAAGATTGATGAACCTCTAGCCAGGCTCACCAAGAAACAAAGAGAGAGGACCCAAATAAACAAAATCAGACATGAAAGAGGAGAAATAACAACAGATCCCACCGAAATACAGAGGATTGTTAAAAAATACTATGAACAACTCTATTCCAACAAACTGGACAACCTGGAGGAAATGGACATGTTCCTAGAAAAATATAACCTTCCAAAACTCAATCAGGAAGAATCTAAACAGCTCAATATGCCAGTAACTATGGAAGAAATTTAAGCAGTCATCAAAAAGCAAACAAAAGCCCGGGGCCAGGCGGCTTCACAGGAGAGTTTTACCAAACATTCAAGGATGCCCACTCTCACCACTCCTGTTCAACATAGTACTGGAAGTATTAGCCACTGCAATTAGACAAGAAGAAGAAATAAAAGGCATCCAAATTGGAAAAGAAGAAGTAAAGCTGTCTTTATTTGCAGATGACATGCTATTGTACATGAAAGACTCCATCAAAAAACTAACAGACTTAATAAATGAATTCAGCAATGTAGCAGGATACAAAATTAATGCCAAGAAATCTATGGCATTTCTATACAGCAATAGTGAACTTACAGAAAGAGAGACTAAAAAAGCAATCCCATTTACCATCACACCAAAAAAATTAAGATACCTAGGAATAAACTTAACCAAGGAGGTAAAAGACCTATACGCAGAAAACTACATGACACTGAAAAAGGAGATAGAGGAAGACAAAAACCGATGGAAGAACATACCATGTTCATGGATTGGTAGAATCAACATCATTAAAATGTCCATACTACCCAAAGCAATCTATAGATTCAATGCACTCCCCATTAAAATACCAACAGCATATTTCACAGACCTAGAAAGAACTCTCCAAAAATTCATCTGGAATAAAAAAAGACCCCGAATAGCCACAGAATTCTGAGAAAGAATAATAAAGTAGGAGGGATCTAAATACCAGATTTCAAGCTGTATTACAAAGCCACTGTTCTCAAAACAGCCTGGTACTGGCACAAGAACAGACATATCAATGGAATAGAATAGAGAATCCAGATATCGACCCAAACCACTATGCTCAATTAATATTTGACAAAGGAGGCATGAACATACAATGGAGTCAAGATAGTCTCTTCAATAAATTGTGTTGGGAAAATTGGACAGATATATGCAAAATAATGAAACTAGATCACCAACTTACACCATACACAAAAATAAACTCAAAATGGATACAGGATTTAAACATAAGACGGGAAACCATAAAAATACTAGAGGAATCCACAGGTAGCAAAATCTCAGACATATGCCGAAAGAACTTCTTCACTGATACTACCCCTAGGGCAATGGAAGCTAAAGAGATAATAAACAAATGGGACTACATAAAAATAAATAGCTTTCTTATAGCAAAAGAAACCATCAACAAAACAACAAGAAACCCCACTGTATGGGAGAACATATTTGCAAATGTTATCACTGATAAGGGTTTAATCTCCAACATCTACAGGGAACTTATCCAACTTAATAAAAGGAAGATAAATGATCCAATAAAAAAATGGGACCTAAATAGAAACTTTTTGAAAGAAGACAGAAGGAAGGCCAAGAGACACATGAAAACATGATCAAAGTCACTAATTATCACAGAGATGCAAATCAAAATGACAATGCAGTACCATCTCATACCTGTCAGAATGGCAACCATCAACAAATCAACAAACGACAAGTGCTGGCGAGGTTGTGGAGAAAAAGGAACCCTCGTGCACTGCTGGTGGGAATGCAGACTGGTGCAGCCACTGTGGAGAACAGTATGGAGTTTCCTCAAAAAACTGAAAATGGAAATCTCATTTGACCCAGTAATCCCACTCCTAGGAATATATCCCAAGAAACTAGAAACACCAATCAGAAAGGATATATGCACCCCTATGTTCATAGCAGCACAATTTACAATAGCTAAGATTTGGAAACAGCCTAGGTGCCCGTCAGGAGATGACTGGATCAGAAAACTATGGTATATCTACACAATGGAATACTATGCTGCCATAAAAATGAAGGAATTCTTACCATTTGTAGCAACCTGGATGGAATTGGAGAACATTATGCTAAGTGAAATAAGCCAGTCAATGAAAGGAAAAACATTATGCTAAGTGAAATAAGCCAGTCAATGAAAGAAATAAGCCAGTCAATGAAAGAAAAATATCTCACTCATTTGTGGATAATAGACAACATATTATAAGCTGATGAAGAAAAAGATAGATACAGAGGCAGTCAAACATCAAACAGACTGTCAAATTACAGGGGAAAGGTTAGGGAGAGGTGTGGGAAATAAGAGATCAACCGAAGGATTTATATGCATGCATATAAGAATAACCAACGGATGCAAAACATTAGGGGGTGAGGGCATGTATGGGAGTGGGGTGGTGGTGGTGGGTAATGGTAAGATATGTACACATATAATACCTTAATTAAAAAAAAAAAAAGAACAACCACTAATCCCAACAAATGCCAGCAACAAGTACCTGGAGATGAATACAAACTACAAACAACAACTAATACCAAGCAAAGCAAGGGAAAACAGAATCAAAAAACAAACAGAAGCAAAACAAACAAACAAAAAGAGTAAGCAAAACAATCTCACAAACAAGCATCAAAAATCGATATAATCAACAATCAAGCAAACAACAACAAAAGGACAGAGAGAAAAAAAATTTTTTTGTATAGTGAATACAGAGAAGAGAGAGGTATGTATGGACTTGGAGCAGGGGATTGGAAATTAGATATATAAGTAGGGTGAAATTTTAACAGGGGGTAAAAAGAAGGAATAGGAAAAATCTGAAGCAGGAAAAGGGTAAGAGAAACAGGACAACAAAAGGGGGAAGGTTAGGAAGAGAGTGATGGCATAAAGGTAAAGTTGCGATAGAGTAAAACGATGCTAAAGGGAAGATGAAAATAGAATGTAGAACACTAATCCCAAAGTAAAATAAAGAGAAAATAAAATGATACTTTAAAAAAAATAGGTAAAATAGTAGTAGTAATAATACTGATTGAAAATAAAAATGTAATAATTAAAAAGGTAAAATCAAGTGAGGAAAAAAGAAAAAAATTAGTTTCTTAAGTAAAAGATGAAAAAATAAAATAAAATGTGCAGTAGTAAAGGTCATTCATTTCCTCTACTGTTCTGTTTGGCATGCCTGTTTCCTAGTCAGGACAGTATTGCAGTTCCTGGTGTTCCACTGCTCCTCAGTGTTGTAAGCCAGTCCTGATTTTTAAGCAGGCAGTGTGTCTTAATTTCTTGTATTCCTTTATTCGTGTTTACACAAGAGTCAATTTGTGATTCAACCCCTGGGTGGCAGTGTTTCTGGATTGACCTCCAGGTCTATAGGTCCTCTCTAGCCAGTGCTTAGAACCTGCTTTCCCTGTGGCATTCAATACCGATTTGTGGGAGTGGGTTTCCCCAGAGCTGATTCTCTGATGGTTATTCCCCACTCTCATCCCCAGGTTCCAGAAAAACAACTTTCCCCTGCAGTCTCTTAGGGTGTCCCCAATTGGGTGATCCTATGTATTGGGCTTAGTAATCAGATGCAAGGATTTAAAGTAAAGAAAAACAAAAAACAAACAAACAAAAGAACCAGCATAAGTGTGTGAACTCTGGGGCTGCACGCAAGTGTGCGCAGTCCCCCTTTCCCCCTTGGGTCTAAGCAGCCAGCACCCTTTTAAAATTTTTAGGCTGTCCTTTTGCGTCAGACCAAAATGGGTTGCTTTTAAGAGTTCCTTTCTGTTAGCAGCTCTGAGGACCCCCTTCCACATTCACAGATCACGCCAACCCCAAAAGCCATGGAATTTTTCTAGGCCCAGACTTCCCCCGGTCCTCCAGCTCTCTCAGTGTGCGTGTTTCTCTCTCCTGCCGGGACTAGAGACCTCACCTTATCCCAGGCGAAATCTGACCTTTCCGTGGTGGAGTGTAGAGCTCCTCTGAATCCGCTTGTTTGCACCAATTGGGGACCAATGCTCTGGGGTTCGCAGCTGTTTGGTGGGTGCCACAGTTGTAGATTTTCAGGCTTCCAATAACATCCACTTTCCCCTTCAAGATTTCAAAAGTTTAGAAACTTAACCTGACTGAAAAGAACTAAGAAATGGTAGAACTTAAAAATGACTTCAGGTTTTCTCATTGCACAGAATATAGTCAAACACTGCTGCAGTTAAATATTTTACCCTTTGTTCTCCCTGTGTGATCTACAATAATAATCTGCTTTGTGTTGATATTTATTGCTGTGTTGCTGATAATTACCAGAAAGAGAAGTTGGGGTGCTTCACTGGGCTGGAGAAAGTTTAGCTAAATCAGAAAGCAGGTCTAATTAAGCAAGTTTATTCTCTACATATAAAAGGCTAAGCTGAGCCCTAACTGGTTTGGCTCAGTGGATAGAGCATCAGCCTGGGGATGGAAAGGTCCCAGGTTTGATTTTGGTCAAGGGTATGTACCTTGGTTGCAGCCACATCCCCAGTAGGAGGTGTGCAGGAGGCAGCTGATTGATGTTTCTCTCTCGTCAATGTTTCTAATTATCTCTCTCCCTTCTTCTCTGTAAAAAATCAATAATAAAATATTAAGAAAAAAGGCTAAGTTGACTCTCACATGCACTATACATATAAAGCTTTCATTGGTGCCAATCACATGTGTGTGTTTTGATCTGTCATTGTTGATTATGAACTTGGTTGACACTTCTATTATAGAAAATAGTGATATTAAAATATTTCTTCTAATTAATTTCCTTTCAATGTGCATGAATCCATGCACCAGGCCACTAGTTTTGGTATAAGATCCAAGTCAGCCCTGGTCAGTGTTTCCCAGCAGTTAGAGCATCAGCCATACACAAGATTGTGGGTTTGATTCCTGGTCAAAGGCACATACCTGGGTTGTGCTGGTCAGGGCACATGCAGGAGGCAACCAGTTGATGTGTCTCTCTCACATCAATCCTTCTCTTCCTCTCCCTCTCCCCTTCTCCCCTTCTTCCCTTCTTTCCCTTTCTCCCTCTCTCCCTCTCTCCCCCACTTTCTCCCTCCTTTCCACTTTTTCTGAAAAGCAATGGAAAAAATATCCTTGGGTTAGGATTAAAAAAGAAAAAAGATCCAAGTCAGGGATCTGTGTCAGTTTGGGAAACTGAATAAAGGGCTTCAGGTATGTGCAGGGCACAGAGAAACCACTAAGGGTAAGAGGTCCACCCTTACCCTGAGAGGACCTGGAGAAAGCTGCCCAACAGGGGGGGATACCAGTGGATGGGGATCCTGCAGAGAGGGGGCTGGGGGAATAAATATTCCCTCCTGTGGGACTCCCCCAAGACCAATCTTAACTGGGAGGTAGGCAGAATGGGTGCACCTGCAGGGTCCCCTCCACTCTGAGCTAGGTGGGGAGGCTGATGGTGGACAGCTGGATGGTGGTCACTGAGCTGGGAATGGGAGGGAGGAAGGGCTCGGTCTGGTGAGTGACCTTGACCCGGTCTGGACGAAGTGCAGCTTCATGGAGCCAGGTCTGTGGGGGTGGGAGCGCCAGGGAGGCCATTGGTGTGCACAGGGCTCTGGCCTTCTCCCAAAGAGGGCCATGAGCGAGAGCACTGTGCTGCACCACTGTTTGTTCGTTCGTTCATTCATTCATTCAGCACATGTGTGTTGAGCCCTTGCCAAAAAAGTTGTGACAATTCCTGACATAAAATTCAACCAAAAACATTAAGCCATAAATCAGTGTAACAAAGACTCAAATGATGATTTTTCCCAGTATGACTAGACAGACTCTTTTGAGAAAAAAAAGAAGCCCAATTCTTTTTTCTTTTGGTTTGATGAGTGCATTTTATTATTATCTGCTGTTTGCTGGCAATTAGCAAAAATCAAAAGCTTAAAAAAAAATAATTCTTTATTGTTGAAAGTATTACACATGTTCCCTTTTTCCCCATTGACCCCTCCAGCCCGCCCCTGTCCTCTACCCCCCCATCCTAGGCACACCATTGTTCCTGCCCATGGGCCATGCATATATGCACACAAGGTCTTTGATTAATTGCCTCCCACCCACCCACCCTCCCCACCTTCCCTCTGAGATTCTGCACTCTGTTCCCTGCTTTCATGGCTCTGGATCCATTCCGTTCATCAGTTTATTTTGTTACTTAGATTCCACATATGAGGGAGATCATGTGACACTTGTCTTTCTGTGACTGACTTATTTCACTTAGCATGATACTCTCCAGGTCCCTCCATGCTGTTTCAAAGGGTAAGAGATTCTTCTTTTTTACTGCTGCATAGTATTCCATGGTGTAAACGTACCACAGCTTTTTTATCCACTCATCTACTGATGGGCACGTGGGCTATGTCCAGATCTTAGCCATTGTAAATTGTGCTGCTATGAACATAGGGGTGCATATATTCTTCCTGATTGGTGAGAAATCCAATTCTTAAAACAATTGTTTTTGGTTGTCCAGCTTTGATGGTTCTCTAACACTTGCTCTGACTGTCAGAAATTCAGTGCCAAGCTGAGTGGGGTTCCTGTGGGTGGGGCCTGACAATGGGGTGGGGGTGGGGAACAGGAGTTTGGGTCCCAGGGAGACCAACCTGGGAGAGGGACTTGGCTGTTGTCCCGAGGGAGCTGCTGGTGACCATAGTGTGGTGTGGCTTGTCAGGGGCCTCCGGGACTACTAAGATGGCCTTGAGCTGAGTGTGGACAGCATGGGATGTGGGGTGCAGATCAGGTGACCTCTCAGTCTGTGACCCAGTCAGAGGAGAAGGGGGAGGACAGGAGAGCTGTGGAATGTGCACATTGGGCGGGGGGGGGGGGGGGAGGACCCTAGGAGGCCCCGCACACGGCCTTGAGCGCCCTGGTTGGGAAGGGGACAGAAGGAAGGCCCTCTGGTGACAGTGGGAATGAAGGAATCACGAGGCCCACCAGGTGCGCGGGGTCTGGAGGACACAGGAAGACCCGCGGGGCGGGCGGACGCTGCCTGTCTGACCCTGTGGCCCACCAGGGATGGCCAGCACTCTCAGTTTTATTTGTTGATTGTGAGAGAGAGGAAGGGAAGAAGCCATGTCAAAGTTCAAGTTGCTTCCCCTTACTCCAAACCGTGGGAACTGTGGGCACCGGGAGCAGCTGCCGCCACCCAGGAGCCCCGGCAAGGTGCCTGGCCCCTGCACAGGGACTTGGTAACCTGAGACCCCTCGCTGCCCTGTCCAGAGCCAAGTCCTCTGCATACCTGGGTCTTACTGGTCCTTTAATTTCCCGTGGCAGCGCCCCATGGGGCACCAGTTCTCCCACTCACAGGGCTGGGCCTCTACTCTGAGCTGCTGCGCTCCCGAAGCCGAGCCAGGGGGTCTCTCTCCCACCTCTTCTGCACGTGACAAGCCCCTTTAAACCATTAAAGCCTTTGATGAGACCCCTGCTCAGAGCTGTGCTCTGTGAATGGATGTTTAAATTAAAACGTTGCTTTTGTAGTCTGAAGGCTTTGCCTGGGAAGAAATTAAAGGGACAGCTCACCTTTCTCCTCATCCTCAGGCTTGGTGGCCCTTCCTCCAACCCTGTGCTGGAGAGGAGGCTTCATGGAGCAGCTGTCCCCACACTTGGGGCTGTCCCCACTGTGGCCCCACCAGGGACACCTGCAAGGGAGGCAGTGGCCCTGGGAACCAAGGGAACAGCATATACTTACAAGCAGGTGGAGGACTGCGCCCAGGAGCCCACAGCCAGAGGTTGGCATACCTGGAATAGAGGTCAAGGGCCCAGAAAGGTTATAAATTAAGGAAAGAGGAGTTTTAGCTGGACAATGACGTTTGTAAAACACACAGCCAGCAAGGTTTACTCTCCCAATGTGGGGAAATGTTTATACCTTAACAGAAAATTTACAGCAAAATGGAAAGAAGAGGGCCACAGGGCTGTGCAGAGATGAGCTGCCAGAGGGAGCAGAGCTGGAGCAGTGGCTCTCGGGAACCTTGTATGCTGCCTCCCTCACCCCAGATGGCTGAGCTGCACAGAGAAAGGCATGCCATGTGCTGTTTGGCATGGAGAACCGTCAGTCCCAAGGCCCTGCGGGAGCGAGCCTGGGAGAAGCCTCCTGACCATCCCAAAGTTCTGGGTTGTTGGCTGATGACTGAACCTGAGTGTGTGGTACTCCCTGCCCCAAATTCTATGTGGAGACACCCAACTTCACTAATCACCCAGAAAACACAGAGACTGGCAAAACGGAAATCGGATTCTCCAAGTGCGGTAAATAGATGTGAGCTTCATGCTGTGGCCAGAGAGCTACCACCAGGATCCTGGCGAGCCTCCCCCTGGCACCCAGGGCATCCATGTCACCCAAGGTCATCTGTAACACTCAGCAGCAAGGAGGCAGAGCCATTGGAAATGTACTTGTCATGACAAAAAAGTTACCTGCGTGTCCCTGGGCGGGAATGGAAAGGTTCGATTCATCCCAAGTAATGACACACAGGGGTAACACCAGGCAGATCAGCTCTGATACATCTCAGAAATCATGCTGAGTGATAAAAAGCACGTTTCAAAGGGTTTTACTCTGTGCGTTCACATTAATGTAACCTGCAAAGAATGGTACACAATGTTCTTGGATGTGTATGTAGATGGCAAAATGGAAAACATGTAGAGATGATACAAACCAATTTCAGAGGCGACGATGAATTCAGAGTGTTTATCATTGTCTATGTGTTTGAACATTTTTGTGCTTAAAAAGTTAAAAAGACAGAAAAATCAGGAGGCTGGGACAAGGGAGGCCGGCCTTGGGAGCTCCCCCAGTGGTGGGGGAGGGTTCCAAGCAGGATTTGTAGGAGGAAGAGTGAGACAGGAGGGAGAGTCCGGGGCAAAGTTCAGGTGGGATGTGTACCTGTGCAGTACTGCAGAATCTGGGTAGTAGACGGGAGGGGCTGGTTCTGTTCCCACTGGTCCTGGGTCAGGGCAGAGCTGGGCATGGAGATGTAGGCTGGAGAGGGGGGAATGCAGTCAATGATGCCTCATGCAGACACTGCGCGAAGCATCAGTATAAAAGCCTGGCTCAGTCACGGAGAGCTATTTTCTGCGGCTCAACAACTTGATCACACAGTTACATTTTTATTTATGGTGCAGCTGCTAATTGCACCATAAACATGTTTCCATCAAGAGATTACTGTTTACTCATCTGCCAATCAGCTTATTATCTTGCTACCTCACATCCTGCTCCCAATCTTCCCACATCCCAAATTCTGCAGTTGGTCATGCCTCCCAGAGCAGCTCCCTCCAGGACCACCTGCCTCCTGGAGACTCAACCCTCCTCCCCAGCCGCCCAAGCCTGCTGTGCTCTGCTGTCCCTGCGCCAGAAGAGTCGGTGCCCTTGTGACCAGTCTGACATGGCCCTGCTCTCCCTTCTCGGGCTCCCTTTACCACAGCCCCTCAGCTTGTCCATGGCCTCCGAACCCATCTCCCTACCTGGGCTCCCAAGGTTCATCCTTTCCATAAGCAGCACCTGTTCCTACTACTCAGCTCCTGTTGTGTGTGTGTTGGTATCAGTGTGGGCCTGTCTTCCCCGGAGTGCCTTGCAGAGTGTTCAAGTGAGTCTTGTATCTGTTCATATATTTGTTTCTTTTTTCATTCATCCAATCTTGACCCCCTCCTATGCACAGGGCGTGGCAAGTCCTTCTCCCAGGAACTCTTCTTAACCGCCCCCCCCCCCCCCCCCCCGCTCGCCTCCTCGGTGAGCCTGAGATGAACCCCTCTGGGTGGACAGACTTCCCACCGCAGGCCCGAGCGTGGACTTGCACTCCCTGAGGAGGGCTGAGCCACTTTTTGGGTGGCATGTCTGTAGTCCTCTCCAGGCCCCTCCGTGCAGAGAAATTGAATGAGCACTGTCTGTGGGCAGAGCCTCTCCAAATATCCCTCTGAAGGTGTCCCTCCATGCTGGGAGCCAGCCAGGTGCGAGACCAAGCCAGAAGGAGATATTTGCATGGCAGCCTCTTGGGAGGAAAAGGAGAGACCATTTCCATCCCATCAGTTCCTTCAATTTTAGGTCGAACATTGTTAGAGCCACTCTGATGGGCTGGGAGTGTGCAGATAGAAGTTGCCTGATAGAAAAACTGCCCCCCACTCCGGCCACCCCGACCCAAACGAAAGATCAGGTTTAACACAAGGGCCTGGAGACTTGTGGGGGCACACAGGGGAGTAATGCGGACAGCCCTCAGACTTTGGACCTGTGCCTTGCTTAAACTGATGAGAGCCATGATCCCTGTCCCCACTGTGGCCCATGGGGATGGGGACAGCAGAGAGACCACAGATCCAGGAGCCAGTTAACAGGGCTGTGCAGGACCCATGTACAGCACCTGGTGGACCCTGCCTGAGTTGGGGCAGGACAGCCCCTCTTGGTCCTGTGAGCCCCTCATGGTTTCGGACCACTGGACACTCAGGTTGGAGGAGGAAGCTTCGGAAGGAAATCATAAACTTGTGCTAATAGAGGGTTTGGAGGCTTGCTTTTGAAGAAACAAAAACCCATGCTCATGTTTATATCTTGAGTTGGTGAAGGGTCCTTTATACCCACACACTCCCCTTCCCAAATGTTTGCTGGTCCTTCTCTTGGGGTCCTGAAGAAGGTCTGCTTTTTAAAAAAAATTTTTTTATTGATTTTTTAACAGAGAGGAAGGGAGAGGGACAGAGAGTTCGAAACATTGATAGAGAGAAGCATCAATCAGCTGCTTCCTGCACACCTCCTACTGGGGATGTGCCCGCAACCGAGGTACATGCCCTTGACCAGAATCGAACCTGGGACCCTTCAGTCGGCAGGCCGATGCTCTATCTACTGAGCCAAACCGGTTAGGGCAGAAGATCTGCTTTTTGGGTCTTCTGGTCAGGTGGGGGGCAGACCTGTCCTAACTGACTGTGGCCCCTGGTGCTGGGCCTGGGCCTGGTCAGCCCCTGCCTGTATTCTGCCCTCGGGTTGGACATGCCCTGAGTTTGAGTGTGGCCCCAACCAACCCCAGCTCCAAATTTGGCAGGGGGCCTGGGCTAGGCCTGGCATCAGCAGACAGAGAGCCACCAGGCTGAGACCCTGGGAACTAGGAGTCTTTAGCTTGGCTGGGGGACAGGCTGTGACTTCCAGGACATCCTTTCCTCCCCTCATTCCACCCCCTCCTCAGACTCTGTTTTCAGTAAGTCAATTAGTACAACTTTAAAGCAATTAGGAGACTCAGCAGCCAAGCTCTGCAGGCTGCTGAATGCACTCATGCCCCACCTGCCCTGGCCCCTCTGTGTCCCCCCAGCCTGGCAGCTGCTGCTGACTTGCCCAGCCTAGAGATGCAGCTCAGGGTCTGCCTTCTCTCCTGGGTCCTAGGAGGGGAGGATGGGCAGCCCAGGGGAGAGACCCAGGGATGCCTGGGCCTGGGTTTGTTGTGGAGGAGACAAGACAGGATGCTGGTGAGAAGCTCATCCCCTGAGCTGGGTGCTGGGTGCAGATTCCCTCTGAGCACCACCTTCCCTTCCCTTCCCTTCCCTTCCCTTCCCTTCCCTTCCCTTCCCTTCCCTTCCCTTCCCTTCCCTCCCCCGACCCCCTCCACCTGCTCTGCCCCCATGCTGGGAGTTGAGGGCCCTGGGTGCGCTGTCAGTGACATTCTGCTCTCAACAGCTGCTCCCACTCTGTGGCCTGAAGAGGGGAACATTCTGCTGCAGTTTCGGGGGTGGGGAGGAATGTCCCCACCTCTGCCCTCCCCCAGCCTCTCTTTGGGACTCTGGCCTCTGCACTTTGCACACTAGGGTGAGTGAGTGTCAAGGCCTGTGCCCCTGCATGTGGCAACACCCATATGAGCCAGCTCCAGGCCACATGGAGGTGGTGACTCGGGTACTGCGGGCTCCCTGGGGAAGGCCTAGGCCCCTCCTCCGGGTGAGAGGATGGAAAAGCGTAGGGCAGGTGCAGGGCCCAACTTTGCAGACAGAGCCCTTTGTGTAGGACTCTGTGTAGGACTCCCAGACTGGCCTTCCGGGAAGCTCCCTCCAGCCCAGCTTTCAAAGACGGCTTGTTCTCCCTTGGGGGAGTGGGGAGCATCCTCACTGCCTCTCTCAGATGTGCAGAAAGGCAGCAGTCCCCTCCATGTTCTCCCTCCCTTCTCCATCTACTTGGCTCTGAAACTCTGAGCCAGCCTGAGTGTCCCCGTCTGGTCCCTGAGGAGCTGGATGTTGGACAAGTGGTGACACGACTTGTGAGATTCCATCTGTGATAAGGCTGCTGCAGGAGGGCCCAGGGCCTGGAGAGCTCCAAGGACACGCTGACCTCAGCTGGCAGCTTCCTAGAGAGGGTGTAGCAGGAGGAACTGGAAAGAGCTGGGTGGGAGCAAGCCCCACGGTGGCTGAGCACTGGGAGGCAGGGGCAGGTGGAGGGCTGGGTCTTTATCCGGAAGGATGGGGCCTAATGGGGGGCACACAGGACAGGGTAGTAGCTGCTGCCAGGTGGGTGCAGGGAGGTGCTGGGCATGGGCAGGAGGAAGGGCCCTATCTGTTCTCCAGCCAAGGAAGGGGCCTGCCTGTCTGCCTCAGTGGAGATCCCTTGCAGGCCAGGGACTAAGCCATGTGGACAGCTGAAATGGTTTTGGGTGGGATCTGGGGTGTTGGACCCCCACTGGCAGGACCTGAGGGAGCCAGCCTGCCTCTACTTGTGAGATGGATCCGTGTGTCCAGCCCCAGCTGTGCTGTCCATGTCCATGTGGGCTGGCAGCCTCTGCTAGGCCGGAGCACAAGTGAGTGTCCATGCCCTGTGTCCCCACAGCTGCCTCTGAGCAAGTGAGTGCACCCCAGAAGGTACGCTAAGGAAGGGCACTGAGGGGTGTGAGGCAATGGGCTCAGACTGGGGGCAGCAGACCCCCTAAGGTTACATTAGAAATGGTGGGGCCATCCTGAGCTGGGGACTGTGGTTCCTGTCCCTGTGAGTGCGAACAGGAGGCGTGCTCATGCCTGCAGGGTGTCCTCTCAGGTCCCTTTGGCCACTTCACCCTGCAGCCACTCCCGTCATTCAAGCTCTCTCCTTCCGACAGCACTGGGCCCCTGGAGGGTAGCCTCTGGGTGGAGCAGGCTGTGTCTGCCCTAGCCCTGTCCCTGGGACAAGGGGTGAGGAGAGGGGCAGATGGAAGGACCTCCTAGGCTGCTGAATGGCCCCATTCTCTCCTGTTGCTCTCTGTCCCATGGCAGGTTCTCACTTTTCTGTGAAGCTGTTTCCAGCACAGTGGCCCACGTTGCAGGATAAATGTGAAAACCACCATTGAGGCACCGAGACAAGGGCACTGGGGGTCACCATCCACAGGGGGCAGGGGGCTGCAGGCGGCGCGGCTGTGGCCTGAGACCCTCTGGCTCAGGATGAGGATGAGCCCAGAACTGGCTTTGGAGTCCATCCCAGAAGAGGACATGGCAACCCCTTCCCTGAAGGAGGTGTGGCTGAGCGTGGCCTGGCCTGCCAGGGATGCTGTGGGCTGCCAGGAACTCTCCACCCACCTCCCTGCGGGGTGAAGCTGGGGCACCAGGTCTCTTGCGTTTGTGTTCGCCTTCTGGATGGCACTAGAGAGTCTGCTTTGCAAACCCTGGTGATGTGTGTCCAGTTGCATGAAGGGAAATTTCAGGAGTGCGTTGCCTTGTCCGTTGGAGCCTAGCAGTGTCTGAGTGCCTTGGATTAGAAGCGAGGCTCAGGATGTGCCACGTGCCTGCGACCTCAGTCAGGCCGCAGACAAGTGGTGAGGGAGCAGGACAGGGTCTTCTGTGAGGGGCCCTTGGTGCACCCTGGACATCCAGCTGCATCTCTGCCACCTGGCCCCTCCGACCCCAGGGCTCGGTGTGCTCTCAGGACTGTGCCTGTCTGGCCCCCACATCCCGCTCTCGGTATGCAGTGTGTACATGGGCCCTGGCCCCAGCTCTGCCTGCACTCCATGTGACCCTGAGGGCCCTGGGTGTGGTTTTCAAGCTTCCCTGGGCTGATGCAGGACGGACCGCAGAACCAGGCTTCCCCGAAGCGCAGCGACATCACTAGGAGGCCGCTACCAGCACTTAGTGACTGTTGCTGCAGCCTCCTGCCACCGCATGATATTCAGGATTGTTTTACGAGAACTCAGACAAGCGCTTGTTATGTTTCCAAGGAAACTTTGCAGCAAGTGACTGGAGGGCCAGCAGCTTCAAGTTCAAGCAGTGACTGCTGTGCCCAGGTCCATGTAAGCCCATAACCCGGATGTCCTGTCCCTCAGCCATGGGGCTCACCAGCTCAGAGTGGGGCTCGAAGTCCCTCCTCCCATGATGCTACTTATCCCTTTTGGGTGGGGGCCTGTGCCTTCCTGCCCTCTGCCCTTCTTTCCAGCACCCTGGTCTGCTGGGCCCTCCCTTCTCTGTGCCCTCTGGGGAATTTGCATACAGGTGCGCCTGCCTGTGCAGCTGAGGGTTGAGGGTGGGAACCAGGAGCACAGGTGGTGGGACAATGGCCACTCAGAGTGAGTCTCATTCTCCTGCTGCCTCCTCAGAGCTGCAGCCTTGCCCAGGCCAGTGGGGGAGGGTGGGCTCTGGCCTGTGGGGCCCCTGGGGAGCCCTTGGGCTGCCATGAGCTCGCCCTGGAGCCTTGTCACCCTTAGTGGCTGTCTGAGCCTCCTTCCTTGTCTATAATTGGGGTGAGGCTCGGCAGGCCCATCCACAGACCCGCAGGCGCTGGGGTCTGGAGTGTTATAATCAATCGAGCGATCACCCAATGATTAGTTCAGCTGTAAGGGGTGGCGTTTCCCAGGTGCATGCAACCACACCCTGTTTGGGAATACTGCCTGGCAGCCTTTGCTTTCTCCCAGGCTGGGAGCCTGGTGGGCCAGAGGAATCTCACTGTGCTGTTGTCCTCAGGGCCTGGTGACCACCGTGGTGATAGCTGGGGAGGCTCTGGGCTCACAGCACCCCTTCCCAGCCAGCTCTGGGCCCTCGCCTGGCATCTGCTTCCCCAGGTCCTGTCCCAGCCTGAACTCCGGGGACCAGGAGTGGCTGTATTCTGTCAGCCTGTCTCTCTTTCCTTCCAGACCCAGGATCCCCAGTGTGTGGGGCTGGGGTGGATGTCTTTCAGGCCTCTTGTTGGACACGAGGTTGCCTTGCTCCGTGTGTGTGTGTGTGTGTGCGTGCGTGTGCGTGTGTGTGTGTGTGTGTGTGTGTGTGTGTGTGAGAGAGAGAGAGAGAGAGAGAGAGAGAGAGAGAGAGAGAGAGAGAGACGGGGGGGGGGGTTCAGGTCAGGGAGGGAGGGGCATGCAGGGTTCTGAGCTCCAGCAGCATTGTGGATGGTTATACTGGTGCTCCACAATGAGCAGTGTCCCATGTCCATGCCGGATGTAGCCCCATCACCTGTACCAATCTAACCAGCAAAGTGATCCATCCACCTCCATCCGTTCACTCATCCACCCATCTCCCACACCCACCACCACCCATTCACCTACCCACCCAGACAGCCATCCATCCACCTTCCACACACTCATGGATGGCAGAGGTGGGCATGAAAAGGTCAGGGCTAATGATGGGCTCATTGCAGTCTCATCCACCAGGTTCAGGCCTCTGGTGTGTGTGTGAGTGTGTGAATGTGAGTGTGCGAGTGTGTGCGTGCACGTGTGAATGTGCAAGTGCAAGTGTGTGCGATTGTGAGTGTGAATGTGTGAGTGCGAGTGTGTGAGTGCAAATGTGTGTGAATGCAAGTGCAAGTGTGTGTGTGAGTGTGAATGTGTGAGTGCGAGTGTGTGTGAGTGCGAGTGTGTGAGTGCAAATGTGTGTGAGTGCAAGTGTGTGCGAGTGTGAGTGTGAATGTGCGAGTGTGTGTGCGTATGAATGTGCGAGTGTGTGTGTGCATGTGAATGTGAGTGTGTTTGAGTGCGAGTGTGTGTGTGAATGTGAATGCGAGTGTGTGTGTGTGAGTGCGAGTGTGTGCAAGTGTGAGTATGCGAGTGTGTGTGAGTGTGTGAATGTGAGTGCGTGTGAATGTGCAAGTATGTGTGTGAGTGTGTGCGCGAGTGTGTGAGTGTGTGTGTGTGTATGTGTGTGTGTGTGTGTGTGTGTGTGTGTGTGTTGGGGTGGGAGGATTGCACAGGGTTTGGAAGTTTCCAAGCTGCTCTAACCTATGAAGGCTGGGTGGGGTGCAGGGAAAGGTGAGGCCTTGGGGCCCTGAACAGAGCTGCTAGTCCTGGCCTGCCCCAGGCCACTGGCCAGGTGAGCAGCCCTAGGCTGACCAGGCGGAGGGGGGGAGACTTCCTCACCCAGAGGCGTTGAGTCCCTGCACCGAGAGCCTTTCCCAGGGAGTTCCCTGGGAGGAAGCACTGGGGCCACCGTGGTGCCGAAGGCCAGGATTTGGGCTGTGGCTCCAGATGGTGCTGGACTCCAGGGCCAGCTCTGTCTGGGATCTGTGGCCCTTGGCACTCTGAGCCACATTGCAAGTCTGGAGCCACACTGTTGACCTTGCAGGGGCACTCCACAGTGCCAGGTGTAGATGCAACGTCTCTCTCCCTCCTCCTCAGGCTGGGCCGCTGGCTCCTTCAGGAGGTTACTGTGCTTGCTGCGCCCAGATCTGGCCCCCATGATTAGCTCTGCTGAGGGCTCCAGCTGCCCTTTTCCTCTTTTGGCCTCTGGGTTGCCCGCTGGGATGGGAGGGCCCTGTGTCTGAGACTGGGTCTGACCGGGGTCTGTTTTTTCTTCCTTCACTCACCCAGTGGGCTGGCTCTTGGTCTCTTCAGCTGGGTGCGGCTAGAACACCCCAGAGTCAGCTGTCCTGAGTTCCACCTCCAGCCCCTGTGGACTGAGTGTTGGAGGGAGTGTATCTCCCAATGTGACTAGGCTGCTGTTGTCCATAGACCTAAGTCTGCAGCCATACGGTAGCCCCTGGCTCCATCAAACTCCACTGTTGCTGCTGGGGTGCTTCCTCCTGGGCTCTGCTGGAGGGTTCCCCCCATGAGCTGTCTTGACATTTGTGGGCAGCAGCCTCATGGCCACCAATAAGCAGATGCCACTAGCCTGGCCTGCCATGGCAACGGCCCTCTGCCTCACCCTGTCCAGCTCTGGGCACTTTATCTCTGCGGCCATCTGTTCTGGGAGCAGAATTCCAAAGCCATTTAAACAGACCCTGGAGCAGGGAAGGTGCTGAGCCCTCCGTCTTCCCACATGTGTGCACATAAACACACACCACCCACATGCACACATTACACATGTCACACATCACACATGTGCACGCGCACACATGTGTACACACACCACATATGTACATGCCCACGCAGATGAGGGTGGAAGGCCACAAAAAGGACAAGGTGTGGGGAGATTCCCACCAGCACTGCTCCCTGTCTTCCCTCCCTTTCCGCTTCCCTCACTTCTCTGTCCATCTGTCTGTCCGAGCCTGCCTGGTTTCTTCCTCCCCTCTCTGCCTTGCTTTCTCCTTTGTCCCCACCCATCTCCTTCTTCTGCCTGTGTCCATCTCCTTGACCGTTGCCACCAGCCCCTTCCCACTGCTGCCTGTCACCTAGGTCTTTTTCTTTGTCTCTGTCCTCCCTGCGACCAAGCCAGCTGCTCTCTGTCCTGGCAGGCCACGCCCTCAGAGGGCATCTGGTCCCTGCTCACTGTCCCAGACGCACTTAGAAGTGTCAGTGGGGCTTCCCGATCAGGTCCGAATTTGTCTGGCCTCCCCAACCCCAAGATGGCCAGGTGAGGGGCAGGGGCTATCTGACATGGCACTCAGCTTCCTGGCCCCACACCTGGGGGCAGCCTGCCCTCAGCTAGCATTGAGAAGCCTCACTCTGGGCAGAAGCACCCTGAGACCAGCAGGCAGGTAGGGCATAGGAAGCCTTGGTTGTGAGGGGACATGTAGCTGTGAAAGGTGATGTCCCAAGGACTCCCTTGGATTGGTGGCTGAGCTCAGTACTGCCCTGGCTTCTCGACACGGGGAGGAAGGTGCCATTGCCACACAGAGCCCCTGAGAGGGGCTGGAGTGACCTCTGCCCTTGACAGCTAGAACTGAACGCTACAGACAGGAGCCCTCTTAGGGGCCCTTTGGCCAGAGGCAAATGCTTCTGAAGCTCTAGGGCTGCAGGCCGACTGGCGGGTCGGGTTGTATTGATTCCAGGATTCTGACTCAGTGCTGGCAGCCGGAGAGCGGGGTGTGAGGCATGGAGGAGCTGGGGCCCTGCAGCCCTCAGAGGGTAGTTGACTTTGTTTCACTTGACTCTGAACTTGTCCAAGTGGTTTTGTCATGTGATGGATTAGGAGGTCATTTGGTTTTATTAAAGGAAACAGCACAAGCATTCATAGATTCCCCCATTGTTACTTTAAATAATCAATCTTAATTAACTCCATCCAAAGAACTCATTTTCCCCAAGGTTAGGGAGTGGGGTGAGGTGGAGGGAGCGAATTGCTAACTGCAGGCACCTGGTGTCTGTGGTGCCAGGAGGGCTTCCTGGGTCCCTAAGGCTGGGCAGCCAGGGGTGCGTGATGGGGACCCAGCATCAGCCAGTCAGTGCCGCTGGCCTGGGACCCACTGGGAAGAGGAGGCAGCTGAGGCATAGAATGGCTGGATGACTCTCCCAAGGTCAGCTCTGTTCTGTTAGCACATGGGTCATTGCAGACAAGGGACAATGACCACCTGGAGGGGATCTCCCACCTGTCCCACCTCTCCTCCCCCACCTGCACCCTCTCTCCCTGCACCCTCACCAACCTCACTAATCAGAGGATTCACCTTTTACTTCCAGCCTGATCTTGGCTCTGCACCTCAGACTGGAACCCACATAGATTCCCACATACCTGCTTCCTCCCCAATTAGTGAGTGGCACTGCCCCCACCAATGGTTCAGACTCAACCTGGAGTCCTGAGCAGTCCCCTACGGTGTGTCTTGCCTCCACCCCACACCCAGACCATTGGCAGCCTGTGCCCCCACTTATAGGCAGGAGAGTAGCCAGATGAAGGGTGGGATGGAGACCTCCCAGAGGTGAGACTTGAGTTGTCTCAGGGTAAGCAAAAGCCAGGCTTCAAGCTGGGAGTGTCCAGCCAGGTCTGGGATTGGCCAAACTTTGCATAAACAAAGCCTTGCAGGCAGTGAAGAATGGGGACAGGGGATGAGGCAGGAGGACTTGTCCTAGAAAGACCATCCCGTCCCTCCCCACACTGGTCTGGGCTGAGCTGCCAGAGGCCAAACTCAAGTTTCTCCTTCCTAACCCTCCGTCCCTGAGAGGTGGGTTTCTGGTCCTCCCTTTACCTTCCCCCACCCCCCACCAGGGCTCCCTAGCTTGGTGGTGGGGAGCCCATAGTTCCAGGGCCCCAGGGCTTGCCCCCTAGGCAGCCAGTGGTTATGTTGGAGACAGGCCAGGACTCCCCGGACCCTATTCTCCCCCCATCCCACTGGTTACCCACCTAGTTTCTGTCCTGACTTGGTTGGGGGTGAAGTAGGTAGAGTGGGAAGGTGGGTGGAAGAAGGTGAGAGGGAAAGGAAGGGGAGAAGAGGAGGAGGCGTTCAGGGAAGGAAGGGGACGGGGGAGGGGGAAGTGTCCTTTGGAAGCGCCTCTCTGGCTCACCGTGTGAGGGGCCGTTCCTCTTCCCCACCTGCAGGCGGGGCTCTTTGTCTGGACTGGGGTCCATTGTGTGGGGAAGGGAGCCTCATTGGCAAGGCATTAATTTGTGATTGTCTGCTCTTTGCTCTGATTGGCTGGGTGAGAAGGGGCTCTCCAGGGCCCTAGGACACAGAAGTTTGTGCAGCAACTTTTCCCAGCATGAAGTGACCGAGTGTCCAGGCTTCGGAGTGGAGATTTACCTGCTCAGCCAGGATGGCACTCTGCGGGACCTTCCTGGGTGCGTACCTCCCCCCAGCCCCTTGCACCCCTCCCTGGGTCTGTTCACAGATTTCCTCCAAGATGCCAAAGGGACTAATTAGCTGTGTCTCTCCGTCAGCACTCAGCGTTCTTCTCTGGGAAGCAGGGGAGGTGACAGACAGTCTCCCCCTGAAAGAAGCCAGGCCCATGGACTCCAGCCTGCCCCTCCCTCAGCTGACTGAGAGCTTGCAGCACCTGTCCTTGGGCTGGCCGTAGGATTGAAGGTGGGGGGCAGCGAGGGAGGGTGTGGGTGCAGCAGGCTGCCAGGCTCTGAGAGGAGGTGAGGTGGGGAGCAGGCGTGTGTGCCCCTCAGGTCTCTGTGTGTAACTGGAGAGGATCATCTGGAATAGAGGGGCTGTGTCTGGGGCAGCTGCTTGTGTTCCTGTTACACGCAGAGTTCCTCCGTGTGTACCATTAACACTGTGTTGGAGAAAGAGTTAGTGTGTGAGCCCTACAAATCCTCCCAAACGTGTGTTTATGTGCGTATATGTGTTCACACAGTGTCAGAGGGTTGGTGTGTTTGATGTCTCAGCATGAAACAGTCTCACAATCTGGCCCAGAGTGTGTGCGGGTGCGCGAGACGGCACACAAAGTCAGCGCCGGGTGCTGGTAAGAGTGGCTCTGGGTTTTGTTTGCTCCATCTGCCAGTGCCTGCCTGGGGCCGCACCCCCCTCACCCTCAGCTGTTCATATACAATATTAATGCTGACCACCTCGGCTCCACACACAAGGGCTCTAATTGTCGTCTGCAGCTTTAAGGCAGGCGCCCATCTGCAGGGACCCTTTCAGAAAACACACACAAGAAAGCCTCACCCAGCTGGTCACGGAGAAGGTGGTGCCAATCACAGATGCAGAAAGTTTAGACCAAAATTACTTGAAACAGTTTTTATGAAGCAAATGAACAGATACTTGGAATATCTGTGCAGATTTGCACAAGGAATTACATGTATTTTACATGACCTTTCCAGCCAAGCGATCATCAAGCCTCCCCAGCACGGCTTCAGCCACAGGTTTGGTTTTGCTAAGCTCTCTCTGTCCCCAGTGGAATTTGGAGACCCTTCAGCCAAACAGAGGTTGTTTCCCTGTGGATGTTCCCAACCTTAACAGCCACAGCGTAAAGGAACGCAGTCTGCTCCATGCTCATCTGTGGGAAAGGAAATGTCCTGGTGCTCATCACCCGGAAACAAAGTGTTGGTTGCACCTGGCGGCTGTCACTTCCACGCGGGGCTGGCAGCCTTGGTGTGAAGGCTCCCGCAGAGTCCTCCTAAGCCCAGGCTGTGGGGAGAACAAAGGCCGTTCGAGGCGACGCCGCTGTCCAAAGTGCTGATCAGACCAAGGCGCGTGGCCACCCCACCTTTCAGGCTAAGGGAAGCCGCTAAACATTGAAGCTGGCCCATACAGCCCTTCCCTGCTCCTCTCCTGTGACCCTTCCTTGTTCTCTGGACGAGTCAGCCCCAGATTTTGAACCTGTGCTCATTAAAACCCGTTTCTTCTGAAACAGCCCCAGGGCTTCTCTCCCGGTTCCTGGAACTGGCAGCGAGCACATTGGAAGGCCCCATTCCCAGCTGGGGAGGGGGTGAGTCAGTGGGGGATGCGTAACATGCTGAGACTGAGGTTTGTGCTGATGTAAGTCCTGTTACCTGAAGAAATAACTGTGCCACACCAGGTCTTTTGTTGTACAACTTGATCCCTCCCTTTTGCTACCTGTTTGTTGCTATTCCTAATCGTGACTATTACAGATCTCAACTAGTGCTTTCCTGAGACAGTGTGCATTGTTGGGGAATTGGCTGACTCAGCACCGGCCCCCGCCCCCCCCCCCCCCCCCCCCCCCGCTCCCCGGAGTATATCTCCCCCACAAACAATGGCGCGCAGGGCTGCCCGAGCCTGCAGCCTGCTGATAAGAGTTTAATAGGATTGCTGAATGCCAAAGGCTTGGATGTAAAGTATCCCAGCACACACAGCGTGTCCAGAGGAGACAGGAAGTGTTTTTTTAGGAGAGCTCTCAACGGACTATGTCCTTCTAGGCTAATGGACATGAGCTTCCGAAAGAATAAAAACAATGGTAGGCAGTCACTGCAGGAGCCTCAAACTTCCCTTGTTGGATAATTAATGTTTTGCCCTCAGTTTGACCAGTGAAGGCATGCATTTATTGCCTTTTGCTCAATCTGAAAGATTGCCCTCCGTACAGTGTGCATTTTATGTGATGAGGATAATGTATGTGTATAAGAACTGAACATACCAACTTGCCTACTTTTAGGATGATGCTTGTTGGCTTCTCTGTAGATAGGACACTGCATGTTAAAAATAATTGCTTGTGGAAGAGTTTCAGCTGATTTTCAACACATGCTTTCTTAAAGAATGTGAAATGTTTTAGTTCTGTCTCATTCATACTTTTGATGGCCTGACACCTTTGATGCTAATTAAGTTGGGGTTTATGTGTTCTTGGATAGCTTACCAGGAAATGCTGTTTGTTGCTGGGAAGCCTCTGCACTCCGTGGCAGCCCGTCCCAGGAAGGAGTCTGAAATTCACAGGACAGTTCCTAATAGCCTAACTGTGATAATGGACAATTGTTTGCTTGATTTATTAGTAAGAAAAGGGAATTTGTAAGAAAAGAGCATACCTTGGCTCCCGGGTACCCTGAGGAAATGCCTACATTTACCCCTGAATGTGGAAAAAAATCCCAAAGTGACAAATGAGAAAGCAGACAATTGGGTTGACTAAAGAGTGGGTAGGTACTTCTATTGTGTGTGCTATGGATTTTCCTCCTCTTGATTTTCATTGGATAGCTCCTTGCAGGCAGTTTTAAAAAGACTCAAAAAGATGGAGCAGAGAACTTGCACATATGCGATAAACTTACTGCTTTAGGGCTTCAGGAGGTACGCATCCTCTCTTTGAGAGGATTTTATTATTTTAAAATAATTATTTTAAAAAGAGAATGTGTAATGAAAGAAAAGTATCTTTTCTTGATTGATTATTTGTGTGTATGAGTGTTTTTTTTTGGTCTGTGGCCACAGGTACTATTTAAGCACTTTAAAAATATATACACATATCCATTTAAGTCACTGGTAGTTGAATATGCAGATGAACCCCTATGATCCCTCCTGGTTCATTTGAGTGATAAATTCTGTTGTCCGTTCTTTATGATGGTAGGTCATATTCTTAACCACCAATAAATATTGTAAAGTACTTTCTCTGCAGCCGTGCTAACCCAGGGCATCTGTCACTCTGGTTGCTGCTATTAGGAATTATTGGACTGAACCACTGGTGGAGAAAGCAGAGGGGGGTGAGCATGGCAGTTGTGACGCTTTCTGCCCTTTTGTGTATTTTGTATAAAAAAATCCAATCATGCCGCATATTAATTATAAACCAGTATGGGCAAATGCAGGCACCTTGTGCTAGAGGTGGCTTGGAGCAGGAGCCGGGGCTCTGCCAGCCAAGCCCCTCTCAGTTCCCAGGTCAGCAGATCCATCTTGCTGATGCTATACTGTAAATTTATTTCACCTCGGAGAGTAAACAGATATATTGAGCCCCAAGGGTTCATGGGTAGCGTATTTACAAAGGAGCCTCTCTGCCAGCCCGTGCCACCGCTGCTAATGAGAGCGGTCATTAAGTAAATGAGACGCTGCCTTTCGCTGGCTTAGGAGCCCGCACACTGAGGGGAGAAGATATTTAATTGAAACCCGCACACAGGCTTCCCCACATGTGATGCCTGGCAGGCAGCTGCCTGTCCCTCCTCCTCTCCACCCTGCACCCCCCCCATGTAAATTTCATGATTGCTTTCCGTGATGTCATTTTGAAAGAGGACAGACAATAGCTGTGGGGAAAGGTAAGTCAATGTTACGTTCTTTCGCGGACAAAGGCAGATCCCGGGTGCTTGGCTCCCCCTCGGACGGAGGGGGGACAGGGCCGGGCGTGCGAGCAGCTAACTGCCGGGATGAAGGCTTTCTCTGCAGGGGGAGCAGGTCGGGGGCGGCTCTCTAGAGCTGCTCTGTTGGGCCCAGGCGCTCTTCTCCTCCGGGGTCTGCTGGGGCTGGTTTCCTCCCCTCTTGGTCCCTCCCTGCTCTCTCACATGCTTGGCCTCTGAGTCTAGTGGACACGCTGTGGTCTGCCAGAAAAGACATTGGGGTATCTGGTAGCAAGGCGAGAAACTTCATGTGCATTTCTGGAAGAGGAGCAGGTATACCTGCAGCTGTGGGACCGTGGCTGTGACGGAGAGGACGCTGGCTCCGTCAGCAGCAGATCTCCCTGGAATGGGGACTCAGAGTCCACACTTCATGTGTGCCCCCCCCTGCCCCGCACAAGACGCGGAGTGGAGATGGTCATGTGAGCATTTGTCTTTGCGTGTCACGTATCTCTAAAGTTAGGGAGCGACACCTAGGTGAATGTGTCTGTGGGGGAGACGTGCAGGACTGAGTAGCCACTCCTCTTGGTCCCTTCTCAAGATGTGACAGGGTCCCGAGGGCCATGGTGTATGTATGGGTGTAACTGGCTTGTGTATTTAAAACTAAAAACCCTGGTTGGCCGAGCAGTTGGTATGAGCTTTGAGTGACGTGGTGCCCTTGTCTGTGGGTGACATGTCAGGGTGTGGACTTTGTTCTGTCCCCTGGATCACTTCCTTCTTTGTGAGCCAGGAAAGTAGATGAGCCCCGGGCTCTTGTGTGTGTGGGTCCTCACTCGGGAGCCTACCTCCTTTTCCTGTCCCATAGCTGTTCTTGTCTCAGCGTCCATGTCACCAGTGGACACCACTGGCTGGTCAAGTTTGTTTAATTCCTGAAACAAAACACCGGGGAGGTGGCTCTGGAGCAGAAGGAGGGCTGGGTCTCAGCCAGCAGACTGTCCCTGTCCGGGTGCTGATGACAGCAGTTATTATCATTATTCTTTTGGGAGAGGGAGGTGGGAAATGTTGCCTTAGTGGTTTAAAAAAGAAGTCAGAGAACCTGTGAAGGTCTCTGGGGCTAGTGGCTGAGTGAACAAAAGGCAGGCGGGTGTTGGGCAGATCCGAGGAGGTGAGCCCCTGGTGAGGGGTGACAGGTGTGCTTACTCTGGTCCTTGTCACCGGGGCCCCCCTCCCATCGGTCCTGGGCTGTGATGATCACCTCCTTCCGTGTGATCTGTTACTTAATGATAAACAAAAGAGTGGGAGAGCAGGGATTGGAGTTTGTGGCGCAGCAGGGAGGGCGTCCCCACAGGGCAGGATCTGCCAGCTTCCCAGAGTGGTTCGCTGCACAGAGCAGGCCAGCCAGGGCGCAGGCCAAAGCTTGCTTGCAAAGAGGAGGCAGCTGCAGGAACCCTTGGCCCTTGGAGTTGGAGATAGGGGCCCTGCGCAGCACTGGCCCTCCCCGGGGCCACGAGAGCAGGGAACAGAGGCCTTTCCATTTGGAACCACCTGGGCTGAGTTCCCATGGACCGTGGGCCCAGATGTGGGCCTGGGAGCTCATGCAGGTCAAGGAGGGCGCTTCTGACCTGGGGGCCTGTGGGACCCTCAGGATTGCCCTGGTCTAGAGGCAGACCCAAGTACTTGAGACAATATACCTTCTTGGAAGGTTCTGGCAAAGGCAGAGTTCTGGTGCCAGATGGCAGAGAACCTGGATAGAGGTGACCCTATGTGGGTGCAGAGCCTTTGGGGCTGAAAGTTTGCTCTGTCCCTGTTGTCACAGCAGCTTTTACTGAAAAGCCCTGTCAGTTCTCAGAGATGTCAGAGAGGCCTGCAGAGTATGCTGGCCCCTGGCTCATAGGAGCACTGGTTCTGGTTGGAGCTGGGCTCAGCTGTTCTGGGCACTCTCCCTGGTGCTACCCAGAGCCTGGCCCCTCCTTTTCCTACTGCCCTCTTTTGGCCTGGAGTCACCCAGGATGCCCACCAGGACATGGTGACTCTGTGAGAGTGATGGCAGGGGTGGGAGGGGGGGCGGGGGGCTGGAGTGTGTAGGCAGCACAGCTAAGCTGATCTCCCTCTGGATGGGGCCCATGCCTGGCGACGGCCACACCGTTGGGAGTGCTGGTTTGCATGGCCCAGCACTGGGCACACAGCAGGACCAAGTATCTGCAGATGGACACTGTGCAGAGTACTAGCAAGGTCCCCTGGGCCTCCTATGGCGGCCCTGATGGCAGTGGGCACACTGGTGGGGCCGAGCTCCTCCTGGATGGCCTGGGAGTGCCATGTGCCATGGTGAAAGCTCAGCGCCCACCTGGGTGACTGCCTCGGTCAGCACGTGGCCCAGAGTGATGGAGTGACAGGAGGCAGGGACTGGCCCAGGGGCAGGGTGCTGCTGTCACCTGATCGGGCCTGCAGGGCACTGGGCAGCCAGTGGGACGCAGTCAGTCACACAGGCTTGCTAGGAAGACCAACACTGCACCTGCCCCAGCCCTGGAGGATCGGCCAGGTCCTCTTATTGTCGGCTTTTAGCTGTGGAAAGGACCTCGCTCCGGTCCCTGCTCCCAGACAGCCTCCTATGGCTTTCCTGTGAACTCCCTCATGAATAACGGAACAGTTGAGTGTCCACTTTAACGGGAATTTTGTGGTGAGAGTTTATAGAAAAATGGTCTTTAGGAGCTTGCATCATTAGGAGATTAGTCAGGCCCAAAAATGCCATTTCCCGGAGGGGTGAGAGCAGCGGCCCCGGGGCCTTCTGCTCCTAAGACCCCATGGCCATTCTCTCTGGGAACCCTCCAGGGCAACCCAGCCAGAGTGCTGCCGGGTTTGGTGGGGTCTTGAGGCCTTCAGAGGACATTCTGTTTTTCATAAATGCTGAGTTTCATTTCTCCAAATGCTGCTTTAAAAACTCAAAACAAAATGAGAGAGGAACGTTTTTCACTGGAAACGCTTTTGCTCTCGGACTCCGCGGAGCTTGTGTCAGAGAGGACAGAGACAGGACCCCCAAAGGGGAGTGCAGCTCCAGCGCTTCCTTTCCCAGTCAGCCAGCGTAGCTGGCGCCATCCCGCCCTTGCTGGCTCTCATTGTCAGGAACACTTGTGCTTTTCTTGTGCCAAGAGAGGCTTTACCCTTTGCTTCATCCCTTTTCTGTTTTTAAATTTACCCACAAAAGTGCAATGTTATTTTAATCAGACTGATGAAAGTAACTGGAGGATGGCTGTAAGCAGGCCCTGTCAGGACCAGCGCAGCAGTCCGAGTTCGAGGCAGCTGCAGGGGGTTGGGGGGGGGGGGCGGGGGCAACTGGTCTCAGGCCCCTCCTGTCACCCGAGCGCTGCCTCTGCAGCCCCACCTTCAGGGTGTTCTGATAACTGCAGGGGCTTGTTGTTGGCCAGCGTGTGCGGTGTGCTGTGGGGTTGACTTGGGGCCTTGCACTGAGTGGGGCGGGCAGTGATAGGTCCTTGAAGGACTGGCATTCTATGTTGCTTGGGGTGGTGGCGGTGCGAATGTGCTCACGTGGTGACCTAGATGTAGGCACATGTGCCATATGGCCCAAGCTGCTGATGGACCCGCTGCGGAGCTCCCACCCACACTCACGCCTGGCTTCACACCTTGATCATGTTGGACAGCGGTCTGAAGGCTCTGGCAGAAGCCATCTGGGGCCTCTCCTTTTTTCCCATTTTGTTGCCTAAAAGCTGCACATTAGAGGAGCAGCCTGAGCTCCGAGACCGCCCTCCCTGCCCCCGCAGGCTTCTCATCAGACCCAGGGTTGCCCTCCCACATTCTCTCTGCTATGGTGGCTCAGACACTCCTTATGTACAGGTACCTGCTTGACAAGGCCCATGGGGGTCCCTTGGGCTCCCAGACCTTAAACTCACATCAGCCGTGGCTTGGGGAGGCTCGGGGTCATGGTGAGCCAGACCCACAGTTCTGAGGGCCCAGATGCTTCCACATCCCTGTCGTCTTACTGAGTGATGTGTGGCAGCCCTTCAGCCTTTGCACCTGCAGGATTTCTTGAGCCCTGAGAGTAACTGGCTTCAGCCCTGTCCCCTGAGGATGTCCAGGGGCTCCTGTGGTGCTGGCGTGCCCCCTGCGGGTCAGACACAGCGCTCTTCTGGGATGTGCTCAGGCTGCCTTCCCACACAGCCCTCTTGGGAGACGCCCGTGGTCTGTGTCCGGCTTCCTCCAACCCCAAGTGAAGGTCCCCAACCTGCCTCCCAGTGGCGCTTCCTCCCTCTCCCTGCAGCTGAGTTTCCTTCTCCTTCGAGGCCTTGGGGTGGGGGCGGGGGGGGGGGAGAGAGGGGAGCGGACCTCTGCAGCTTCTCTGTGGCCTCAGTGTCTCATCCTTGACCTGCTGTCTTGGAGCTCCGTAGGACACTGACCCCCCTCGCATGTGTCCTGCTCCCTCTGAGCAGCTGCAGGCCTAGGCCTGCCCCCCTGGCCGCGGCTGGTGCAGCTGTCCAGGTTCCCGTGGACGGCCCTGGGCTGGCCACGCCAGGGATGCTTCTCAATGGTGATTTCAGGTAGGAAGGAAATGGAGTCACAAGAAAAGCTACTGACACGCCCTGCGAGGAGTTTCGGTTTTGAGTGTTCCGTCCACTCTGCTCCTTCCTGAGGTTGGTTCTACTGCGTCCTGTGAGTGTGCCATCCGACTGCAGAGCTGCCTCCGGCTCCTCCTGCGTGAGGGCTGATTTCGGCGTGTTCAGCTTTCTGTGTGACCTCATTTTATTCCCACCCTCGCTGTGGCAGTTTGCTGAGGCCCCTAAGGCAGGTTAGCGGTGTGGGTTTCCTCCCCTCACGTGCAACCACCAGGTCTCACAGTTGGTGAGAGCTGTGAGCACGCTGCCTCTGGTCATGCAAGTTCTGCTGCGCCTGCCTTGGAAATGCCATTGAGCTGCCAGGAAAGCTAGAGAGGCTGCTGCCAGGCCCTGCTTCCTCAGAGCGTCAGGAGCGAGGGTTGGGTTTGGTGTGGCTCCTCACAAGCTGCTGGCTCTGGGCTCTGGCCTGCTGTCCAGCTGCAGGTTTGACCCTCGGCTTCTGGTTCAGAACCTGCTGCTGCATGTCTGGTCCCTGCAGACCCCAGATAGGCTCTGTTAGGGGAGCTGGACTCCCAATTCTTCTTATGCTACAGGGTGCACTCTCTGGCCCCGCCCAACCCCTCCTGCCAGGCCCCTTCCCGTCCAGGGTCCCTCTGAGGCCACCCTGGACTGACCGGAGTGTTCCCTGGCATTGCTTGGAGGCTGATCGGCAGTCCATCACTCGGGGCCACTGAGCCCTGGAGCTGGCCCTTGTCTCCCCTAACAGGCCCTGGGGGTGAAGAAGGGAAATGGGGCCATGTGTCCTCTGGAGTTGACAGAGACCTGTGAGGAGGGCCCTGAACCAGCCCTCTGGGTTCCCCACTTGTGGGTGAGGCTGTGCCATGCCAGGCCATCATGCTGCCTTCTCCTCTGTGTACCCCTGGATTGAGACAGGCAATCTGACACGCTTGCTCTGGAGGTTTCTGAGGTCGGTTCAGCCTGGCTGGCCACCACCCTCCTTTCCTAAGCATGGAGTGGCCCAAGTTCTGAGCTTGAGGAGCAGCAGCCACAGACAGAGAGGATGGGTGGGTGGCACTGATGGGGCCCTGAGCTCTGGGGCAATGCAGGGGACATAGCACACGTCTTCCCAGCTCCTGCATGGCCTGCTGCCTGGCTTGGTTAGCGGGGTGGGTCGAGGGAATCGCGGGGAGCCCCCACCCCAATGCCTTCTGCCACTTCCCTTGGGCTCCCCCTGGTTCTCCTAGCCTGTTCTTCCAGCCTTTCTCACTCCTGTCTCCCTGCCCCCCCCCCCCCCCCGCTCCTTTCTGCGGGGAGCTTCTGAGAGCGTCTGGGGTCCCATCAGCCCAGATGTAGGTGGGATTGGGGTCATAGTGGGACTCCACTTGGGGTAGAAGGTTCCCTGTGAAGTCCGTGAGCATCTGCATAGAGCTCCTGGAGCCTGTGTCTGGGACCTGGCTGGGTTGGAGGCCTGGCCTGGGCCACTCAGGCTGGAGCAGCTCGCACAGAGGCCTCTCCCAGGAGGGGCGCCAGCCTCAGGGGGCTGACCAGCTCCGCCCACCACATGGGACCCGCCCTCCCCGCTGGCAGGCTCTGTGGCAGATGCCTGGAGAGCAGCCTGTGATTTGGTTTAGAAAATCATTATTACTGCCGGGCACTTCACTGTTGTTTTTACAGCCTTGGTGAGGTTAAAAGAAATAATAATAATAATAACATAACAAAGACTCAGCCACAGTAACTGACAGCAAAGTGCTATTTGCATTTTTAAGGAACCACTTCTTTGAGACAGCCTGGGTGAAAGGTCACTATTTGCATATAAATGGAAAAGTGTGAGGCTGGAAGTTACATCTGTATTATTTTCTCAGTAGAGAGCTGCTGCTGCCGCGATTAAGGACAGGCTTGCATGTGGCTTTTATTGAATAGAGAAAGTTCCAGTGAGGCTGATTTAGAAGCAAAATAATGAAAGAACCTCGTAGAGCGAAGGGATGTCCCTCCCCTGCTCCCCGTTCTACCTAAACTCAGCAAAAGCAGGTCTGTCTTTGCTCTACTCAGCAAGTCTTCATTTTATTCTCATGGAGTCCCAGCTTAAGAAAAAAGGAAAAAAAGAAAAAGGAGCAAAACTTGCCTCATTCACCCCTGGGTTCTGCTTGTGTTTCCTGTCAAAAGCTGGCGTGTGGGTGGGATGCCAGTGCTACCCCAGGACCCCGCAGCTGTGAACCCAGGTGTGGAGCTGAGAGGGGCCCAGAGGCCGGGGTATGAGGGCTCCCTGTCTGAGAGGCAAGGGCTGCAGGAAAAGCCAGGGTGGGGGGATAGGGGTCAGAGTGGGAGGAGGCAAATATAGGGTCCCTCTGCCTGGGGCCCATGTGTCCAGGGTACCATTGCCACTTCCTTTTTCATGTTGTGGCTGTCAGACTCCTGAGGGACAGCACCACCCAGGAGGCTGCGCAGAGTAGCGTGTCCCAGATTAGGCCAAGCAGGGCATGTTGGAGCCAGCCTCTTGGGCTCCAGGGACAGTCCTGCAGCTGAGAGGGGCCATGCACCTGCAGGGGCTGAGGGTGCCAGCCCCACTGCACCTCTCCTCACAGACCTCTACTGACTGCCCCATCACTGAAATCAGTCCTTATGTCCTTTATTTTTCAAAATATTTTTGAAGCAACCTCAAATTCACAGGAACATTTCAAATGCAGGACAGAGCTGCTTTTCCTGAACCCCTGGAGAGCATGTTTGCCGCAGTCACCCAAAACACCCTGCGCGGGTGGCTCACGGCGGGCTCGGCTGCAGCGCCTGGTGGTTGATCTCACTGGTCTGCATCAGTCTTGACTGTTACACATGAGCAGAGCCAGGACGATGGCCTGGGACAGACACTCGCAGGGCAGAAAGCTGTGGGTGTCTAGCAAGGGGTAAAACTGGGAGAACAAGAACCTTGTCCCCAGGATGACCTCCTCTCCCAGGCACATCACTGGACATACAGTTTGGACCCTGATCTTTCATATCAGGGTTTAGACCTCTGACCTTTTCCTCTAAAGATAACATCGAGGCCTCAGCTGTATTTCAGTTCCAGGCCCAGAAAACAGCAAAACCAGACAAGTGAGCTGGACTGGATAATGACCCCCTGCCCTGGCACCGATGAATCAGTGGAGACCATGACCCTGAAAGAGCTCACCTGGAAAGCTGATGAATACTTTATTAAGACCCTCCCCTGAGACCTCCCCTAAAATTTCTACCTGCAAGAAAGAGAGAAATACACTCAGGACAAGGACCCCATGTGTCCTCTCCCTTCAAGGAGCACCCTGCCCATTTCCCTTCCCTCCCTCCTCCCCTCACCTCTAAGGGACCCATGAGACTTGCAAACAGGGGAGCAGTGGCAGCAGCAGGCAGCTTGTCCAGGCTCACCCCCTGAGCCTGTCTGGAAGCCAGCCAAACTAGGACGACAATTGCACTCCAAACACAAGCCACTCTGCCATTACTTCAGGAACAGCTGACACAAACCCTGCTCAGCACAGCAGTTGGCGGCTAGGAAAGCTACAAACCACATTGCCCCCATTTTCAAAGCCCTAGCATGGAAGCCACACAATACCTCCAAGCTCGGTCCATCCGCAACTGTCTTTCTCTACCCAACTACCATCTTCTCAACAAGTATAATTCTTCTAACCCTTCTCTTCTACCAGCACCCCTAGGACTCCTTTGTCTATGCAGAATTCCCAACAACTTAACTCTCCATTCAGAACCCCTGAGGCTATAGCTCACTCCCAAAACGGAGACGATTGTAACCTGGGATCATTGTACCAACAGGCATCGCTATCCTCAGCGCAACCCAACCAAAGCACAGCCCCACACAGGACAAAAAGGGCCTTTGGCCTAGTCCTGGCAGGGTCATTGGGACAATCTCAGCTGTAGCTCCATGGGGAAGGCTCACCTGCCATGAACACACTCTAACAGAACTCACCAACCCAATAGGAGGAATGTCTCTGTGCCCTGCGGACCACTTAGCCGACTTCCCAGGCCCCTGGGCTCCCTAGCCGATTAGTCCTTGACAACCTGTAACCCTGGTGCCATTCTCAAAGAGCAGGGAGGGGTCTGTGCAGGTATTCACAGACTTGCTGTCCCTCCATCAACACTTCTGGTCTTGTTGGAACTAACATAAAGAAAGTCTATGCACAGGCAGAATGGTTACACGTATGTAACTGACAAAACCAAGATATTGGGCAACCCCTCTTTTCCTGGTGCCCTAATAACATGTGGCTTCTACCTATTTTGGGTCCACTCACCTCAGTGCGTCTCCTCCTCTCAGACATTGCACCGGCCGTGCCCTCCTTTCCTTGCTCCAAAACCGTATACAAACTATTCCAGACACACAGCCAACCCCAACCATGGCCTACAGGACACCCTACCATCACTCTCCAGGTCCCCAACATGCGAACATGGGTCAGGGACATCTCTACACCCCCAATCAGCAGGAGGTGGTTCCAGAAGATAGACCTTCACCCTGATTCCATAAGAATAATTTCTAACAGAGAGAAGAGGAAAATGTTAGTACCATGGGGCAATATGATCATTAAAGGTCATTTGTAAGCTTCCTGCCTCAGGAGAGCACAGGCCAAGAGGGACTTGATGGAACCAGGTGTCAGAGCGTATAAGGAAGGGCACCTCTCCTGGAGGCACCTGGTCGCACACCTGTGCTCCATCTGATCCCCAGCCCGCCAGCTCAGCTCGACCCACTGATGACAGGGCTTCCCGCCAGTGGCTGCATAGGAGGTGGAGCTCCAGCCCCTGGGGCTGCCAGTATCGCCCTGTGTGCCCTTGGCTCGGGGCTGTGCAGCCCTTCCCTTTGGGCATCCCAGTCCCCAGCCCTTTCCTTAAATAAATTCCATTTTCTTTATCCACCATCCGAGATGCTCTGTAGCCTGCCCACATACCACCACATTAACCTTTCAATGACCTTCACCCTCCTGAAGAGTGCTGGTCAGCTTTTGGTAGAACTTCTTGGCTGTCCCCAAGACTGGAGACCCTGGGCATGGGGCCCTGTGACCTGGCCCTGATGACTCTGCTTTGGTCAGATGGTGCAGTCCTATAGCTCCTGACGCAGGGACAGATTTTTTTCTTTGCACCTGATAAGTATTTGGCAGGAATGTACTTTGAAACTATGGAGATGCCTCGTCCTCACTTAACTACCAATTTATTCATTTTATTGATCTCTGAGTAGATGCGACTGGTTTTACCCAGCGGGTTAGACTCATTAAGTTGATGCGCAAATTGTCCCTGCTGACCAGTGGAAGCCACTGGTGCGGGCCTGGACCCTCTGCTGCATCCCCACTGGAGTGAGTGCTTCGGCGGTCTTGGCACATCCAGAGCCTCGCCCATCACTGCACGGACCACCGCATTGCATCCTCCAGAAGGAAAGCCGTGCGACCTGCGGTCCTCCCCACGGGCCCCAAGCCCCGACACTTCTGTGGGGTCACCGTTTCTGGATTGCTGTGCACACGGAGCCCAGCGCCGGTGTTCCTGCTCTCTGTCTGAGGCTCACACACCCTACCACTAGCAGCACTGCATTCCTTCTCTTCACCAAGCATAGCTCAGTGGCATCTTAAAAAAATAACTGACTGATGGATTTTAGAGATGCAGGAAGGAGAGAGACATCTATTTGCTGCTCCACTTGTTTATGTGCTCATTGTATGTCTCCTGGCCAGCCACACCTCTGCATGTTGGGACAACACTCTAACCAACTGAGGCGAGGCCTGTGGTATTTTGTTTCATCTATTCAGCAGTTGACGGGCATTTGGGCTGTTCCCGCTTTTTGGCTGGGATGTAAAGAATCGTTGTGTCCAAGGCTTTGTGTGGATGTATGTTTGCATCTCTCTTGGGTCTTTACCTAGGGGTGGAATTGTTGGGTCATATAGTGACTCTATGCTTGATATATATATAATTTAAAAATATATTTTATTGATTTTTTACAGAGAGGAAGGGAGAGGGATAGAGAGTTAGAAACATCGATGAGAGAGAAGCATTGATCAGCTGCCTCCTGCACACCCCGTACTGGGGATGTGCCCGCAACCAAGGTACATGCCCTTGACCGGAATCGAACCTGGGACCCTTCAGTCCCTAGGCCGACACTCTATCCAGTGAGCCAAACTGGCTAGGGCTTGATATATATTTTTAAAGTTGTGTAAAGAAACCTTTTTTTTAACGATACACTCTAATTTTTAAAATTTATTTTAAAAAATATGTTTTTATTGAGTTTTTAGAGCGAGAAGAAGGGCTAGAGAGAAACGTTGATAAGAGAGAACCATCCATCAGCTGCCTCCTGCATGCCCCCTAGTGGGGATTGAGCCTGCCACGTGAGCATGTGCTCTGCTGGGAATCCAACTGTGACTTCTTGGTGCACGGGACGTTGCTCAACCCCTGAGACCCGCTGGCTGAGCTGTGCCCTTTTCATTCCTGCCAGCAATGTGTCTGTGTTCCAGCTTCTCCGTATTCTCTCCAACACTTGTTATTGTGTGAGATTTAAAAGAATTATAGCCACTTTAGTGAGTTTGTGGTTTTAATTGGCATTTCCCTAACGACTAGATGTTGAGCTTCTTTTCATGTGTATATTGGCATTCATATGTTGTCTTTAGACAAGTGTCTATTCAAACTGGGTGGTCTAGTAATTATGGCATTGTAAGCCTTCTTTATGTGTTCTGAATACCAGTCCCTTATCAGATATATGATTTGTAAATATTTCCCCCCCAGTTTATGGGTTGTCTTTTCATCTTATTGATGGTGTTTGATGTGCAAAAGTTTTAAACTTTGATGCAGTCCAATTTAGTCACTTTTTCCTTTTATTACTTGTCCTATTGGTGTCATATCTGAGAGACCATTGTCTAAGTCAGAGTCAGGAAGGCGTGCCCCTGTGCTTTCTAAGACTTTAGCTCTTGCATTGAGAGCTGTGATCCACTGTGAGTTAACTTTTGCATGTGATGTGAGAGCGACCAGCTTCGTTGTTGACAATCCTGTGCTCCTTGAATTGCCATGTACATTTTAGAATCAGTCAATTTTGGTGAACAAAACAGCTGGAGAGACAGAAGTTGCTAGATTGTGATGAGACTCAGGATGTAACTGTGGCAGGATTTGGGGCCCAAGACAATGCTGGTGCCCTGCTTGAGGAGCGGGGAGAGGAAAGCTCAGTCCTATGAAGAGCAGATGTTAAGAGCAGGGACCAGAGTCGGAAGAGGGGTCAATGGGATGGCCAGTGGCCAGAAGGACCTGCAGGCAGTGGGGGAGAGGCTTGGGGTCAGGGGTGCACCATGGGGATGTGACGTGGCTGTGATTGGTGACCCCTCAGGGGTTGTGCTCTGGTGGAAGGCTGTGGGTGGAGGCCACTGTGGTGGGGAGTGAGGAGCAGAGTTAGCCAGTTTGGGTCCCTTAAGAAATGTGGTTGTGATGGGGGTGAGGGGGAGGCTGCTGGCTGTGGAGCCCACAGGGATGGTCATTTTAACCTCAAGTTTGTTGAAGAGTTGAAAAGCCCCGGGAAGGCTCCAGTTGAGAAGCCTGTGAGGTGCCCCTGGGACCCTTTATTCCATATTGGGAAGGAGGGGCATCAGGCCCACGTGGAGAGGTTGGCTCAGCCAGGATGTCAGGAACATAGGGGGACCAAGGAGGGCTGGGCTGAGGTCTCCCGAGACCATCTCTCATGCTTGGAGCCCAGGGCTGTGCTGCTGTTTGTCAGAAACTGTCCTGGGCCTGGCAGGCTGGCCCTGGGGCTTCTGAGCTGGACGGTGGCTGCCATCAGGAGAGGGCTGGCTGGGCTTGGGCAGGAAGTCGCCCTGCTCACAGACCCACCACCCTGGCAGCAGACCCTGGTCACTGCTCTGAGCTTGTTTGCCAGCCAGAGTCTCATGGTAGAAGTGAGTTTGGGGCCTCTGTGGGGACAGATACTGGGCAGTGTGAATAGACAGGGCACATGGTGCCCGGTCCCAGAGGGGTCACAGCCAGCACCTCCTCCTCACCACCTGCCCCCAAGCGGCCTGATTGCTGTTTGAATCCATGCACAGGGATTCGGATGAGCTGATTAGACACCTAAGAGCTCACAGGCAGCTCGTCCAGAGGACAGCCTACTCTTCCCTTCAGATTCCCCATAACAGGCTGTGCCATCCTCACGTGTCTACTGTGCACCGACCCCAGGAGGGCATGTTCCACATGAGCTCTCAATCCCCAGACCTCCCTCCCCCTCACATGGTGGGTGGGAAAGGGGACATGCAGGTCAGAGGTGGAAGCAGCTCTGCCCCTTTGTCCCATGTGTCCAGAGCAGGTGACCCCTGCAAGGCACATCCTGCTGGGGCCCCAGCAGGGCCGCCCTCCAGCCTGAGGACTCTGAGTTGGGCGGGTGGGGGCTTTGTGTGCTGCCTCCATGTGTCAGACAGGAGGCGTCCGGTCTGCAATGTGGCCGGGCCATGGGCAGGTCCTGGGGGGCCTAGCCCAGGAGAAGTGCTGTCTCCTAGCAGTGACGATAGTTTACTGCCAAAATCTTCCCAGGAAGAGGAAGGACTCACATCAGGGGAGAACTGGTTCGTGATGAGGGTCTGGTCCCGGGGCTGCACCCTGTTTGACGCCGAGTCCCAGGGGTGTGAGCTCCAGGTTGCTGAGGTGCTGCCCTGCTCCTGTGCCCTGCTCCTGTGCCCAGACGCTCTTTACCCCGTGCTTTCCCTGCGCAGGTGTGGGGAGCACAGGGAGCGAGGCCAGGTGGTGTGGGAAGCACCTGTGAGCTGGTTGTCTCCCATCAAACAGAAAAACAGAGTTCCCTCCATGAGATTTGCTCTGCTCACTGGCTGGGCTCCTCTGGGAAGCAGGAGGGACCTCGAGGGGTCGCACAGGGGTGGGGCACGCCTAGGGCCCCTGCTGATGCCAAGAGGGGAAACAGTCCTGCCTGCAGCACAGACCTTACTCAGACTCTTATGCTCTCCCCTCCAGCTGCCACGACACACGCCTTAGTCACCTCACACATTTACATGTGTCATGGAGACAAGAAATGTCGCTGGAGCCTGGCACGTCAGCCAGTGCACAGGTGGCTGTGGCATCTCCTGACCGGGAGGCGTGTGTGGAGAACGAACCCGATGCACTCTCACCTCTGCCCTCAGGTGTCAGACACATCCTATGACTGGCTGACTCACCCGCATATCCTTCATCCCTTCCAGGTGTGAGTCTGTCTGCGCCCACTTTGCAGCCTCCGCCTGTTCATTCAGGGCCTGTGTGGCTCCCACACACGTCTCCCAACACACCTGCGGTGGGTTTGGAAATCTGAATGCCGGCAGGTGGGCCTGTCCCCATTTTGGGTGTGCTGGTGACTGGTGAGGACCTGGGAGCCAGGAGTCACAGCCCACACCTCTCTGGTCGAGGCCAGTCCTCCCAGGGATCCCCAGCAGGTGACCCCTGGCTCAGTGAGGCAGGCACATGGTAGGTACCAAACCAGTCTTTTGAAGACCTTACATTAGGCATCACCTTGACAACCAGTCTGCATCTCTCAGTGTTGTGCTCCTGGAGGTCACAGGAGGCCCTTTGAAAGTCTGGAGGTGTTTCCAGACATGTGAACACTGTGGGAAGGAGCCATAAGGGTGTTGGGGCAGGAGCGGTGAACTTCTAGACAGACCTGCTAAGTGTGCAGGGCCGATGGGTGTCAGAGCTGTGGGCCCCACCACTTCCAGCAGAGTCCAAGCTGCCTTCAGGGAGCAGCAGAGAGCAGAACTCAGGCATTTTCATTTCCTGTTTTTATTGTTGGTTACTGATGGCCTTTCTTTGAAACGCTGCTGCCGGTGTGGAAAGCTAGTTGTCATGGAAACAGAGTGCCACAGGGAATAGGCACACAAGGCCGTTCTTTGTCCCGTCCAGCTGAGCAGAACCATCCAGCTGAGCCAAGTTTCTGTGAGGAATTAAACCTAACTGGGCTCCTCGCAGAGAAAAGGTGCTGGGTGCTGGGAGCCAGGCCGAGGGGAGCAGGGTCCCCTCAGTGACGCGCCAGCCACAGCTGGAAGCCCCAGTGTGTCCTGTAACCCCGATGCGGTACAGGGTGTCCCCATCAGCAGTGATGTTCCTCCACGAGCCTGGCGTATCTTTCAGTGGATCTAGGAAGGGGCTGTTGATGGCTGTGCAGACGTGACCCACATTGCTCAGCTTCTGTCCTTGGGACGCACAGCTGCATTCATTGTTTCCTTTTTCTGGCCCTCAGAAAATGAGTTCCGGGGTGAGCTGCTGAGCCAGAGGTGGACACACGGAGACAAGGCCAGCAACTGCAGTACTTCAAGGCTTCTGGACGGACGCGGCAAGGTGAGGCACTCAGAGGGCCACCTGCCCTGCCCTGGTTCTAGGCAGACAAAGCTCTCCCCTCCAGGCCTGGAGCAGCACAGGTGACGTTTGTCTAGTCATCAGTCTATATTAGGCAAAGGACCGGTGGGGCTAGGGGCACTTTAAATAAAGGGAGAAGAGTGGCCGAATAGAGCAAATCCACAGGTGACAGTAGTCTCACTTGGGCCAGGTCCCTGTTCCGAGGCCCCATTGCATCGGGCTCCCTGATGTCCTCAGCCACTGCTGCCATTCTCCCCTCTGTACCCTGGGCAGGCTGAGAATCCCTAGGGACTTGTGAGGTGTGCTTCCTCGTTTATTTCTATCTCCCCAGGTGGAGGCAGATGGGTGGCGGTGGCTCAGGTGCCCTCCATGTTACTGCTCCCTAGCCCAGGACATCCTGTGTGCTGGCAGCCATGCCATGCCTCTAATTCTAGAACTTTCCGCGATGTTCTCTAGGTAAAGCAGGGTCCCCAGGGTCAGGTGACCCTCAGGGATGAAAGTGCAAGTGACAGCAGGCTTGGTGGGCCTCCCTTCCCAGATCTCAGATTCTGATCTCATTGTCTTGACACAAAGACACTTTCTGACAAGGCTCCAAACCATGACCCAAGGTTTGGCCACCAAGATGAAACTGCCCAGAGTGTAGGTGGCCAGGGCTACAACATTTTGGGTGACAACCTCCTCTGAGGGTGCTGGTAGTTTGCTCTCAAAGCCCAACATCTTTCTTTCCAATCTGGTGACTGGACTGGGCACTTTCATGGGTCTGTCCTAGCACCTCCATCCACACCTTCCTTCCTGTGGGGTGACTGGTGCCATCTGGAGCCTGAGGCCAAAAGAAAAGGCAGTGACACCAACTCTGCCTTTATTTAAATTTTGATCATGGATTTCCTGCATTGATTTCAATGTGTTAAAATACTGCATTAAAATATTGTTTAATCTTGATCACTGAGTTTTTGTTTCCCCTTTAAATTTGCACCCGGGTGATAGCCTTACTTGCATCGCCCCATCCTAGCCCTGAGCAGCTAAATAGAGATCACGTGACCAGAAAAGTGACAGCAGTCTCAGAGGCATTGCGGGTCCAGGCATCCACAATAAAACAGATATCAAAAGACAATGAGTCATACACATTTTTCTTTTTCTTTTTGGTCAGAATGCACACATTTATTGATTAAGTTCGCTGTTTTATATAGGCATGGCTCATGGCCCATAAAAGACAATTACAATAGTAACATCAAAAATCATTAATCACAGATCACCATAACAAATATATCAATAGTGAAAAAGTTTGAAACATCATGAGAACTGCTGAAACGTGACACAGAGACATGCAGTGAGCAAACACTGCAGGGAAAATGGCGCTGATAGACTTTCCCATGCAGGGTTGCCACAGGCCTTCCACATGCAGGAACTCAGGGTCTGTGAAGCACCATAGAAGGAGGCCCGCCTGGACTTGATCTGAGGCTGAGGGCCTGGAGACGTGCCCTACGGGTGTTGGAGCTGTGAGGGATGGCAGGAAGCTGCTGCCACTGTGGCTCTGGCCTGAGGAGCTCATGGGGTGGGACCTGCTGTGCACTAGTCTGTGGGCCACGCTCGGTTCTCTGGCAGCATCAGCTGTTACAAGAGAGACTTGTCCCTCTACCTCGGCAGGTAGACCCTGAATTGCTGTTTTGATCCGAGGATGTGCAGTGAAAGGGTCGGTTTCCAGCACTGTGGGCTGAGGAGGCTGCAGCATAGACGTGCTGGCCTTGGAACAGCAGAGCACCAAGTGGCAAAGCAGGACTGGCCTCAGGCAGGAGGTGGGTGAGGGCGAGGAACAGCTCAGTGCCCGGAGGGCAGTGGAACCCTCTGTGGGAGGTGTGCACAGTCTGACCCTGGCTTCAGCACTAGGCATGTGGACAGCTCCCAGGTGGGCTGGGCAGGGGCCCTTAGACAAGATTAGGTGGTTGTGTGTTTAGGGGAAGTGCTGGCTGGTGTGTGTGTGTGTGTGTGTGTGTGTGTGTGAGCACTTGCTTATTTAATTTAATTTATTATTATTTAAAAAATATTTTTTATTTATTTCAGAGAGGAAAGGTGAGAGAGAGATAGAAACATCAATGATGAGAAAGAATTATTGATCAGCTGCCTCCTGTACGCCCCCTACTGGGAATTGTGCCCACAACCCAGGCATGTGCCCTTGACTGGAATTGAACCCAGGACCCCTTCAGTCTGCAGACCAAATGCTCTATCCACTGAGTCAAACCAGCTAGGGCTGTGTGTGTGTGTGTGTGTGTGTGTGTGTGTGTGTGTGTTTAAACCTAAGGAGAAAAGGTGCAGGCATTGATTGTAGGTCCTTATACCTCTTCTTGACCTTGAAGAATGACACAGTGCTATTCAGTGGATGACTAGAGATATGCTATGGAGAAGGTGGATTGCATGACGCCCAGGCAGGCTTTCTCCCTGCCACCCTGCCTGGGACTCCTGAGGAGAGAGGGAGGTACCTGTTTTCTACCTCTGGGCAGGTACAAATTCCATTTATGGTGGAGTTTTAAAGAGAGAGACTCAGATATGGCTGCTCTATCAGGGTGTCATTATGTAGCTATACATTTTAACTTGGGGTTGGAGTGAGCCATGACCCCATGCTTGAAGATGTCAGGAGAACCCTTCCCAAGACACATGTTCAATAATACTCCATGGCTGTCTTTTTTGCAACCCAAAACAGAGGCGGGTGTCTTCAGCTGCCAGGAGGTCGGACAATGGGTGGAGTGTCCGGAGAATGTCAGACATGTAGTGGGACTCCCCAAGGGAGACAGAGCTGTCACTGCAGGGAACCAGGGGAGCTGTGACGCCAGCCATCAAGGTTGCAGGGGGGTGGGTGAGGGGTTTAGCCTCAGAGATCAGAGGATGGGGAGCTGGTAGTGCGTGAGGGCTCTGGAGGTGCAGGAACTGCCCATTTGTGAAGCAGAGGCTGCTCAGGGCCACCCGTCCACACAGGTGCACACTCAGAGAAAAGGGAAGCCGGGAGGAGTTCAGGAAGGGTAGCTCTGAAGGGTTCCAGGGAGAAGAGCAAGGAATGTACCTGAAGGCTGCCCTTAGTCCTGAGATGGAGCTGCTGCCGGGTGGGTGTGGTGCCAGCCACAGTGCTCGTTCCCGCAGGCGCGGCCCTCAGCTGAGCCCAGAACCAGTCCAGACCCCCACCCTCCCCTGGAGAAAGGGGACACTGGGCAGATCTTTTGGAGCCCATAGGGCAGGTGATGGCCAGTTCCTGGCCACCTCCAGTATGTCCCTCTGCCCTCCTCACCCCATCTTTCAGGCAGGGCTGCCTATGGTCTCCTGGGAGTCAGTGGATGCTCCCCTCTCTTCCTCTAGGTCTGTTCCAGAGACATTAGAATGCATATGATCTTGTGGCTTCAAAAATAGTCCTAAGCTTTGCAGCTGTTGGAGCGAATTCCAAATAAAATGAAACACTCACCTGCCTCCTGCTGCATCCCAGGGCCAGTGAACATCCCTGAGACCCCTGGAACCCGCCAGCCCGAGGCCCAGGTGTGTGCTCAGCCACCTTCCCCAGTTGTCTGTCCATCCGTCTATCCTTACACAATATGTTCTGAGCAGAGAGAGGCCACAGCACCTGGAAACAGGAATGAAGGAGCTTATCTCAGATGGAACTGAGGGCTGTGAGGGCGGAGTGGGAGGGAGCAAGGCCTGACTGTTGAGAGGATCTGACACTTATGGGTGCTCCTTGCTCCCCAGCTCTGAGCACCTCCCACCCTGAGGCAGCCTACATGTTCTCAGGTTTTCATTGACTCACTGAGCCTCCCTCCCCACCAAGGTCCCGAATCTGAGCAGCCCCTGAGCAATCTCTCCCCTGACACTCCTTCCCTAGAGTGAAGGATCCTCGGGCTGGCAGGCAGGTTGTCTGAGGCTCCTCAGGGCTGGGCCTCAGCTGTCTGTGCAGAAGGGCAGGGAGGCTCCTCAGCTGTGAAGGCCTGGGAAGAATGGAGAAGAAAGGAGTGAAAGAGAGGGAGAGAAGCGATAGACGGGGTGGGGCTAGGGACTAGGGGGAGGGAGGGGGAAGGGCACCTCCAGAGACCACCCTAGAGTCCCTGAACTTGGGGGGTGGACAGACCTGGCCTCTGGGATAAAAGTGGAGATGCACAAAGCCTGTGGGCCATGTGGACTGGACCCTCCTGGATACAGAGTGCCCTTCCCTGTCTGCTTTGTCACTGGCTGGGCCCGAGCGCTTTGCTCACCTCCGTGGCCCCAGAGTCCAGATGAGGTTTGGAGGCTGCTGACCACATGGGCTTGTTTGGTTCCCAGTTTGTAAATATTCAACCCAGGCAACCCGGTTTGGGCAACGGCAATATGCAGATGGTTGGACAAGGGCTGGTCTCTGTGGCATGTGGCTGTGAGAGCCACCTGTGCTTTGGTCACACGCCGAGTGGACAGCAGGGAGAGCCACATGATGACGTGGGTCCTGAGGCGACGCAGGACAGGATCACCTTCTCTGGTTCGCAGATGTGGCAACACCGGTGCGCCTGCATCTGTAAATTACTCCCCCCCTGCCCAGTTTTCCTTTTGAAGGCAGAACTAGTGAAATATTAATGAGAGCTTGGAGCCGTTTAAGGAGCATGGGACGTGGGAGAGGCTCCTGTGGCAGAACGAGCTGGAGTTACAGAAACACAGGCAGGTTCTGAGGGGCTCCTGTGCCCGGGAGAGTGGCTACAGGAGGCTCAGCTGTGCCAAGGGGCCTTCCCCCTTAAGGGGAGAGGCTGTCTAGTTATCTGTGGGCAGCTCCAAAACAGAAACTTGATGGATTTGTGCTTGGAACAAGTGAAGGGTTTTTAAATAATAAATGAATGAAAAATGGGGACGTGTCTCCTTGCCTTTGTGGAGTGGGGGCTGCTGGGTGTGCTGGCTCCACCTGGGACGGGAGCGGCACCCTCAGCCGGAGGCACTCTGGGAGCCCTGGAGCTCACTGGGGTCATCACAGCCTTGCCCGGTGCTTCCGAGGAGCCAGGACCACTTCCAAACAGCTCAGAAAGCAGCCTTGGCTGCCATTTCCCCAATTCACTCTCACATTAAAGAGCCAACTCATCTTTCCTCCTGTAATTCAGTTTTTTTTCCCTTTTAAAATCAAAGCCACATGCCCCGAGGAGAACTCACTGATCGACCATCCGATACAGAGGCCACAGCTGTTAGCTCGGCACAGGGCTTGCAACCGTTTGAGGCAGTGTCCACGACCCACCCCTGCCACCTTCTCTGTTCTCTGTTCTTTGAATAATTTATCTGCAGGAAATCCAAATTACCCAGGCACACTTTAACCTAGCAGGGTGCTTGCCAACTTCCTTGGGAAACATCACAAAAAAGAGCGATAGATTGCATTTCAGCTGCAAGCAGGCGCCTGGCAGTCAGGCGTCAGCGTCGGTGCGTCCTGCCTGGCGGGCCCTGCAGCCCGCAGTGCATTTGAAGGCTTGTAGGGTAATGAAGCCCCTGGACACCTGCTCCTCTTTTCACTCCCATTGTGAGCCGCTGGTCCGCAGGGAGCCTCCAACGTGGAAAGTGCAGCCCCCAACTCCTGCTGCTGGACAGTTGCACTCAGCGCACGGCCCACGCCCGCCCTGCATAGTCACCCCAGGTTTTGGTTTTTCCTCCTTAACAAATCACATACATAACCTTATGTTAGTACCGCTTGTGGGGAGCTTCCCTCTGTAAAATTCATCTCACTACTTGGGGGATCCCTCCCAAGTAGTGAGATGTCTTCCCAGGGGCTACTCCAGACATTGCTCCCACTGCCTTGGCTCCCTCTCTCCTGACACGTCTTCCCCACTGTCCACTGTCCCCCTGGCAGCCTTAATGGTGGCCTGAGACAGGTGGGGCTGCTTCCTCCTTTTCCTGACCATGGTGAGTGGTGAGGCCCGCTCTCCTGGAGCCTCCTGGGTGTGGGTACCGGGCAGAGGCCGCTCTTTTTTGGAGACACACAGCATGTCGAGGCTCCTGCCCAATGCCCTACCTCTTCGTTGCCTGCTGCCCAGATGTGTCATGAGTGACACAGGCCAAGGATCCGTCTGATGACCTGTAGCCCCTGGGGCTCTCCCAGGACTCCTTGGAGGACAGTGTGGGAGTGTCCCCCACCGAAGTGGATCAGAGGTGGGGACTGGGGGGCATCACTAATGGGCTCCGGTGGGGTCTAGACCAGTGGTTGCCAACCGGTGGTCCGCGGATCACTGGTGGTCTGTGAGGTCTGAAAGGTTGGCGACCACTGGTCTAGACTGTGTCTTGTCCCCTCGCAGGTGCCACTCAGCCTCTCCTGGAAGAAGTGGCATCGGGTAGGGCTGGTGGGTCTGGCGAGCTGACCCGTTGGCCTCTTTATTCACACCCCAGCCTGGCTCTCATGGACATGGCCTCCGCCTCTGGGCAGGCCACACAGCCTGGTGGCCGTGGGCATATGGCAGGTGGCTGCTCACGCAGATGTGCTCTGAGACCAGGAGACATGCAAGGTTTCTCAGAGTTACTACAGAACAAACATCTCATTTACAGTCTTCATATCAATCATTGTTGAAATGATAGTGTTCTGGGTAGATTGGGCTAAGTTTAGTATTAGCATTAGTTTTAGCTATTTTTTTCACATTGTCGATGTGGCTATTAGAATGCGCACAGAGATGTGTCTCTAGTCCCCGCTGTAGTCTCCAGGGTGGGGTGTGCTGAGCAGCCTCTAGGAACACACGCAGGGGTGACCTGCTCCACGTTAGGGATGGTCCCTGAGCTCAGGCCACCTGTTCTTGGACTGTTCCTGGGACAGCACACAGTGAAGCTCAAAGCTGTCCCACCTCTGGACGCTTCCTGGATAGTCCATCCGGGTCCTGGCCACCTGTTTCTGACTGGACGACCTTCACCTTAGCTCCCGCAGGAAGCTGGGCACGGGGGCACAGTGGGGTGGAGTCTGCGCCAGTGAACTGCCCTGGTACCTGAGCCCCTGGCCCTGTGAGAGTGGGTGGAGCAGGACCCGCCCTCCTCAGGTGTGAACCTGCGGTTGGGATGGGGCAGGCTCAGGGGATGGGAGGACCCAGGGACGGAGGTGTGGGAGTGGGGGCGGGGAGGGGGTGCTGCTGCTCCAGATCCCAGGTCTTTCCTGCCCTGGGAACCATTCCTTGGATTCGGTGTCGCAGACCTGCCTTCACCAGCAAAGCTGGGGCTGGAAAGCACTCAGGCAGGTCCGGCAGCCCTGTCTTCCCCTGAACATGACAGCTGCTTCTCCTTGCAGATGAGCTTAGAGAATGAGGAGATGCGCGCTCGCACCAGATCCAAGGCCCTGCGAGGTGAGTGCCGCCTCCCCGTCCATCCCGGCACCCACAGCTGGCTCTGTCCGAGTCCCAGACCAAGGCTGTGGATGCCACTTCCCCACAGGAGAACGGCCCACACCGATGCCCGCCTGCCTGCTCCTCCCTGGCTGGGGCCTGGGTCTAAGGCCTCTGGTGGCCTCAGGGGGCTGTGGGCACTGCGGAGCTCTCCCAGACAGAGTGCCGGGTGAGGTGCCAGGCAGATGCAGCTCCACAGGGTGTTCTTGGCACAGTTAGAGAGGAGGTGCCCACTGGCTCTGAGGGCCCAGGAGCCTGTGTTGGGTGGGGGCGCTTGTCCCTCCAAAGCCACCAGCCTTCCCAGGTTGGACTTAAGGCACACTAGCAGGTCAGGAGGAGGTGCCACAGGGTGGCCACCATGCCCCCATTGTGCCCGTTTAATGCTGACTCCATGTGCTTCCTGTCTCTCACCAGCAACCCTGGAGCCCACAGGTGCCGAGCTCAGGTAAGAGGACTCCCTGCTAGCGCTGAGCGTGTTGCGCCCATGACCCTGCACTTCCTAATGTTCCCCACCGGGCTCCTGGGATTGACCAACTGCACCTCTGGCCCAGTTCCCTGATGAGGCCCCTCTCTCCTTGGCACGTGTCAGCTGTCACCCCCCGCCCTCCACCTCTGCCCTGGCCCCACCACACAGCCACCTCATGGCAGGGGCATAGCCTGTGCACATTGGCCACCACTGGCAGGGCTGTCACAGGGTCTCCCGCAGTTGTGAGGGCTGTCTTGGTGGGGTCACAAGGGCTCTGTGTCGGACGGTCTGAGGTCCATTTGGCCAGAGATGGAACAGGCTTCCAGGGCTCAAGGCTTCCACTGACCGGAAAATTCAGGCCGTGTGTTGGGGTCTCGCGTGGCAGAGTCTGCGACTGCAGATGCTGGCCACACCGCCAGGGGCCGAGCCCTGAGGAGGAGTAGGGGGGACAGCCCACTGCAACGAGTGCGAGTGGGAGCCCGAGGGTCAGGCCCCTCCCGGAGGCTGAAGGCTGAGGTGCCCTCACCTGCTGGCTTCTGTCCTGGGTGTGGCCAAAGCCTTTGGGATGGGGATGGCCAGAAGGAAACCCACCCCAATGCCTGTGTGCCTATCTACCCAGTACCCCTTCCCACACTGCCTGCCCAGCACCCCTCCCCACACTGCCTGCCCAGCACCCCTTCTCACACTGCCTGCCCAGCACCCCTCCCCACACTGCCTGCCCAGCACCCCTCCCCACACTGCCTGCCCAGCACCCCTTCCCACACTGCCTGCCCAGCAACCCTTCCCACACTGCCTGCCCAGCACCCCTTCCCACACTGCCTGCCCAGCAACCCTTCCCACACTGCCTGCCCAGCACCCCTTCCCACACTGCCTGCCCAGCACCCCTTCCCACACTGCCTGCCCAGCACCCCTTCCCACACTGCCTGCAGACGGGCTCTTTCCGGGGTCTGGGACAATGGTCTCAGACAGAGTCCCAGGGGGTGGTGTCTAGTGACCGGCAAAGAAACTGGCCCCAGGCCCTGCTTCTCTGAGGAGGGCAGTGCCAAGGCGTTCTGGCTCAGAATACAAGGGAAGAAGGGGAGGTGCTGCTTGCTGAAGGTCCCCAATATGCCATGTGGGCATTGGGTACCCCATTTAATCTCCACAAATTCCCTGTGAGGCAGTCTGCATGCGGCGCATCCTTGGAGGGTGGAGGGCCTCTGCCCAGCAGCTCTGGTGCTGGGGCAGCACCGTGCCCGGCTCCACGGGCGCTGGTGGGTGTGCCACGCCTCGAAATGCCATGCTGAGGCGCCGGGGCGACCAGCACACCCGATGGAAGTCTCTGTGAGCTTCCAGACTCCCAGCTGGAGACAGAACATGCCCTTCCTGAGGCTGATGGCCTTTCTGCAGAATGCCTGCTCCACCTCGCTGGCCCTCCATGCACTCTCACTAGATGGAGGATCAACTGGGGCCAGGACCACTTTATTCTTCTCTAAGTGGTTGCTGAGCAGTTGGCTGCTGCCAACCAGGAGAACTGGAGGACCCCAAAGTGTCCCAGAGTCCCCCGAGCTCAGGGCTCTAACTTGGTTTCGGAAGGGAAGGGGCGTGGGCGGGAGGCAGGAGGCACAGAGCCTGGGCGTGGGCAGGCTCCCCGCTGGCTGTCTGTACCGTCTGGATGTCAGGGATCCGCTTGGAAGCTGTGCCTGCTGGTGTCATTGTGAGTGGGAACCGGAGGGTGAGAGGGATAAAGCTTTCCAGCCAAAAGAGCAGAACCACATGCTCTGCAGCTCAAAGCACAGTCTGGGGTCAAGATTGAGAGGGTGAGGGGGGGCGGCAGGCAGACCAGGCGCCCTGAGAGAGGCCGCGGGACCCCCGAGGCCCTGAGCACAGGCGCAGAAGCTTCTGAGAGCTTCCTGGCCGGCCTGTGTGATGTTCACCTGGGGATATCCTGGCTTCCGCTTTGGTAACGGCAATTAATTCTGCCAATAGATGAAGTTATGAAGAACTTAGAAAAGCAAACAAAAAGGGTTGGATATTCTCTTGAAGAGAAAATGACTCAAATAGATTTGCTTTGAAACACCCTAAGAGAAGACCCAGCCAGGTGAGTGAGGCTCTGTGAGCGCCGGGCTTTCCAGTTTCGTTAGTCAGACAGGTGCCCGTGGACTTGGTCGCAGACACCCATCTAGTTTCCTACGGAGAAGCAGGGTAGACTGGGCGCCCAGCGTTCTACCAATAGTGTCTCCAGCTGCTCTTCAGGTTCCCGAGAACCGACATTAGCAAAGCGGAGCGGACTGCACCAAGGCGTCACACAGCTGCCGTGGCCATGAGCTGCACGCGGGGATCTGACCAATGGCCACAAACAGCGCTCTGTACACGTCGCCCACAGTGGGCACATTTGCACCACGGGCTGACGGGTAGCAAGCTAGAACACCCCCCCCCCCCCCACAAGCAGACAGGCGCTCGTCCTGGTGGGACGCCCACTGTGGGTACTGACACAGGGAGAGCTGTGGTGTGCGAGGAGCACTGTGAGGTTAGAGAGGCTTAGGGTTCATTCTGTGGGTGAGGACGTGGGCCCCATCGCCCCAGAGCTCCGTGTCACCTGCACCCCAGCTGTCCCTTCACCAGCTCAAGCATGGCTCTGGCGTCTGGGTGGTAGCCCAGGAGTTGTGATGAGATGAGCTACTGGGAGGCTGGGACAGGTGGGGCCCCAGCACCTCCTGCCTCTGGGGAGGATTTAAGTGTTGGGTGAGAACATGTGGTCTGGTGGCCTTTCCCTTCACACTGCGAGCGGTGACAGACACTTTCCTGGGGTTCAGTCCAGGCCCATCTGCTGCCACACACACTGTTTGTACTTAGACCTGGGGAGCGGTCTTCAGGTCTGCTCAGTGTTGCCCACGCCAGGCACCTCCGAGAGCCTGTATCCCAGCCCCCCCGAGTGGCCCTTGCCAGCACTGCACACAGGCCGGCTGGAGGCCAGGCCTCTTCTGAATCAGTGGGTGGAGGTGTGTCTCAGGGCAGGTGATGTGTTGGGGCAGGCCTCCCCGGCAGCTGCCACCTAATTGCCTGATTAACTCAGTGATTAATCGACTAATTGGGACCTCAGCTTCAATCCCCCGTAACAAGGAGCTTTTGTGGAAAGTCTCAAAGGGTGGGGCACAACCTGCCACAGCCAGCCTGGGACAGACTGCAGCTCTGCGCCTGCAAAGGAAACCCACAGTGACAGTGGCATGTCTCCCGCCCTCCCTCCCCCCCCACCCTCCCTCCTCCGCTCTTCCCTCCCGCACCACTTGCTCCCCTGCTCCTTCCGTCTTCTTTCTAAATCAATGAAAATCAGCATCGAGAGCAGCCTCGAAGCCCCACATGGCTGCAGGCAGTGGTCCCACCAGCTGCGCCCCAAGGCCGCCGTGTGGGTGGGGCTTTGCCTCCACACTCTGTTCTGTTTCTCCCTGACCTGTCTGTCACAGGGGTGGCCTTCTGGCCAGTCGGGCCCCACAGCTGTCTGCACTTAGGCCAGTGACCAATCAGGTTAGAAATCATTGGGGTGGTGCCCCTTTCCTGGCCCCAGGAGCCTGCAGATGTTGGGCCCGAATGTTCTTTCCTTCTCGGCTCTGGGGAAGTCTGTTCCAAGGGGGAGCTCAGTCCTCATGGTGTTGCTCCTGTTAAAAAGGAGGTCTTCTCCCCTTGGGCAGGGGACCTTGGGGTGACCCCCTTCTAGGGGGAGCTCGGGCCCCTCCTTTAAGTGACCTCTCCGTCTTGCTGGGTGTCAGTTTGCTGCTCTGTAAAATGGGGTGATAACAGCTCTTTAAAATCCTTAGTCTGTGATGTGTCCAACAGCTCACAGGATGCTCACTCCACACCCACCCAGGCCCCACCCAGGGCACTGGAGAGGCACTCCTGGGCGGTGGGTTGGGTGGCATGGTCCACGTTCATGACCAGAAGTTTCCGGCTCTTCCCACGGTTTGGTTCTGTGGGGAGACAGATGATGGTGAAGGGTGAGGAACTCCTGGGGTCTCGCCTCTATTCACGTTTGTTCACCAGTCCTGAGGGAGGCTGGGAGAGGCCCACCATCACCCCCTCCAAGGTCTCATGGCAGCTCCTGGGTCACCCGTCCTCCTGGCTTCACCATACCGGGTGTGGCCGCCACACCTTTGTGTTTGCACCGTCCTTCCTGCGGGCACTGGCTCAGCGCTGGGCGAGGCTGCAGGCCACAGCCTCAGCGCTAGGGGGCCCCCTGTGGTGGCCAGAGAATCCCAGTCTGTGTGTTGCCATGGGCCAGCCTCAGGCCCGGTCCTGGGGGTGCCTCAGAGCCTGCCCAGCCTGGGGCTTGGCTGCCGTGGAAAGCCTCATCCGCGGAGAGGGAGAGCCTTCCTGGAGATGTGCACTGGGAGCCTTGCCTCCGCACAGACACTCTCCTGACAGTTACTTATGTGGGGAGTGATTTCATTTGTTTTTTGCCAACTGTAAGCGGCTGTTCTGAGACGAACAGCTTGGAGACAGTCTTCTGGCCCCTCCCCCAGTGACTGCTCTGCTTGTCTCCCCAGCTGCCCCACGCCCGGATGCTCAGGCTCAGGGCACATCCGTGGCAAGTACTCCAGGCACCGGAGGTAAGGAGGCCTGTGGGCCTCACCTTGGTTCCTGGGAAGGAGGGTGGGCTCCTGGGATGCTGTAGCCCATCCACCGCTCTGAGCCTTTTGTGTATCTAGAACCTTCCATGTCTGTCCACGGCTGCTGAACCGATGTCCTCCCACGCCACCGGTTACAGAGGGGCTGTCCCAGCTGAGGCAAAGCGCTGGTTCTCTCAATTGGGCTGCTGGGAGGCTGCAGGACTCTGTGTAGGAGAGCTTGGGGCAGACCTGGGGCACACTGGGGTGACTCAAGTCATCCTGGGGGCTCCATGCGACCCACCAGCAAATCTGGGGCTTCTAGCAGAGGGATGGTGATGTGATGCCAAGAGAAACAGGGTGAAGGGCAGAGGGGCAGGGAGGCATTGTGGGTGGCCACAGCCTGGCCCCCTTTCTCCAGTTTGCAGAGCTGCCCTCTGGCCAAGAAGAGGAAGCTGGAGGGCCCCGAGGCCCAGCACCTGGTGTCCACGCGGAAGTCACCCCCCCTGAAGCTGGCTCTGGACGAGGGCTACGGCATGGACAGCGATGGCAGCGAGGACGCCGAGGTGAAGGATGCCTCTGTCTCAGAGGAATCGGAAGGACCTCTGGAGGAGGCCGAGGCCGAGATGTCAGGACAGGAGGAGGCTCGGCACCCCCAGCCAGCTGAAGGTGCCTTGTTCTTTCTGCCCCGAATCAAGGCGCCCAGTGTGTGCCGGAGAGCTGTGGGCTGGGCCGGGAGAGCCCTGCCAAGAAAGCCCTTCCTGAGAACAAGGGCACCCTGTCCACAGGCAGCAGGCTTCCTGCGAGGCCACGCTGCACTGTGTGAACGCTGTGTGATTGGGTGTGTGTCTGTGCACGTGAGAGACTGGCACACGGACACAGCTGTGTGACCCTTGGGAAGTGAAGCCTGGGGCTGCTTGGCACTTGGTGAGATGGAGGAGGATTGAGGGGACCCTGTTTGCACCGGCTTCCTTTGGGGCACCCTGCCATTGGCAAATGCTGGTGTGACGGACCAAGGTCCAAGCCCCCTCGCACCCCCTCACTTCTCAGTCTGAGGTGGGTTTGTTTAACTTGTTGCCAGTCCTGCAGGGCCCCCACACCTGCCTCCGTCCGTAGCTCTGGCTGCGCCTGAGGGTGCTCCATCCCTTGGAGCACGGACTGCAGGGCCAGCGTGGGGAGTACCCCACATCTTAGTCATTGCCCTGAAAACATTTAAATTTGGGTCCTTTAAAAAGTATAAATTTGTCTACTACTTTTCAATTTTGAAACAATTTTTAAAAATCTGATGGATTCTTTGAGGTCCATTTTGTGAGGTGATTTGAGAAAATACCACATGGTGTTACCTGTCTGCCCCTAAGAAAGCTCACTGTGGCCTCCAGGTCCAGGCCATGGCAGTGAATGCAAATGACTTCACTGATGCCCACTGCTGGGCGGGGACAGAGGTCTGGACACCTGCCTCCCCGTGGCCCCTTCATGTGGCTTTTCTGATCTTGTGCAGGAAGGAGCCCCGTCCAGTCTCATTTCGGTTCCAACCCCATCAGCACTCCCATGGGCTCCTCCAAAGACAGCTATAGCAGCTTCCAGGAGGTCATTGCCACTTCCCTCCTAGACCTGGGCCACGTCTCCGAGGAGCCCCTGGTCAGGGAGGGCTCCAGCCAGCAGGCCACGCTGGGTCCCGGTGTCCTGCACCTGGTCCAGGAGGAAGTGGAAGGAGGGGCCGCCGGCGCCGGAGGGGAGAAGGAGGTCTTTATCCAGCCAGAGGACATGGAGGAGGTCATAGAGGTCACCAGTGAGTGCACTCAGGGGCCTGGCCCCCAGTTCCTGGAGGGTGTGGCCAGAGGGGAGCTCCGCCAGCAGACAGTCTCTGAGGGCCATGAGGAGAAAGAGGAGGAGGAAGCTGAAGAGGAGGAGGAAGAGGAGGAGGAGGAAGAGGAGGAGGAGGAAGAGGAGGAGGAGGAGGAGACCGAGGACGAGGAAGATGAGGAGGATGAGGAGGAGGTCACTTCTGATGTGACCTGCCGGGAGGGCACCCCTCGTTTCCCCCCAGAACAGGCCCCTGAGCCCCCCTGCCACAAGCCCGAGTGCTCGGTCCTGGTGGAGCTGCGGTCTGATGATGGCAAAGATGAGGACTCGAACTCCCAGAAGTCCGCAGTCACGGACGAGTCCGAGATGCACGACATGATGACACGGGGGAACCTGGGCCTCCTGGAGCAGGCCATCGCCCTGAAAGCCGAGCAGGTGCGGGCTGCGTGCGAGCCGGTGAAGGTGGCCAGGCCCCTGGATGCCATGCGGAAGACCTACTGCAGCAAAGGTAGGGCTGGCGTGGGCCCTACACGCCCACCCCTGTTTCTCCCCCGGGGACGCCAGGTGTGCAGGTGCCACCAGAAGAGACCCGGCCTGGCCCGATGCAGCGTAGCCAAGGGGCAAAGATCACAGGCCACAGAGCGAGGCATCGAATCTGAGGACGGCTCACGCTGCGCACACAGGGCCACCAGAGAGCAGCACTGAGCTGAGGCACCAGCTGAGCAGAGGGGAAGGGACAGTGACCCAACTCTGGTTCAGCTACAGCCTGGGAAGCCACCTGGTTGGGAGGGACTTGCGTGAGCTGTAGATCATGGGGCCGCCTCGCTTGTGGAGACACAGGGCCATGCTTTCTGGAGACGATCACTCCTGTGGGACCGGCGCAGGATCAGATATTCAGGGGTACAGCGGAGGGGACACAGATGTGGACGTTATTTCAGCCCGAGGAGAGCTGTCAGGGGAGACCCTTTGGGGGTGGCAGACTGAGGGACAGTAGTTTGGGGCTCCTAGTCAGGCCAGCACAGGCTCCTGCACAGGCCTTGAGGGGATGTGGACACGAGGAGGCCCGAGTGAAGGTGACATGGACTTAGGAGTGGTGTAGGGTGTCAGTCCGAGGGCGGACTTGAGGTCCACAGTTCAGTGGGACGCTGTTGGAGAGGGGATACAGACAAGTGACAGTCCAGGCCCAGGTGTTCAGGGACTCATACCGGTGGGATGGGCGTTAGGGGACCCAGATGCAGTGCCCTGCTTTCAGGGCTAAAGTTGAGTACAGGGACTCAGGGGACAGACCCATAGGCTAGTGCCAGGCTTTGCGAGACCTCCCTGTGAGCGAGGCTATGGCCTCTGGGTTGTCCCAGAGGGGCCGCTCTGCCCAGAAGCTTCTCCAGGGCAAAGGCCGGGCTCCGGTGATGACCAGTGTCCTGACAGGTGTTCCCTTTGGGTCCCCACATGCACGAGTGACCTCTCTGGCCTTGCAGAGAGCAGATGAGCCGGGTAACTGAGACTTGAGCTTAAATTTCCGCCCCAGCATTTAGTAGGCATGTGGATTTGGGTAAGTTTCTTAACTCCTTTGTCCTCCTCATTTTGTCACAAACAAATGTCCAGTCCTGACAGGGACCTTTGCCTGACCGTCAACTTTCTCTGCAGAGGCTGATCCTGAGGGTGGGGCTCTGGGAGGTGTGCCCTCACTCTGAAGCCAGTGGCAGAGGGACCGGGCTGGCTGCCCCCCAGGTGTCCCTCAGCCACAGTGCAGCTGCTTTCGGGGTGCTCGATCAGTCTCCGGGCTTCTCTGGTCTCTGGGCAGACCACGTGTGTGGACCAGTTTCTCTGGAGTCACCTCACTGTGCAGCCCTGGTCCCTCTAGGGCTGTGGGGCAGGCTGGCCACTCTCCTCTCTGCACGCCCAGAGAGAAGGATCAGCTGTCCTTCTCACCACCCAGCTCACAGCTTCCTGGCCACCTTCTGACTGGTGTGTTGTGTGTTTAGATTCCTCAAGAGCAGAGAAACGTGAGATCAAGTGCCCAACCCCGGGCTGTGATGGCACCGGGCACGTGACGGGGCTGTACCCGCATCACCGCAGCCTGTCAGGGTGCCCCCACAAGGACAGGATCCCTCCAGAGAGTGAGTAGCTCCTCAGAGCTCAGGACACAGCTGGTTTTGGATGGTGTCCAAGTGGCCATTTGGGACCTTGGATTGGCACCGTCCAGATGCCCATACGTGAGCCCTATGAGGCAGGGGACATATGCAGTGTGCCCAGTCATGCACCTTGAGAAGGCATCTTGGGTCAGGGCCCCCTGAAGATGGGCATGGGAGGCACAGCTGAGGGAGACAAAACCCTCCCCCCCCTACCCCCCGCAGGGGCAGCGTCTGTGCCCTGAGGGCTCAGGGCAAGCCTGTCCTGGCCCCAGGCTGGAGGCAGTAATTGAACCGGAGGTTGACAGGAGCCGGTCACACTGCACAGCTGGGGGTTGCTAAGCTGAGTTCCTTTCTGCCCCAGGGAGGCAGGGGGCAGGTGGGGGGTGGGGGGCATGCCCTGACTGGGCTGAGACTTGGGGACTGGAACTGCCCTGGACCACGGCTCAAGGTGCAGTGTGCCTGTGCTATGGAAGGCGCAGCCTCTGGGCGGACTCCTGCCTCCGGGCTGTGCTCACAACCCTTCTCTTGCAGTCTTGGCCATGCATGAGAACGTGCTCAAGTGCCCCACCCCCGGTTGCACGGGCCAGGGCCACGTGAACAGCAACCGGAACACACACAGAAGGTACTTGCCAAGCTGGGCGTGGTGAGGGTGGCCATGGGTGCGCAGGGTTTGCTGTGGCCCCTCAGGGCAGCCATAGGGTCAGGGCAGCCCTTTGTATCACTGGTTTAGAATTTCCCCAAACAAACCACCTGAGCAGTGGGTGCTTTGACGCTCGAGCCCAGAGCAGAAGAAAAAGCCAACTCTGGAGGAGTGACAGCTTCCCAGGCCCCACAGGCTCCTGTCGTGTCCCCAGCCCAGTGGACAGGGCCCAGAGGAGAGGCTCAGCTGTCCCCTTTGTCCTTCTCTAGTTTGTCTGGGTGTCCCATTGCTGCTGCAGAAAAGTTAGCCAAATCTCACGAGAAGCAACAGCCGCAGACAGGAGATCCTTCTAAGACTGACTCCAACTCAGAGCGGATCCTCAGGCGAGTGCAAGCGCCACAGCACTAGAGGGGCTGCCTGTGGGCAGCGCGTGCCTGTGGATGTGGGTGTGGGCGTGTGACTCAAGTAGCTGCGGGCTTTCCAGCATGGAGCTGGAGAGCAGTTTCAGGGTGCACAGGACTCTCTGGCCTGCTGCAGAGGCGGGGGCCGGGAGGGGGCGGGCAGGCTCCTTCGTCCTGAGTAGTTGACAGTCTCCTCCTGGTGGTCTTCCTGCCCGGCTTCTGAGCTCTCTGAGCTGATCTTCATGCCGACTCTTACGCATTTAAACATCCGAACTCTTCTAAGAGCTTCAATAACAAAGAACGGCATGCCTGCAGTGGCCTTCCCACGTCTGCCCTGTCCCTGCCGCAGCCCTTCAAGGGCCATCTCAATCGTCTCTGCCTGTGAAGAGTTGCGTTGGGCCAGTCTTGAGGGTTATCCTTGAGGGTTCTCGGACATCTGCTGCAGAGCTTCCTCCCTGGGCCCATACCATCCCCACTGGAGGCTGCCCTGGGGCAGCCTGCAGCCCAGGGCTCTTGCGCACTGTTGCTGAGCTGTTTGAAACCTGCTCTCCTAAAGTCGCAGGCCCTGCCTCCTCTGGCTAATGCTGTCTGCAAGGGGTCAGGACATTCTTCCTCACACAGACCAGGCCCAGGCAACTGTTAGTGGTGGGACATGTAGGAGGGTCTCCCAGGGCTCTGGCCGCTGGCTCTGAGGGGTCCCTGAGCAGGCTGGGGGATGAGTAGCACTGGGTTCCTGGATCCTGCCCTCACGGTTCTGCATCTGTCCTGCACCCCAGACCCATGTGCTTCGTGAAGCAGCTCGAGGTCCCTCCATATGGAAGCTACCGGCCCAGTGTGGCCCCTTCCACGCCCAGGGCCAACCTGGCCAAGGAGCTGGAGAAGTTCTCCAAGGTCACCTTTGACTACGCAAGTTTTGATGCTCAGGTTTTTGGCAAACGCATGCTTGCCCCAAAGATTCAGACCAGCGAAACCTCACCTAAAGCCTTTAAATGTAAGTTGGGGAGCATTGCTCCTGGGAGGTATAGAGTGAGGAGCAGTGGAGGGACCCCGGCCAGGAGGGTGTCTGCCCTGGGGCTGATGGGGCAGACCCAGGGCTTAGCTGTCCCAGTGTCCACCCTCCTTGTTCACCATCAGACTCACTATTCGTGAAACAAAACCAAGCCCTTTGTGGCGTGTGTGTGTGTCGAAAGGCTTGAGAATGACGTCGCTGCTGTGGTCACCCTGAGAGGTCCCCCTCTTCTGGCCACCTATTCCCAGCCTGTTTATTCTCAGAGTGAGGCAGGGTGTGTGCGAGTGTGTGCGCATGTGAGTGCGTGTGTCTATGTGTGTGCACATGTGTGTGCATGCATGTGTGTGTATGTGTCTGGGGCAGGTCAGACAACTGCTGTGTTGAGCCTGGTACCAGACAGGAGCCATTTCCCTTCCTGCTGGGGGCAGACCGGTGGATGCAAGGTGCTATTTGTGATAGTAAGCAACACAGTTTCTGGGTATTTGTACTAATAAACATGGACCTTTGGGAACACCCTTACTGCCCTTTTGTCACTTATTCATTGCTTGCTGGCCCTGAGCCCTGGAGATGCATGTGAAATGGAAAAGCGCCCCACGGTACCTGGGATGGAACTGGCATCTGCTGGTAGGAATTGGCCCTGAGCGCAGCAGTGATGGTTTTCCTACCTGTTAGTTAACAATAAAGATGCCGATTGAGACGGCTGTACTGGAGCATGGTGCCTCGCCTATTTGCTAGGACAGGGCAGCCTGCCTTCCCGCACGGCACCCCAACACCAGCGCCCACATGCTCCACAAGGTGGAAGTTGTGATTACTCAGAAATCTCAGACCTGAGAGCACAATTACTAGGAAAGACACCATTTTATGCCTTATGTTTGTGTGAATGTTAATGCTGCTTTACTAAAGCAGGGACTATTATGGGGACACCAAAATCAACCCTTTGAGATGATTGACACAATTGTCCTGCTTGGGTGGCATTCCAAACAGCTATCCTGTTGGCAGAACTCTTTCGTCTTGTAGCCACTCACCAATGGGCAACTTGTATTTTTTTTTTTTTTTAAATATCAGGGATGCTGGAATGTCTTTGGAGGGTTTTACTCTTTCTGCACACATTTTGGTCAAGCCAGACATAGCCTCCTCAGTCCCAAACAGGAGGGCAAGCAGGAGCTGGGTGTGGGCACATGTGAGCAGCCTGAACGGCCCTCCCCCTACCCATTCCTCTGCAGTTCTGCCCTGTGCACCTCACCCTCCTGTCCCATGTGCATCTGCGTGCCACCTGCTGTCCAAGCTGTACATTAGCGTGGTATTGTTCACTCTTTGCAGCTAAACCTTCCCAAAGGCCTCTTCCCCCAGCACAGCTCCTGCTCTTCACCCTCTTCTGCAGGCTTCGACTACGCGCATGACGCAGAGGCCGCGCACATGGCTGCCACCGCCATCCTGAACCTCTCCACACGCTGCTGGGAAAGGCCCGAGAACCTCAGCACGAAGCCACAGGAAGCGCCCAGCAAGGTCGGTGTGTCCCCTGTGGGGCCCCTTCGGAGGCAGACATTGTTTGGAGGAATTTGCAGTCAGGGCCACAGGCCTGAGGGTAGAGTTCTCAGGGCCACCCCGTCCATCTGGGGAGGGTGCTGTTTTCTCCCTCTCCCTCCGCTGTGGCTCCAGGTGAGCAGAGAGCTTAGACGGGTGCCTTCTGAGAGCTCTGTGTGCCGAGCCTAAAGAGGGACTACATGGGTGTTCCAACATGCCTCCTTGAGACTAAGGGTCACACACACATGTGTTCTCTCATATCTCCCTGAGACTGTCATGCATACATATGTTCCCTCGTGTCTCCCTGAGACTGAGGGTCATGCACATGTTCTCGGCTGACCATGCTCCTGCCCTCAGGGCCTGGTCTGTGGTCCAGGGAGACTGAAGGAGGTCACATGTCCTCCATCTGGGCCTCAGGCCTCGTCTCTCGGAGGTGCTTCTTTCTGTCTGGCTATTTCCTTCCGAGGGAAGTAGGTCTGGGTGCTGTGCAGCGCTGCCTTAGGGACCTTGAGGCCCATGTGGGAGGGTGTGGGGTCAGGACTCAGATGCCCCTTTGCATTGTAGGAAGTGGCCATGGAGGTGGATGAGCACGGGACACTGGACCTGAGTATGCGCAGGCACTGCAGGCGGGAGGGCACGTTCCCTGGCAGCGGAGGCCCCGGCCCCGGCCTGAAGGCTCCTGAGGCCTCCCAGCACCAGAGCAGCACCAGTGCCCCCAGCAGCTCCATGACACCCCAGTCCAGCCAGGCCTCACACCAGGATGAATGGGACCGGCCTCTGGACTACACCAAGCCCAGCCGCCAGCGAGAGGAGGAGCCTGAGGAGGTGGGTGCGTGGCCTGAGGGGTTCTGTCCCTTTGCATCGGTTCTGCACCCTCAGGCAGCAAGGACTCAGCTGCCTCTGGGCGGGGTTCCTGCCAGTTTGAGGGCCGTCTCCTTGCCTCTATGACATGGTGGGGCCTTGGAGAGTCGGGGAAAGAGGGGCTTCTTTCAGAGCTCCTTGGTTTTGGGGGCTTCCCGCCAACCTGCTTCCCAAATAGGCACACCTGAACCCCAGCAGCAGCAGCCCTGGGTTCTCCAGGCCACCTGGCTCCGTGGACAGAGGCAGGAGAGAACTCCTGGCCTCAGAGCCACTGTGCTGGGCAGTGGCCTGGTCCCAAGACAAGCACCGCCTGGTAAAGAGCAAAAAGCTGGGCACCTGTGCTGGGCTGTGGTCTGGGCGGGGCAGACAGTCCCTGCCCAGTCGCTCTACCCAGCTGAGATGCTGGCTGATGGAGGGCTTTCCAGAAGAGCTGTGTGTCCTGAACAACAAAGCCCAGCTCTGCGGGCGATACTGCCCTGGCAGCTCTTCAGTGTGGGCAGGTCCCCTCACCCCTTTCTCCTCATCAGCCCCCTAACCCCCGGAGGGCAGGGCGGGTCCCTGTGGAGGAGGAGGCGGTGGCAGGGAGACCTCCCGTCTGAGTATTGTCCCCTCCGTGATCCCGTCTTGCTGGTGAGCCAGGGTCCCTCCACATGTGTCTATGCACCCCCACTTTACAGAAGAGCAGACAAGGCCCCAGGCTGAGGTCACATGGCTGTAATTTGGTGTTTGGCACCGAGGAGGGGTGCCTCTGAGACAGCCCCAGTGGAGGGAGGCTGGCCAAGACCCGCCCACCTGGAGTTGTGCTCCTGCTTCCTCCCTGTTTGTCAGAGACTGGTCTATAGTCAGGACCCTCCTGTGGGGGTGCAGTGCAGGTGGGGCCTCTGTGTCTGTGTCATCCTTGTTCCTGTCTTGTCCCCAGGACTTATCTGCACTCCCCCTCCCCCCCCCCCCGTGACTTTGTCCCTATTGGCCCACTTTGCCTCATTCACTGGCCCTTCCTCAACCCTCCTTAGGCTGATCCCCATCCTTGGGCTGGTCCCCTTCTCTCCGAGCATCCTCGTCCCCTCCCAGGACTGACCGTCATCAATGGGGTGGCCCAGAGGCCCCACCCCAAAGTTCCTGCCACTGAAGCCTGTTCCCACTCTCTACCCTGCAGCCAGCAGCCCCTCTAGGCAGAACCCTCAGCTCAGCCCTGTCCCTTCCTCTCCCCAGCTGTCTCTCCCGGGCCTGGGACCCCTGTCCACGGGGTCACCCCTAGCAACACCCCCTGAGCCAGGCCTTCTCCATCCCTGTACCATGACCCTGGCTCCCAGCTCAGATGCTCCTTCCAGCGCGGCCACACTGTCCCGCACCCACGGCCCCCCGAACTCCCTGCTCGGTGCTTCTGGGACCGCTGTCCACGCCGAAGAGCAGCTTTTCTAAAATTAAATTTATTGGAGTGACATTGGTCAATAACTTGCAACTCAATCAGGCGAATGGGTCAATAACAGCAATAAGACCTCGAGCAGTCCTTCCACAGGCTGGCGCTCCAGGGCGTGTCCTCCTTTGACTCCCAGAAGGCCTGTGAGGGGCTCCCCTGAGCTCCATTTCCAAAGGGGCAGCTCAGCCCCAAGAGGTTGAACACTTGCAGGGACACAGAGCAAGGGCCAGTGCTGGGGTGCGCCGTGAGCCTCTGTGACGCCTGCGTGGGCCACCTTAGGAAGTGCTGGCTGTGGTGCAGGCGTCGCCGGGGAACCGAGGGCCAGCTGGTAGCAGGTCACGGTGATCATTCTGTTACGCTCTGCGTGTGGTTACTCCTGTGCCACCTCATCGTCACAGCCTTTCCACCAAGATGATTTGGTGCCCACTGTGCTGGGCGCACCCTCCGAAGGGCTACCCTTGGTGGCGAGTTGTGTGTTCAGGAGGTGGCTCAGCGGCTGCTGGATGAGGCCAGCCATGCGGGGATACAGAGGATATCAGGGTCTCCTGTTGCCAGGCAGCTCTGGCTGAGGGCGAGGGGCGCCAGCCCCTCGGGATGCTGTCTTCTGTGTCTGTTAGGGGTACTCTTCTCCCTTATCTAGAGGATGGGAGACTCCAGGACGCGCCTCTGTGGCTACTGCTGTGAAGGGTCCTCTCCCTCAGCCCTGGGTGGGCGCCTGGCCCGCCAGCGGTTAAAACCTCTCCCTGCTGGTTTTTTGCAGTCAGAGCCAGCAGCCCATTCTTTTGCTTCTTCTGAAGCAGATGACCAGGAAGTGTCTGAAGAGAATTTTGAGGAGCGGAAGTACCCCGGGGATGTCACCCTGACCAACTTTAAGCTGAAGTTTCTCTCGAAGGACATAAAGAAGGAGCTGCTCACGTAAGTCTCACTTGGGGAACCTCCAGTCTGGACAGGAGTGCAGCCGGGCAGGGCTGGGAGGTTGGGTCGCTCTGTCTGGGCCTTCCGCTGCCCTCTATGCAGAGAGGGCTTGACCAGGCACCAGGGACAGTGTCCATCATTGCCGCACTGCGCTGGGCTCTCACGTGGTCCTCGAGCACAATTGAGAATGAGAAAGAGGCCCTGTTTTACCCATGCACCAGGCCAGGGCTGAGGGAAGCCACGGCCAGGCCTGATCACTGCCCCGGGTGCGTGCCCTCAGCTCCGGAAGCTGACTGGCCCTCTGAGCTGGTTCTCAGGGAGCCAGGTTCACCGGAGAGCAGGGAAGCTTCTGGGAGTTATTCATAGACAAACGCAACCCACACCTTCCTGTCGGCCTGTGAGAGCCAGCTCTCACAGAGGAGGGGCGAGGCCCTGAATCTGCACCAGGTGCCCAAGCCTGTGCCTGTGCTGTTTGTGCCCGGGGCTCCTCTTCTTGTGCTGAACCTCCTGCTCTGTAGCTGCTCCCCAGGACAGCCAGCTCCGGGCTCTGGATGGGTCCCTGTCCTCAGGGAAGGGCATGCTCTTTGGAAAGTAACTTCCTGTGTGTTCATGGGCACCCACATGTGTGCTTGAGACACCCTAACTTCAAGCGGAGCTTTGACTTGGTTCCCTTTTCCCTTTTGAGTTAAGTTCTCTGGGAGCTGCCGTCTGAGGCTGAGGCTGTGCTTTGAGGACTGAGGGGGAGGCGTTGCCCCTGGGGTGACCCAGGAGGAGGTGCCATGCTGTCCCTGCACAGGCTTGGGGGCAGGCCTCGCAGGCAGGCCCCGCTCTCTTCTGACGCTCTTTTTCTTTGTCCAGCTGTCCCACCCCGGGCTGTGACGGCAGTGGCCACATCACCGGGAACTATGCCTCCCACCGCAGGTTTGTCCCCTGCTCGGGCCTGCCTGGCCAGGGTGCTGCTTGGTGGGTCTTCCTCCTCTCCTGCTCTGCTCCCCTCTTTGGCTTACCCCCCTCTCTTCTCTTTCAGCCTCTCTGGTTGCCCTCTTGCTGACAAGAGCCTCAGAAACCTCATGGCTGCCCATTCTGCTGACCTCAAGTATGTCTGCTCTCCTGGCCGCCCATCTCTTGGGTGGCTCCCTAGCTTTGCTGTCCCCTTCCATGAGGCTCCAGACCAAATTGTAGCCTTCAGACCCAGGCCGGCCCGCCTGCAGGAAGGGGCAGAGAGGCAAGGCTGTGGAGGAGCCGATTCCCATGGTTGGGGCCGCTGTGCTTGTGTCTCCTGCTCTGAGGCTGCTGTCTGTCTGTCCCTACCCGCTGGGTTGCTGTAGGTTCCTGTGCTGCCCTGGGCCCTGCCGGCCTCTCTGAGGGCCCCTGGTGGCCCATTCTCTCCCTGTGCTGAGGGCCCTGATGAGGGCCTGCTCCCCTGCACTTGGGTTGGACCAGCCCAGAACTGGCCTCGCCACCACCAGTCTGAGTCACCGCCAGTGACTCAGGGCAACAGGCTGTGCCACTTGTGCTAAATGAAGTGCTGTTGCTGGTGAAAGAGAAAGCACCTTCCCTCCCTTCTCTGCAGCCCTCCAGCTGCTAGTCTTGGCCTTGGTGCCCCAGATGTGCTTCTCCTCCTCGCTCCTCCCTCTGTCTGCCGAGCTCCTCCTCTTTCTGCTTCTGCTCCTCCCTGCCCCTAATGCACGGCCTGGCAGACTCCGTGGCACCAGCACCTGCCCAACAGCCTGCTCGATGCACCCAGAGGTTCCCAGGTCTCAGTGTCCTTTTGGGGTGGAGTGGGACTGTCCTTGCCTTTGTGTTCACGCCTTCAGTTGAGCTGTGACAGGCTGATCCTGGCTGAGCCAAGACAGGGAACGAGGTGTTCCTCTGGCCCCTTGGGTCACCCTTTGCGGCTGCTCCTCCCTCCAGGCCTTTGTGTTGGGAGGCCCTGGGTCCAGACAAGTTTCCCTGGCCACTCCACTCTGGGCCAGATGGAGTGGGCCTGGTGCTGAGCTGAGGAGCTGCTGTGCCAAAGCTTCCAGGCCCTGAGGTGGTTTAGAAATGGGCAGAAAGCTCCAAATCCCCAAGTGCTCTGCCCTGGCAGTGGGGAGCACCTCCTTGCCCCTTGCTGCAAGGGGCTCTGTTCCCAGGTGGCGCTGGGCCTGCTTGCCGCCAGGGGTCTTTCTGGGAGTGACAGCTGGGACACAGTGTTTCCTAAGGCTTGGCTCATCCCAACTCATGCCTGGGGTCCAGCCCCAGAAACCCAGCAGACTACTCAGCCCTACTGGGACCCCTTCTCGCCTTCCAGCCTCTCTTCTCTCTGCCACTCCCACACTCCTTCCTCCTGTTTTCTTTTCCAATTTGACTGCCTTTCTTACCTATGATTGGTTTTCATGCATTTTCGGTTTGAGGGCCTGCGTGATTTTAGAGCCATGACCACGTGTGCTCAGGGCCACTGGATGGAAAACACCAGAAACGTGGCTTTGAGAGTGTTGCATCCTTTTCAGACTAAAAGCCTGTGAAGAACTTTAACCCAGCTCTGGCTGGTTGCTCAGTGGTTAGAGCATCGGCCTGCAGACTGAAGGGGCCCAGGTTCTATTCCCGGTCAAGGGCAATATCTCGGTTGCAAGTTCCCCAGCTCTGGTAGGGGCGGGAGGCAACCAATTAATGTGTCTCTCCCTCTCCCCATCCTCCCTCCCTTCCACTCTCTCTAGAAATCAATGGAAAAAAGACTCTCAGGTGAGGATTGAAAAAATAACTTTAACCCAGAACATATTTAGAAGTAGCACCAGAAAGTCTTCCTTGTGTGAAACAAGCTCCCCCTCAGCCTCGGGCAGGCCGCTGTTCCAAAGCCTCTCCTCAGGGCCTCCCAGGGCCCTGCTTGCCTGGCTGGCGGCGGGGTGGGGGAAAGGTCCCAGCACTTTCTGATGCTGAATGCTCCCTGGATCCTTCTCTCTCCCCCTGTCCAGTGGGCGGCCGGCATGGCTGCTCCCGACCAGCCCTGTGGCCAGGATGGGGACAGACACCTATGCCAATCCCTTGCAAAGGAGACTCTTTTGGTGGCCTCCCTAGCGACACCTGGGTGCAGTGAGTCTTGTATGATGTTTTCTGTATTTTAATTAAATCCATTTGCTCTTCCTGTTCACGTGCCCCGGTGTGGTCAAGGGTGGGACTTGGCTACTCAGCACCCTCTGTGTGGGGAGTTGGGGTGCAAAGGTGTGATGGGGGTTCTGCACAAGGTGGAGAGAGGGGTGGGGCTCAAAGGGGAGAGCCTGTTCATTGCCACGCCCCTCAGACACAGGCGCTTCCTCTTGCCCAGACAGCCCACTCACAAGCAAGTGGTGGGAGGTCCCTGCAGCTGGCCCTGTGCATGGTCAGGGCCCTGAGAGGGGCTGGTGCCAGGCTGCTCCAGCCACACGGACAGTACCCTCTCTGGGACACAACTCTGGGAAAAGCTGTTGAATTGGGTCTCAGCAAGCAGTTGCAGGACAGTCTCACCGGCCTGGGGCAGGTGTGCCTCAGTGGGACCCCTGGGGTTGCTGGTCCCACCTGTGCTGGGCCTGGCAGGCACCACCCCGTGTGTGTTCCTGCCCTAAACTCAGGCCCCACTGGGGCTGCACCTTGCAGGGCCCTTCCCCACCATCAGGAGCCCATCAAGGCCGAGGACACCACCCACCCTGAGCCTCTGAGTCTCACTCGGGGGTGGAGGCTGAGGAGAAGCAGAGGCCTGAGCAGTGCCTCCTCCCTTCGCGCTGTACTTGCCTCTGGGGAGCACTTGCAGGCCCCTCATTTGAAGAAGAGGCAGCAGGACGTCACAGGGCTGTGGCCTCAGCACCGAGAGTCATGTGAGGGGCCTCCCATGTGCCTGAAGGACCCAAGCGGCTGGCACCTGGGCCTCGGGCAGTGCAGAGACATGGGGGCAGCGCAGGAGTGCTGTGGGAGGGTGATGGCTCCTTGGATGGCTGTGGGGGCGGCTCTTATTCAAATGCAAAAGCCTCCTTCTCCTAGACATGGGTGGGTTGAAATGTGACCACATATGACTAGGACAGAAACCATCATAACCTCAATGGGGTTTGGTCAGGGGGTGATTTGACTGGTTGGTCAACTGCCATGCCAGAGAGGCATTTGATGTGTGGCCCTGATGTGGGTAGCGATGAGGAGGGGTCCCAGAAAGTCCCGAGGGCAAGGAGAGGCCAGAGGAGGCTGGGCATTGAGCCCCATGTCACGTGCCCACCTCGAGGATTCCTATGGGGACAGGCAGTGCCACCTGCTGGGTTTTTGGAGGTGCCCCTATGGCCATGGGGCATCCGTTGGCAGCACCAGCTTCCTGTCCTGCCCCCAGTGCCAGACACTGTGTGTGCTGGTGGGGACACTGAGGAAGGGGTCGGCAGGCAAACGCCTGTGTCCTGCTGCAGCGTGCTAGTCCCCAGCCCCTCAGGCCATGTGGGCGCTGGGGTTCTGTGTGGGAGGGCGAGGGGGGAGCAGTGGGAGTGCCCTGGGAGTATTGGCTCCCCGATCCCCACCACAGGCCTGCTGGTCCCCTGGCCCCCGGCTGGGGTGCACCCTCACGGGCACACCTGCAGAACCAGGCCCGCAGTCGCAGGCACACTCACGTTGCTCAGAGGTCATTTGGGGAAAATCATTTAAGGGAGTCATGCTTGTGTGCTACAGTGGGATTTCTACCATCTCTGCGATGAGTCTGTAACGCCCTGTGCGGGCAGAGCTGGGCTGTGTGTGTCATGCTCCCCTTTCCCGGTGCCGCCCCGTCCCGCCCTGCACTGGGTGAGAACACTCTGAGGTCCTGGGGCCGGTGTGGGTGGCGCTCACACAGCACAGCCTCCTTCAGGAAGCCCTCTCCTTCCCAGTGACACCATGAGACAAGGTGCTAGGTGCCAGGTTTGCCTTTCTGACCGTCATGTAGCGTGAAGGCCAGTGTGTGTTCTGGAACCTTCTATTGCAGCCCCAAACCCTGCACGACATACATCCCTGCTGTGGGGTTGTGCTCGCCTCTTGGCCTTCCTGGGACTCCGTGGGGGACTCACTGGCAAAGCAGTGAAGGCCGGAGGCCAGGTGGAAGGCTGGCCAGGATGGGCACCACCGACGGCAAGGCCGCCTGGGCAGGTGTCTTCACTGGCTTTCTCCCAGCTCCCTTGTCCTTTTGCTTTGCAGGTGCCCCACACCCGGCTGCGATGGCTCTGGCCACATCACAGGGAACTACGCTTCGCACCGCAGGTGAGCCTGCCGCGCCCAGAGGTGCCGGGGTGGGCCTCTCTCTCAGGTGAAGGTATAAAGGTCCAAGTAAGACGTTAATGGTGCTAGCAGCCAGGCTGGGCTGCCTCTGCACCAGAGCTGGGCTCTTGGGGGCACATCCTGTTGGGGCCTTCCGGGGCTGCTGACCCCAGGGTGAGGTGCTGCTGCTCTGGGACCGCTGTTGTATTTTTCCTCTTTCGAAACCAGCTTATCAGGCTGCCCTCGTGCCAAGAAGAGCGGAGCCAAGGTGACGCCGACGAAGGACGACAAGGAAGACCCCGAGCTGATGAAGTAAGTCAGGGCCTTGCCTGTAGAGCTGGGCTTTCCTGTATCTTCTCGATCCCCTTTCCACTAACACGCCAGGCAGTGACAACACCTGCTTGTACAGATGTTCTCACCCCAGGTATGTGGATGCTTACAAAGGCGTGAGCCCTGTACATTGTATCGGGGCACACAGACCCCAGCCATGGGCTGAGAGGCACAGGGCCCTGCTACCCATGCACCGGAGGTCACCCGGTGCAGGGCTTAGGTCTCTGCCCGTCTGTGGAAAAGGGTGGGTGCAGGGGTTGAGGAGGAGGCTATGGTTAGAAAGATGGCAGATCTTGCAGTCGGTCGTGAGTGTGGGACTCACAGACATGTGCACTCACACACCTTCGTGGGAGCCGACTGAGATCCTTAGAGTTCACCCTGGACTGGGGCCTCGACACGGCTGTGGGAGGAGGGGGGCAGCCTGTGCCTTACGTGATCCAAGTCCCTGAAACCCTTTCCAACCTTCTCACTGGGGGTGGTTGGCCTGTGACTGGGTGCATGTGCCCTGGTCCTGTGTTCCCCTCTCAGTGGGCTGGTGTCATTGCATGGTAACCTTCCCAGAAGGCCATTTGCTCACTTCAACCTCTACCAGCAGGTGGGGGCAAGGCCACAGGGACAAACAGGGTGCCTCACCATGCAGTGTGCCCAGGACTTTGAGGGGTGATGTGGCAAAGCAAGAGTGGGTCCTCCTGGCAGCTGAGGAGTGGGAGGGAGTGGCTGTGGCCTTGTGTGGCCAGCACCTGGGGCAGCGTGGCGGGGCTGGGCCATCAGATCTCTGGGTGGTCAGATTGCCAGGTTGATCCAAACGGGGAGCAGGTCTGACTTGACCATGTCGCCTGGTGGCCAAGAACAGCCAGAGACACACCCCGCTGAGGGGAGCCACCACTGGTCAGCATCACAGCTTCACAGGGGGCCCATAGCCCTTTGGTATAATAGGCTGTGACCTTTTTTTTCACTTACGTTTTGTGGTAACCATGTAATGGAAGGTAAATAAAAAATGCAAAACAGGTTTTTGTTGGAATGCTGCCTGCTAACTGCGAGGGTGGCCCGCGTGTTTCCTCCTGAGAGTCCGGGGCTTGCCAGGTCGCAGGGGTGGATGCCTGGTGCTGCTGGCGGCTGTGAGCACACTGTGCTGTCCTGGCGCATGATTCAAACCAGCACTAGGGATGAGCAGGCTCACTGGGAATCAGCTCTTTTTCCCTGTGTGCTGTGAACTTTGTTTAAAAAAAACAAAACAAAGAAACAAGATTTCTGCAGTCAACTGAGAAGATGACTTTCAGAAACGCTCAACCTTTACAGGAGGGGCAAGTTCCTAGAGACTCCCATACAAGGAGGGGGCTGTCCACGCAGTGCCTCCCTTTACAGGCCACCCTGCTGCGGGACGGGGTTTCGCTCCCGTTATGGCCCCTGTGTCTTCGCTCCCGTTATGGCCCCTGTGTCTGCTCTGCTTGAGATTAAGTCCCGTCAGCACTTTGTGGGGAATCCCTTTGGCCACAGCTGAGTAACTGGCCATCCAGGTCTGTGGAGGCTCCTGGGGTCAGGAGTTGGATGCTGTCTGTCCTTGGCTACAGTGGCATCTGGGGTCCCGGTGGCTCATCACTCCTGTTCCCAGCACAGGCTCTCGGGGAGTGCAGAAGCCACTCAAGTCGGCACTCCAACATTTGTTACCTGACATAGTCAGTTACCAGAGCATAGTCACCTGACAGCTCTGAAGATTTGGGCGCTGGGTGGATGGGAAGAAAGTGCTCACTATGCACATAGTCCCTGCAGGGCTGTGAAGAGAGCGAAGGAGACTCCAGGTCCCACCACTCACTTGGCCTTTTGATCTTGTCATGTCAGGACTTCATGGGTACCTGGCCCAGGGCTCCTGCAAGACGCCCTCAGCTGGGAGGTGTCCAGGTTTGGGGATGGGTGTAACACGGAACCTCCCCAGCTCCCTGTGAGCCCCTGGCAGTGTGTCTGCTCTGAACTATAGGCTGAGGTGACCTTGGATGGAGTCAGTGGACACCCCACAGGCCAAGGTCCATGTGGATGGGATGACTAAGGAAAGGGAGCTGGCAGAGGGGGACAAACAAGGCCGGGAAAGTGTCTGCAGCAGCTGCTCCGACCGAGGCCGGGGTGTTGGGGCCAGGAGCCCAGATGGCTTTGTCACTGGGCAGTGCACCCCCGGCCCCCAACCCCCACCCTGGTACTGCAGGAGCCCTGGGACAGCCTGGCCCTGCCACAGGCTTCCTGCCCTGGCTTCTCTGAGCCCGGGGACCTCTCTGTAACCTGGACGGTGTGTCCCCTCCTGGGCCCTGTGCGAGGGCGGGTCTGTAGCACAAAGGGGTGGTGGCAGAATCACATTAAAGGAGGCTCGCTTGTTGGAGGGAGAAGACTAGGAACTTGCAGGTAGAGGAGCTTGTCCTCTGTCCCCTGTTGGCCTCAAAGCCCAGACCCGTTGGTGCTCAGAAGGAACAGCTGTGAATTGCTGGGCCAGGTCCCGTCCCATGAGGCCACCCAGAGCGCTCGGCCTCGCCCTGCTGTTTGTGACCACCTGGGTCTTACAGCAGGGTGCGGGGCAGTCACTCTGAGCCCCCCTCACGTCATCTCACCTGTCCCTGGGGCGCTGTGATTTCTGTAGGGACCCCTTCCTCTCCTTGAACAACCTGAACAAAGGGAAGGCCAGCCTCAGGCTGGGTCACTGTGGGGTGTTTGAGCCCGTTTCCCACACGAGCTGTGGCCTCCATCCATCCTTCCAGGCACACATTTCAGATGTGGCGAAGCTGGGACACCCATGGGCATCATGCCACGACCAGCCTCATTATGGGTGCTGTGGGGTGACAGGGCCCCTGCTGTCCCCAAGCTGCTGGACTCAGGGTGCCCTTCTGACCTCTGTGACTCCTAGGCCACCCAGGCCTGTGTTTGGTGCAGGCTCTCCAGCCAGTGGTCTCTGGGTGGTCCCAGTGGGCACTTCACTGCTGGCGTGTTACAAGACGGCATTGGCAGCAGGTCTACTAGTAGGTGTGGACCCAGAGACCCCTGCGAGCCATCTCGGGGCCAGGGAGTCATGTTAGAGTCTGCTGGGGACCCTCTGGCCACGCAGGGGGCAGGAGGCCAAGGCTGGCGAGGGGCCGTGATCCCTGCTGCTGTCACCTCCCTGGGGCTGCGACCATGGCAGGGCCCGTGTGGGAGGCCCGTCACCTCTCTGGGCCCTTCCTCCAGTACCCCTTGCTCACCTCTGAAACATTTGTGCCAGGTGCCCAGTTCCAGGCTGCGTGGGGCTCGGCCACGTCAGCGGCAAGTACGCCTCCCACCGAAGTGCATCGGGCTGCCCGCTGGCTGCCCGCAGGCAGAAGGAGGGCTCCCTCAATGGCCCCTCGTTCTGGAAGTCACCAAGGAACGAGGGGCCCACCTGCCCCACTCCGGGCTGCGACGGCTCCGGCCACGCCAACGGGGGCTTCCTCACCCACCGGAGGTAACTGCCCCTCCGTGCACTGTGGGAGCCTCCTGGGGGCTCCTGGGGACCCGACAGGGCTCAGGGGTGATGGGCACTTTCTTGAGGGAAGATCAAGGCCAGGATTGGCAGCTCCTGGGGAGGCGAGAGGAAGCCTGTGGCCCAGGTGATGTGCCTGTGGCCTGTCCTGAGGTGGCTGTCACTGCCTCCCTCCGTGTGCCTGGGTCTCTTCCGCCCCAGCTGCCAGCGTCTCAGGAGCAGCGTTGGCTGCCACGCTCCAGGCCCTGCCTTCCTGCTGGGGTCTCTTTGAAGTTTGGGGCCAGGCCTTGCCTGTCTTGCAAAGAGGCCTGGTGACAAGACCCCTCCTCATCCTGTCAGCAGTCCTGGGAGCTCACAACCCTCCCTCTCCCCTTGCCCGCCTCCTCCCGCCCCAAGACAAGCGAACCTTTCTCACCAGCCCTCTTCCTCTGTGCCAGGTGATGGGTGAGGTGCACAGGGCCACCACCGGGTCCTATCTTCCTTCTTGTATTTGCTCTCATCTGTCCACCATGAGGTTGATTAACTCACGCACTCCACAAGCACTCCTGGAGTCCACGGAGCACTAGGCTCTGGAGAGACAGCAGAGATGAGATTGACAGCTGGAGGCGACGTGGGCAGGGCGGGTGGGAAGATGGCTGCAAACAAACATGTAAAACGCCCGGTGCGGTCAGCCGTGGTCTCCGCTGGGGAGGCGTAGCTGGGAGGGTGCTGAGGGAGGTGTCAGCTTCCCAGGACATCTGGGAGACAAGTCTTCAGGGCAGTGAATAGGGTCCTAGATGAGGAGGGAGTGAGTTGGGGGACTGTCCCTGGGTGAGGGGGCAAAAGGTCATGAGCTAGAAAGTTCCATCCAGGACCCTCCCAGGCCACCACTGGGATATGTGACCTTGGGCTGGTTTTTGATGTGTGACTTTTGCTTCTAGCTTGTCCGGCTGTCCCAGAGCAACCTTTGCTGGAAAGAAGGGAAAACTCTCAGGGGATGATGTTCTTAGCACGAAGTTTAAGACTAGTGATGGTAAGGATGCCCCTCGGGCAGCATCTGCATGGGACTTTGGCACCCGGGGTGAGAGAGCCTTGCCATAGGGAGGGGGTTAGGGATGCAGAACCCATCATGGTGGAGACAGATACCTTGACCTGAGCCAATGGGTCTCCCGAACTTGGGAGGGGGGTCTGTGTCTGGGCCCCCAGCACTCCAGCTCTGACCTGGGCATCAGTGAGTCCTGGCATCAGGGCAGCTGTGCCCTGCAGGCTTGTGGAGCAGAAAGCTCAGTCTCCATGGAGAAGGCAGCTGAGGAAACTCAGTATCATCTGAAAACACTTCCATGTTGTTCTTTGCAATTAATGCCGTGGCCTAGGGCCAGGAGGCAAACCACAGACACAGCCCGTGGCCACAGACCAGCCTTCCCAGCATGAAATGTGGGAGGTGAGCCACTCACCAAGGGGAGCTCAGAAAGCAGGCCAGGTGCCTCTGCTTGGAAAGGGGCCCCAGTTCCATTCAGAGAGCAGACCTCTGTCACACCCCCAACTGCTGGCCTGGGTGTGATGCCAAGAGCCACGACCAGGCTTTCTCTCTGGGCAGTGCTGGAGAATGACGAGGAGATCAAGCAGCTGAACCAGGAGATTCGAGACCTGAACGAGTCCAACTCAGAGATGGAGGCCGCCATGGTGCAGCTGCAGTCCCAGGTGGGTGGCTCCGCCCACCTTCCCACTGGCCCCCAATTCAACAAAGTCCTTTTGTCCTTGGTCCTTGGCCTCCTCTCTGAGGAGGGAAGAGCCGAAGCCCCACATCAAGGTCACTGCTGGGCTGGGCAGATGAGCACGGTGCTCATGGCCGCCTCTGGCCCACTCTGCTGGTCAGTGTTGGTCCTCTGGCATTGGCTGTTGGTGGCCCTGTCAGAGTCAGTGTCGGGAGGAGCACACCACAGTGTGGGTTGGAAGAGCCTGGACAGAGCTGGCCCCATGCCGCGTGGCCACACAGGCTGGGCACACCTTTCTGTCCTTGTGGGGTGGATACAGTGCAGTCAGCTCCACAGGTCATCAGAGGAGCGTGTTTCTGCGAGAAAGCAGCGCTGCCGCCGAGTGGTGGCATTGCCAAGGACTCCACGTGTGTGTGCCACATCCCTCGGATTTCCCCCAAGTGAAAAGCAGTAAAGATCTCATCTTGGAAAGGAGACCATGGCCTGCCCTTGGATGTTGAGTGGGGCTGGAGCAGAGCTGGGCATACAGAGGTGGGGCCACACAGAGTAGTGTCCCTGTGGCTGATGGGACAAAGGGACAAGGAGGGGACCAGGCCCTGTCGGACTTGAGGGCAGCAAGGACGGCACAGAAGATGGGGCTCCTGACCTGAGGCTGCCATGTGACACGTCTAACTCTGCTCCTTCCTCCCAAGCAAAGGGCTTTGCCGGCTGACTGTCATTCAGAGGCCATGTAAACACAGCGTCAGCCCTGGAGGTCAGGGAGGGTTTCACTATGCCAGTGGCATCTTCCCCAGGTTGTGGGCAGTGGAAGCAGAGAGGGCCTCAGGCCGTCTCTGGGATCCAAGACACATCTTTGTGCCGTGTCTGTCCCGCCCTGGCCCTTGCCTTCTCAAAGACCATGGGCCCTCTGGCATCAGTAACCAGCAGGTAGCACCTTTAATTTCTCTTCATTTGCCAATGCCGATCTTTTTGTTGTTGTTGTTGTTAATCCTCACCTGAGGATATTTTTCCATTGAGCTCACCTGGGATCCTTTCTCTCTTTTGAGGGGGGGGGGAGCGGGGGGGAGGGAGGGTGAGAGAGAAACATTGATGTGAGAGAAACACATTGATTGGTTGTTTCCCAACGCGTCCCGACCAGGCCAGGGATCTAGCTTGCAACCGAGGGGTATGCCCTTGACTGGATCAAACCTGGGACCCTTCAGTCCGAGGACCAAAGCTCTACCCACTGAGTCAAACGGCCAGGGTGCCATGCCCACCTACAGAAGCGTGTTCAGCAGTCCTTTAGGGAGGACTCCCTGCCCCCTCCAGGGAGTTTCAGCCAGTGCTGGGCAGAGGCTGAGGCCGAGAGGCAGACGCCCAGCTCATCCTCAGTCTGAGCTGCCACCAGGTGCCGACTCAGGATGCTCCCAGCCACTGGTCACAGAGCCACCTGGCTGGAGGAAAACATCCCCCTGTCCCCCTTCCCCCCACAACGGTGTGTCACCACTGACACTGAACTTTCTGAGCCCAGGCTCCTGCGAAATGCAGTCAGGCAGGGGGTGCCCCCAAGCATGTCTTCTCCAGGCCAGGCCTCAGGGCAGGCTTCCCACCTTCCTGTGCTAGCCACATGCCTCTGCACAGCTGCGCAGGTGGCCTGAGCCACCCAGAGCAGACAGCACTGCCCATGGCTGCCAGCCCAGGCATCGCTGTCTTCTGGCATTCCACTGTAGAGCCAGGAGCCCCCTTGGGCCCTGACTGGGAGTCCCCTCTGGTGTCCTTCTGGAAACCCCAGGGCCCTGTCAGGGTGCCTGGAGGAGCCATCAGCCGCTCCCCTCGGTGATGGGCTGCCAGGGACAGTGGCTGCCTGCCCTCTGTCCCCCGCCTTTTCGCACCTTCCCCTCCTCCCCCCCCCCCCCCCCCGCCATAGCTGCATTAGACACATTGCTGGTCTTTGTGGGGTGGAAACCCAAAGGCAGCAGACACCCCGCTGGGTGCAGAATTCCCATCACAAACGAGGACTATGAAGCTGCCCAGGATTGAGCTCGCCTGGGCTCCTTTTCTTCACCCCGAGGAAGACACACACAAGCCATGGCCCACACTGCCCTGCTAGTCACCGTGTGCCCTGCACCCAGGGACCAGGGTGCTGCCAGGCCCTCCCTGGGGCAGGGCCTTCCCCCCGAGGCAGGAGATGGGCCCAGGAGGACATGAGGGATGCGGCTCCTGTCTCTGCCGGTGCAGATCTCCTCCATGGAGAAGAGCCTGCGGACCATTGAGCAGGAGAACAAGCTCATCGAGGAGCAGAATGAAGCCCTGTTTCTGGAGCTGTCGGGCCTGAGTCAGGCCCTCATCCAAAGTCTCGCCAACATCCGCCTTCCACACATGGTGAGCAGCAGGCGGTCCTGAGGGTGCATGGGGTGGGCTGCTGCCACACGCTCTTGGCCTCCCGAGTTGCTGGAGATCCATAGCCAACCCTCCTGGGTGACGGAGTGGAGGGGGCAGTCAGTGCTGGGTGGGTGTGGCCTCGTTCTCTGTGGCTCCACAGCCTCTGAAACCCAGGGGCTGCCTTGGGCAGGGGCCGCCTTGGGCAGGGCTTGCTAGACTGGTTCTGTCCTCCAGGAGCCAATATGTGAACAGAATTTCGACGCCTACGTGAGCACCCTCACCGACATGTGCTCCAGCCGGGAGAGCTACCAGAACCCCGAGCACAGGGCCCTCCTGGAGAGCATCAAGCAGGCCGTGAGGGGCATCCAGGTCTAGGCCCCGCCTGGATGGGGTGCCAGGACCCCAGCTGGGCTCCATGTTTACCTTCCCCTCACTGCCCTCCCAGAGGTTCCCAAGTCACAGTGACTTCTGGGTGGCAGCCCACCTCGCGGTTGATCAGAGGGGTGCCTGGAGGGTGGGCTCCCTCCGATGCTGGTCAGGCCAAGGCTGCAGCCTCCCTGAGCGAGGGCAGAGTGTGAAGTATTACAAAGGGATTTATTTTTGTTTTCTGAAAATAATCTGAAGTACAGCTCGAGGTCTCCAGTGGTTCTCAGGGAAGTTTTGGAGTTTGCGACCATGGTGTTCCCGTGTCTGTGGTGCTGGGGTGGCCGTGGCAAGCCTGGGCCCAGCCGGCACGTCTGCTCTGCGAGGCCAGTGTGGCGAGTGTGTTTTCTGTTTTCAGTTAATTCAGTTTTGTGTTAAGCTGGAACAAAGCACCGCTCCGGAGGGTAAGTTAGGAGCAGGCCTGCAGCCCACTGTCAGCTCAAGGTGTCTAACCTGGGGCGCCCCTGAGAGTCAGCCACTGGCTCACTCGGAAAACACCTCACGCCTGGGCACTGGCTGCCCAGCGCTGCACAGGCAGAGCGGCGGGGCGGCCCCTTGTAGGCTGCAGCTTTGCACAGGCCTGGCTCAGGCCTGGGTCTGGACTCGGTGCCTGACCCGTCACTGCAGGGGTCAGCTCAGCTCGACTGAGGCGGGACAGTGTCTGTGAGGTCAGGGGACAAAGTCTAATCGGCAGAGACACCAAGGTTTCACTCCTTGTTAGATCTAAAGATGTGAAAAAAGGTAAATTTTAATTTAATGTGTTAAAAACACAATGTTCCTACATGTAAATAGAGTCCAAATCAGTTGTGACTGCAATTCCAAGTTAGTATTTACAAGTAGAGAAATTGCTCTTTCTGGAAGAAATAAAAAAAGTAGTTAGTTTAATTATTCTGTAAATTATTTAATTTTGTCAAGATGTAAGTATTTATATTCACAACCTCTTTTATGTTAATGTTTGCTATTTATTTGACATTTTTATTTATTAATTTTATACTGTTTGAAGTAGCCCCCCACATGCCAGGATACCACGAGAGAGAAATAAATGAAATCAAAGCAAAATTAACGATTTGACTATGAGGTAGGCCACACATACAGGAAATCTTGCTATAACTTCTAGTTATAATTTTGATGCAATCAAATTATTTTTAATATATTTTGTTATTTATTCTTTTAATAATGATATTTTTAAAAGGTGTTTTGTAACGGAGGAGTTGGTGGTTTGGGGGATGGCCCTCCCTTGGTCCAATGGAAAGACTTGGTTCTCCTTCTCCCTTTTGGTTCCTTTGTTGCAGGCCCCCAGCAGCTCTGTGTTTATGTTGATGTGTGTAGCGCAGCTGTGTGTCGTGCGGCATCCGTGTGCAGATCGTGATGGCGAGTCCTGTCGCTGGGGGTGCTGGCCGTGGCACTGACCAGTTGCCCACCCACTGGCCCAGCTCCTCTGAGCTCATACTGTGACCCTCCTTCCTCAGGAAATGCGTGGAACCCACAGCACAGTACTTCTCAGTGTGTTGGTGGGAGATTTCCTAATAAAAGCCCACTCTGACTGTGATGGGAGTGTGTTGTGCGCACGCTGCTTCTGTGCTTGTGCCTTGGTGGGCAGCCCTTGCTCACCTTGCGGGGGAGTGGGGGAGGGGCTTTTATCTTAGGCCTCTTCCTGCTGCCACCCAGGGAACCTGCAACTTCCCAAGGTGTGGTTCTAGAAGGTCTAAGACGCTGCACCCTCCTGCCCTCATGCCAGGCATGTGCAAACCAGTGTGTTCTTGTAGGCTCAGGGAGAAAGATGTCTTCCTGCTGAGAGTGTAACTGGGGGGTGAGTGGCTGCTTCGGCCAACTCTCCCAGCCACAAGGAGAATGCCTGCAGAAGGAGAGAGCTTGGACCTCTCAAGGGAGGCAGGGCTGAGAAGTGGGGAGAGAGGTGGAGGAGGGAGGAGGGGAGGAGAGAGCTCTGTAAGGACCTTTTCATAGCTTCTGGATCCAGCCAGACCTGAAGGCTATACCCTTGCAATTCCCAGTTACAGGAGGCCGCAGAGCAACAGATTCCCTCTTGTTGGCTTCAGCCCTGGCCTTGCAGCAGCACCTCACTGTCTCCTGCTTCTGCACGGGGCTCTAGCTCCCCAGGGTCAGGCTAGGTTAGGGGCACACTTTGACCTCCCTGGGAATGTGGCCCTGCAGGGTGACCTGGAGCTCCTGTTTACCATGTGAACAAAGGAGCGACTTTAGAAATCCCGGGTTTCATTTTCAAGCCCTGTCCGAGCAGACAGGCTGGGCAGTGCTGCTGTAGGACAGAGGGCACCACAAGCCTGTGTGCTGGGGTCCTCTTTGCTGAAGCCACACTGGGGATGGGGGTGCCTGTGGCCTGGACTGTGTCCCTGCTCATCAGCACACAGGTGCTTGGATGTGAGCAAGGCTGATTCTGAAGTGTCCACTCTGCAGGCTGAGAGTTCACTGGGGAGTGGGGAGGGGGGCAGGGAGTGGAGGAACAGGGTTGCTGTTCTTGGAAGAGTTGGCCCAGGTAGATGCCATAGCCTGCCAGGATGCTCCGACCCTCCCCAGGTGGGTGGCCCTGCTCAGAGGCCCTCAGGACTCCTTGAGGCAGAGACACATCCCCTAGAGCTCCTCTGGTTCCCCTGCCTATGGAGCTGAGCAGGGTGCCCCCATAGTCAGGCCAGAGTTGGAGGAGGGTCCAGGACCCAGGAAACGGGCTGTATACCCAGACCTGTGGCATGTGCTGCGTGGGGTGCTCATGCGAGGAGTCCCGGCACTTGGGCCCACATGTGTGAGGCACCAGCAGATCTGAGTAGGGGAGCCTGTGGATGTGTCTGTAAAGCTGGGAATGTGGGTGTCTCTGCCAAAGGCACCCAGTTTGGTTGGGCATTTGAATGGCTCCTGGGAGCAGGTGTTAAGGGACCGTGGGTGGTCAGGGCGAAGCATGCAGCCCAGTACCCTCCCCACAAGCTGCTGCTGCCACCCTGCGTGTGGGAGACGAGCCAGGATTGTGACCTTTGAATATTGTTCAAGCCCCTAAACCCTTTAAGTGGGATGTTGCACAGACCCTGACCCGGCCGAGATGAAGGATCAGAGCTGGTGTGGTCTGGGGAGAAGCTCAGCACCATGAAGTGGCCCAGACGGACCCTTCCCAGAGGGTCTCTAGTTCCCACTCCTCAGCCCAGTACAGAGCTTTGTGGGGGGGCGCAGCCACAGCCCCGCAGGGATGTATGCTCTGTAGGGGCGGGCGGGGCAGTGTGTCCGCAGGGGCAGCCGCAGGCCTGAGGGATGGTGCAGTGATGTGTCAGGAGTGCTGGGCGAGGTCCGTCATGGGGGCTCTGGCTTCCGATGCAGGAGCACAGGTGATGGCTCTAGGCTGCATCTGGCCCATATCCTCGCCCCCCCCCCCCCCACCTCCGCTGAGAACCTTCTGCAGGTCACTTCCAGCCTCTCAATAAAGGGGCCCCCACTACATGCTGCTGAAGGAGGGGTAGCCTAGACTCCAGCTCACTTACCCTGAGGACACCCTCGAACCCGCCCCCCTTCCCATCTGTACCAGCTGCCACTCCTGGTTTCGAGCTCTGCCCCTGGCGGGTGGCAGCCACTGGATGTCTGCGCACAGCTGCCACGCAGGCCTCCCGTAAGCACCCACAGTCTCGCTGCTGCCCACCTGGCACCCGCAGAGGGCCCGTATCTGCTACTGCCACCTTCCAAGTGACATCTGCCACCAACAGCTTCAGTCGGAGTTCTGGAGTCCACTCTTCCCAAACTGGCCCCCTCACTGAGGCGGTTACCCACTCACGCTCTTCCCTCTCCTCAGCTACAAGAGAGAGTGACGAGTGGTGGGGAGATGGCGAAGGGGAGGGTTCCCTTAACCTTGGGACTACATCCTAGTAAGTGTGGTGTCCTGTAGACAGACCTCTGGACCCGGGTCTGGCGCCACTTCTTTGTAAAGATCTTGCATTAGTCAGGTTTCTCCAGGAAAACAGAACCAATAGGAGATAGATTAGATATATAATAGATTTAACAAATTGCTCATGTGATTGTTGGGGCTAAGGTTGAACTCTGCAGGCCAGGCCAGAAGGCTGGAGACCCAGGAAGCGCTAATGCTGTAGCTTCTCACCGGAAGGCTGGCTGGGGCTGAATTCATTCTTCGCTGGGGGTCTCCGTCTTTGCTTTAGGACCTCAACTGCTTGGATGAGGCTCACCCACATGATGGAGAAGAATTTGCAATACTCAAAGTTTACTGATTTACATGTTAATCACTTTTAAAAAACACACAAAAACATAAAAAAAAGCCTTCACAGCAACATCTAGACTGATGTTTGACCAACCACCTGGGCACCATGGCCTAGCCAAGTGGACCCGCCCCCCCTTCCCTGTGTCCATGCATGGGAACTTTTTATTAAGGTGGTTTGTTTTAAGGTAAGTTATTTTTATTTTATGAGTCATTTTACATGTACAAATAAAAAGATTAGAGTTCACCAATATTTTCAAGTCAACATCATGCCCCAGTTGCCTGTGTAGCACACAGCAGAGAGGCCCTGACAGGACTCTGAGCCGTGCATTGACTCCGCTCTGGCTGCAAATGCCTTAAAAAAAGGAAGAAATAAAGAAACCAAGATGGCGGCATAGGTAAACACCTAAACTGCTGCCTCGCACAACAATTTCAAAACTACAACTAAAAGACAAAACGTCTATCACCCAGAACCACGGGAAAGCTGGCTCAGTGGAAGTTCTACAAGTAGAAGGAAAGAGAAAAGAGCATTGAGACGTGCACAAGCACTGAAAAGCTGAGGTATGGAGGTGCGTGAATCCGGCTGGCGGCGGGTATCTGGGTGCACTGCTTTTTTCAACCCGAAGGGAGACAAGCTCCCGATTGCTCCGAACTCGAGTTTCTGGGGAGACGCTGGGGACCCAAACTCCTATGGGGAGAAGCTGGACTGTCTGTCATCAGGTCGTAAAGCGAGAGTGACTTTCTTGCAGAGGTGCGCCCAGCAATCATTGTTTACTGCGCTGGGGCACGGCCACGGGGACTTGGAAACTGGCAGCCATCGCTGTTTGCCACGCCCTAGCCTAGTGACTCCCTGAGACCCCGCCCCGCACAATCTACAAGCCCACCCAAGCTCCACACAGCAGCTTTTACATATAAATGGCCTGCCCTATCGCAGCTTAACCTAACAAACTGCCGCTCTGGTCAGACAGCTCCAAAACCTCTAAACCCCAAGCAAAGAGGAGAAAACTGTAGTTCTCACTGTAGCTCCTGCTGGGTGGCCTCAGACAGTAGCTGACTTGCACCCCATTGGAGATCCAGAAGCTAGTGTATCTAGTGGTCAGTGTGAGATGACACCAGATTTCAACTACTCACATCCATAAGTGACACATTCAAGAGGCAGACTCAGTGAGCACCAAAGCCCCACTGAAGCAAGTCCTGCCCCATAAGCGTGTCTCCAGCGCAGCATTTCTTCCATTATAGACACAGTGGGTCCTCACAGCCAATTGATCTGGAGGTCAATTCCTCCCAGCAACACCAACAACAATCAAGACTTAACTACAACAAGGCTGTACACACAGTCCACAAAGGGGTGCACCAAGAGTGTCCACCTCAAGTAACTGGGAGGCCGATCCACTGGGCCATATAGGGCACCTAGCACACAAAGCCACCCTATCAACTCAGGGAAGCAGCAAAAATGAGGAGACAAAGAAACAGATCACAAACGAAAGAAGGAAAACGAACAACTAGATATAGAGTTCAAAACCACAGTTATAAGGTTTTTCAAGAATTTCCTAGAAAAGGCTGATAAATTTAACGAGATCCCTAAGGATATGATAAAGGACCAACTAGAAATTAAACATACACTGACTGAAATAAAAAATATTATACAGAGACTCAACAGCAGACTAGAGGAATGCAAGAATCAAGCCAAAGATTTGAAATACAAAAAACACTCAACTGGGAAAGCAAAAAGAAAAAAGAATCCAAAAATTTGAAGATAGTGTAAGAAGCCTCTGGGACAACTTCAAGCGTACCAACATCAGAATTATGGGGGTGCCAGAAGAAGGGAGAGAGCAAGATACTGAAAACCTATTTGAAGAAATAATGACTGAAAACTTCCCCCACCTGGTGAAAGAAATAGACTTACAAGTCCAGGAAGTGCACAGAACCCCAAACAAAAGGAATCCAAAGAGGACCACACCAAGACACATCATAATTAAAATGCCAAGGGCAAAAGACAAAGAGAGAATATTAAAAGCAGGAAGAGAAAAGCAGTTAATTACCTACAAGGGAGCACCCATATGATTATCAGCTGATTTCTCAACAGAAACTATGCAGGCCAGAAGGGAGTGGCAAGAAATATTCCAAGTGATGAATAGCAAGAACCTACAACCAAGATTACTTTACCCAGCAAAGCTATCATTCAGAATTGAAGGTCAGATAAAGAGCTTCACAGATAAGAAAAAGCTAAAGGAGTTCATCACCGCCAAACCAGTATTACATGAAATGCTGAAAGGTATTCTTTAAGAAGAGGAAGAAGAAGAAAAAAAGTAAAGATAAAAATTATGAACAACAAATACATATCTATCAACAAGTGAATCTAAAAATCAAGTGAATTAAAAATCTGAGGAACAGAATAAACTGGTGAATATAATAGAATCAGGGGCATAGAATGGGAGTGGATTGATAATTCTCAGGGGGAAAGGGGTATGAGGGGTACGGGAAGAGACTGGATAAAAATCGTACACCTATGGATGAGGACACTGCAGGGGAGGTAAGGGCAGAGGGTGGGGTGGGAACCGGGTAGAGGAGAGCTGTGGGGGGAAAAAGGAGAAACAATTGTAATAATCTGAACAATAAAGATTTATTTAAAAAAAAAAAAGAGGAAGAAATACTTTTTCCCTTTTCAGAGAACCTAGTTTGGATGTTCCCATCACAAAAGCTGTGCTGTTGCGACACCTTGTGGTGAAGTTGGAATCTTGTTATCACTGTAGCCTCAAGCTGCTGAGGTGCAGACCCTCCTGGCTCACTTTCTATACCGTCAGAGACAGGAGAGAAGGCTCAGGGCCAAGGCCACACTGGGAGGTCCCCCGCCCCCACCTGCTTCCCTCCTAATGGTGTTTCATGCATCTGCCGGCAAGGACCTCACTCAGAGACCCAGGACACCAAGAGTGTGGGCACGAGACCTTCCTCCTCCATGGAGACGTCAGAAAGGGGGGCGGGTGGAGCTGCCACCCACCCTCCCACGTCCTCTGCAAAAGGCAGTGAGGGTGACCTTCCTTAGCAGTGCTTCCTGGCTGACATGGGAGCAGAGGAAGACCACACCCCTCCCCCCCCACGTTTGTCTAACTCCACTCCACCATCTGAAGAAGCCTCCATCTGCATCCCTGACTCAACTTCCTGGTTACTGTCTGAGGTTTGGGAACGGAGCAGCTGCTCCTCAGAACAGGAGGCTTCGAGCTGATAAACATCGCCATGACTGTAACTGCCAAGGCAGTCTTTGCCCACAGTAAGAGCGGCAGCTCTGTGGCAAATAAAACAAGTGGCGTCCTCAGCCAGGACAGGCGCACAAAGGAACACATTTACTGTGCAGACATATAGCTTATATGTACACTCCCCACGTGGCTATCCTTGCCAATGCTCATCATACTTTTGTGTAGATCTACATTTCCATCTGGTATCATTTGCTTACTGCCTGGAAACTCCCTTTATCATGTCACATCGTGTGAGTCTGCTTCTTCTTATAGCTTTTATTTTATCATTTCAAAGAAGTAATAGTCTGGCCCTGGCTGGGTTAATCAATGGTTAGAGTGCTGGCTGCACATGGAAGGGTCTCAGTTTCCGTCAGGGCACATTCAGTTGGTGTCTCTCTCACATTGATGCTTCTCTCTCTCTCCCCCTTCCACCCTCTCTTCCACTTTCTGAAAAAGCAATGAAGAAAATACCCTCAGGTGAAGATGAGAAAGGAATAGTCTGTAGTTTTGAGATTGCAGAAAAGTTGCAGTGATAGTGCAGTCCTGTTATTAGTGATGTGCATCAGTGTGGCACATTGTTATAATTCATGTTCCAAGACCGATACATTACTAACTAAAGCCCATTTTTTTTTTCATGGATCATATGTTTGGTGTTGTATGTAAAATATCATTGCCATGCCCAAGGTCAGCTACATTCTCTTCTACGTTATTTTCTAGAACTTTCTTGTGACTATTGTGAGGTTTTTGCACATGTGGATGTCCAGTTGTGCGAGCGCCAACTGTCAAAGAGACTGTCCTTTCTCCATTGTGTTGCCTTTGCTCCTTTGTCACTGAGCAGTTAACTGTTTTGTGGGTCTATTTCTGGGCTCTCTGTTTTGTCCTATTGGTCTTTTGTCTGTTGTTGTCACCAATACCACACTGTCTTGATCACCATAATTTTACGGTAAGTCTTGAAGTTGGGTTGTGTCAGTCTTCCAACTTTGTTCTTCTTCAATGTTGTGTTGGCCACTCTGTTTTTCCTCTCCATGTTACTTTAGAATCATTTTGTTGATATCCATAAAATAACTTGCTGGAATTTTGATGGACTGCATTGAATCTACAGATCAAATTGGGAAGAATTGACATTTTAACTATGTTGAGTCTTCGTATTTGTGGACATGGAATATCTGGGCATTTATTTAGATCTCTGATTTCTTTTATCAGGATTTTGTAGTTTTTCTTATACAGATCTTGTACTTTGTTAGACTTATGCCAAAGTATTTCCTTTTTTGGTGCTAATATAAATGCTATTGTGTTTTTAATGTCAAATTCTAATTGTTCATTGCTGACTTATGGTCACGCACCACATAGTTATGTTTTGGACAATGACGGACGGCTACATGTACAATGTGGTCCCATGAGATTAAAATGGAACTGAAAATCCCTATCAGCTAGTGACGTCGTAGCCTGTGACTTCAAAGAATTTGCCAAGGATAAGGCGGTTGCAGAAACCACCAGCCCGTGGTTGAGATGCCAGCACCTCCAAGCTGGTGGAGGAGGGTGTACTGAGCTCCGGGACTGACTACTGAGGAGCCGCTGGGCCTGGGACAGCAGGGCAGGGTGGCAGAGGCGAGAGAAAAGGATGCCGCATGGGAAGAAAAAGAACCACCAAGAAACTCAGTGAAGGCTTCACAGCAGCTTTTAGACCTCAGCCAGCTCCTTAACACATGGGCCCCAACACGGAAAGGTTTCATTCCTAGGGAGGTGTGCTCCTGTGCTTATAAGCAAGTCTATGCTGGAAAAAAGAAACCAAGCCGACCACCATGGACAGATTTCTGAAGAGTGACCCTCAGGAAGAGCCCTGGAGGTGCTCCAGCAGAAGGCGTGTTGTCACAGGAGAGGACAGCTCACGCGCATTGCTGCCCCGAAGATCCCCAGAGCGGACAGGACGTGGAGTGGGAGATGGTGATAGTGATGATCCTGACCCTGTGCAGGCCTAGGCTACTGTGTTTGTATCTTAGTTTTTACCAAAAAAGTTTAAAATGAAGAAATAAATTAAAATTTTAAAAATAGAGTAATATAAAGAATCCTTTTGTACAGCTATACAATGTGTTTGTTTTAAGCTAAGTGTTATTATAAAAGAGTTAAGTTTCTGAAGTAAAAAAGTTAAAGCTAAGGTTACTTTACGACTTAAGAATTTTAAAAAATATGTTGACTGTAGCCTAAGTGCACAGCATTTATAAAGTGCCCTGAGGTGCGCAGGCCTCACATCACCCCATTCACCCCTGGCTCATCCAGAGCAACGTCCAGCCCTGCAAACTCCATTCCTGGCAAGCGCCCCGTGCAGATGCACCATTTTTATCTTTTATGCCATATTTTTACTGTGCCTCTTCTATGTTTAGGCACATAAATATTTACCATTGTGTTACGGTTGCCTATAGCATTCAGTATGGTAACATGCTGTACAGGTTTAATGTCTGTGTCTACTAATGTTAAGATCTATGTCAGCTCTGGGTCACTTTCTTTTTTAAAAAAATATATTTTTATTGAGTTCAGAGAGGAAAAGAGAGGGAGAGAAAGAAACATCAATGATGAAAGAGAATTATTGATCGGCTGCCTCCTATACACCCCTTACTGGGGATCAAGCCCACAGCCCGGGCATGTGCCCTTGACCAGAATTGAACTTGGGACCATTTAGTCTGCAGGCCAATGCTCTATCCACTGAGCCAAACCAGCTAGGGCTCTGGGTCACTTTCAATGGATTGATTTTTCTCATTCTTAGTTGTATTTTCCTCCTTCTTTGTATGCCTGACAATTTTTGATTGGAGACAGACACTGAATTTTACCTTGTTGAGTGCTGAAAATTTTGTATTCTTATATTAAATATTGTTTAGCTTTGTTCTAGGACACAGTTACTAGGAACAGTTTGATCTCTCCAAAGCTTTATTTGATTTGTTAGCTGGGGTCAGAAGCTAGTTACTCCTCACAGATGAAGCAAGATCTTCTATGTACTGGACACAAAGCTCCCAGTGTGCTGGTGGATCAGGTACTGCTCCCTGCCTGGTGCGACTGTGGGAACCTGCAGATCTCTGAGACCTTCCTCAGGACCAGCATGCTTTGGGGCTGCTAGCTGCCTTGGTCTCGCTGCATCCTCAGTTTTATTTCCTCAACTCCAGGACCTGCTTGGACTTCCCTCTGCACTGTGGCCTGGAAACTGTGACAGCAGTATGAAGAGGTGATTGTAAGGTTTGGCCCACTGGCTTCTGACCTCTCGGGAGTCACTGAGCTATTGCACAACACCCAGCACCCTAAACACTGTCGGTTCACATATTGTGTCCATCTCTTGGTTGTCTCAGGCATTTTGATCAGAGTTTTAGTTGCAGATGATAAAAAAAGTTCTGGAGATGACAGTGGTGATGGTTACACAACAATGTGAATGTACCTAATGCCACTGAACTGTACACTTAGGAATGGTTAAAATGGTAAATTTACGTTTTCTATATATTTTCACAATTAAAAAACAACAACTAAAAAAATGGGGTTACCTGAAGCAAAGGAAGCCTTAGTGCGCTTATCAGACAGCCTGTGCAGGGTCCATCTGCCAGGCCACCACCACGGCGGTTGTCAGCTTCACCAGGAGCCTCCACTCACCTAGAGAGGAACAAAGTGGACACACCCTTCCGTGTTGCGGGGCACACACTCCTGCACTCTAGCAGCTCATGGCCCACCCCCAAGGCTGTCCTAGCAGGCGCTTCCTGCTGCCTCCCCCAGGGTAGCTTTGCAGTTCACTCCTGCATATTACTCCTTTTCATAATTATTCAAAAACCTCCTCTTTGCCTTGTAGGACCAAGAGGCCTTCTAGCCCAAACTCCACCCTCCCCCACATCACCTGAGACAGCAATCCTGCAAGGAGGTGCTCTCAGGCCCCGGTGGATGGAAAAGCCCCACTGAAGACTCTATGCTTACCCGCAGGCCTCTTCCCGCCCTGGACAGCCTTCTCCTTCCTCTCCCTCACACCGGCAGACTTGCACGTGGCTGCGTGTACTGAGTCGCACTCCACTACCTCCCAATCCTTTTTGTTTGCTGTCAATACCCAGGAACCGAAGCGTTGTGACATTAACGCGCATTTGTTCAGATGACACTGCTGGGACCAGGTGTCATTTGGGATGTCTTCAACTGTCCCTTATGAACAAAACAGATGACTTTGCTGGAGCTTGGCGGCCTGTTCCAACTGCGGGGCTTCTCTGCTGGGGCCGGGGAAGAGGGGAGGTTCTGCCCGACGCAGGTGAGGTGGGGTGGACGGCGACCCAACCGGCAGCGGGCTCAGGAGGGGTGGGAGGCCCGGCCTGGCTTTAAGCCGTCGGCCCGCTCTAGGCTGGATCCTCTGGTCCTGCACATCCTCTGTCCCTCCCGTGCCACCCAAGCCCAGGTAGCCGCCGCTGCCAGCGGCTGTCCATCACCTGCCCCCTGCCTGTCGTGCTCACTGAGGGGCCCCAGCTCGAGATGGGGCGCGAAGGGGATAATCCTCCCCTCGCCCGGTCCCGCTGCCCTTTGAACTCCGCGTCCCCGCAGGGTGCAAGGCAGGCCGGCCGACCCGCTGGCTCCCCAGCGCCTCGCGTCAGTTCGCAGCCACGACCTCGTGGGCGGGGCTGGGAGAGGGGCGGGGCCAAGAACGCCCGCCCGGCCCTTTCCGGCGCCGGGCCGGGACGCACGCGCAGTGGGGCCGTTGGCCGCGCAGGCGCCGTGGGCCGGCGGGTGTTTACGGCGGCGGAGATCGGTGGCCGTAGACAGGCCGCGGGCGGGCGAGCGGCGCCCGAGGAGCCGCAGGTCGCGGGCCGACCGGCCCTGGAGGTAGAGCCGCTGCCGTCGCTGCCCTGGACCCTGCCCTAAGGTCCACCTGTTACCGCCCTGGTCCGCCCGCCGGACCCCGTGGTCTCCCCGCCCCCACGCCCCGCTTCTCCCCGAGCCCGTCGTCACATCCTCGGTCGCCGCTGGCCCCTAAGTTACGGGGGAAGCGTTCGCAGTTGGTGGTCGGGCAGTTCAGGCGTCTCCGCGGGTTAGAGCCGGAGGGTCTTCGCCGGAGGGGCCCAGGGGGGCTAGGCGGTGGGGCGGCCCTCGTCGCTGGTGGCGCCCTCGCCCCGACCTTCCCGCCGAGGGATCGGCAGGTGGAAGCGGTCGTCCCGGTGTCAGTCTGTCCTTCGGGGATTAGTGCAGTCCGGTCCCCACGAGCCGCTGAGAACTCGTGGCCGAGCCTGGGGGAGCCACACACTCGGTGACGGCCCTGGGAGGCAGGGTCCGGGCGGCTCGGACTCGGTCTGCACTCGGTGCCGAGTCCGCCCGCCTCGGGCCCAGGAGTGTGCACGCTCAGCAGCCTGCTGTGCCGGGAAGAGAGGCGTCTCAGTTGCTTCCATTTCTCTGGCAGGAGGTGCGGGTTTGGGTCTCTTCCAGCTCATTTTCTATCTGAATGACTTTGTCCACATTTTTCTTAAGTTATATTCACGATGGAACATGCCCCCCCCCCCCCCCGTATAATCGGCAACCACCTAGGATGGACCGTGACCCCATGTTCACGGCTTCATGCCTGCACCCCACGCATCCATTAGGAGAGTCCCCTGCCGCGCGGGTTTTTGTGGGGACCAGCCCGAGAGGGAGGTTGCCTGCCGGGCTGTGGCCTGTCCCGGCCGTGTGCGTTAGGCCAGGGGCTGCGAAGTACCACCAAGCGCGGAGTCTGAGAAAGGACAGCGTTCCTTTGACAAGTCGGGTTTGAATGGACGGTAGATACAGGTTTGGAGGCTTGAGGACTGATCACATCCGGGGTCAGTAATAAGCAGTGATTGTTTCCAGTGGGAAGGGAGAGTTAGATTACTGCAAAGTTAATAAATATTCAGACCCTACAGATGGTTACATGCATCTCACCAGTGGCAGGGGGTAGGGTTACCCCAGAGTTACTTAGTCTGTCATTTTGGCCAAAGATTACCCACTTGTTATGTGTTAAAGGCTGTTGCCCCCTTGAGAATTGTTAAAAGTGGCATTTGTTGTGGGGTAAAGAACATAGGCTTTTGACCAGTCTTGGGTTTGAATTCCAAGCCTCTTATAAGTTGTGAAGCCAAAATGAGGTCGTGACTGGCAGGTGGTGCCTGTGAAAAGGTTGTAGCTGTATTTACTAAAAAACTAGCTTTTGCGCCCTGGCCAGTGTGCTCAGTGGTTAGAGTGTCGGCCGGAGCACCGAGAGGGTCTTGGGTTCGATGCCTGGTCCCTGGCCCTGGTCGGGGTGCATGCGACATTGATGTTTCTCTCTTTCAGCCCCCCTCTCCCCCCCAAAACTCTAAAAAGCAATGGGGAAAATTTCCTTGGGTGAGGATTAACCAAACAAACCAAAAAAGTAGCCTTTGCATATGGAATAAATTTTCAAAGTGAGGCAAAGTTGGAGATAAGTGATAGTACTTAGTACAAAATAAAACCTACCGATATATAGTCTGTGTTTGCCTTGTGGGATGGAATGATGGTGTCGACATCCTGGGTAGGCTCGGACCCATGGCGGGGTATGTGTGTGGTTCCAGGCTTTTTCCTAAACTCTGAAGCAGCCACACACAGCTCCACTTTTAACCAGTGACCCAAATTTTAAGATGATTGTCCTAGACTGGGGGTGTAGACTTTAGCCTCAAAACTAAGTGGCTTATCTAAGATAAAATTCGACCTCATTAGCACAGTATCCCAACCAGCTAAACTGGCCAGGGACCCAAACTTCATAAGGGCTCTGAAGCAAAGCGGGGTGGAGATCGAATCATTGGGCCCCAGTGATGTGTAAAGCCTCAGACTCAGCTCTGAAACCCCAATGAAGAGGAACTGTCCTGACTGTGACATGGAAGCCCAGGCTCTCACACGTTTGTGTCCTTGTAAGAAGATGGAGATTCATTCATGTGCTCATGTATTTTCTTTCTTGGGTAAACCTCTCCCATCACGGCTTCCAGTTGTGTGAGCAGGAAGTGTGTATGGAATCTTTCTGCCCAGTATTTCCTTAGGATTCTCTTTCTGTTAGAAAGCCAGAGAATTGTGAGGGCAAAGCAAGTATAAATTTTGTAATAACAAAATTATAATATGTTGTTATAGGAGTTGGCTTGATTCTGAAAAAGTTACATGGACGAAGTATAAAATTTGAAAAGATTTTTTTTTTTTAGTTTTTGGAAGAGTAAGACCTCTACAGAGCATTTTCCCTGTTAATTAGATGAAAGTACATTAGGCTATTAGTTGAGCCAGAGAGGAACACAGGGTGTTACTTTGTATTCTTCTTGTTGCCATGAATCCTCACCCAAGAATGTTTTCCTTTGATTTTTAGAGTGGGAGAGAGGGAGAGAGAGAAACCTCAATGTGAGAGAGACACATCGATTGGTTGCCTCCCACACACATCCCAACCAGGGCGAGGGATCAAGCCTGCAACTGAAGGTACGTGCTCTTGACCTGAATCGAACCCAAACCCTTCAGTCCTCAGACTAATGTTCTAACTACTGAGCAGCTGGCCATGCTTTCTTTGTATTCTTGAAGGCAGGTGGGAAGTGTAGTTTGTACTATTAAAGAGCTGGAAGGGCAGCTTAGCTAGACTCCAGAGGCGGGCAGGGGTTGGAGTAGCAGCTCCCCCTACCTGTAAACTAGATTTTGCGTTTGTTACAATATGTTCATTTGGGGAAGAGAGTTTTGTGGATGTTTTCAACTGAACTGTGTACGTCAGAACATCCAAATGAGCAGACTTCGTGGATTGCCGGAAGTGGCATCTACGTGTATGAGGGGTGCAGAGTTGTCAGATAGCATGTAGGACACCTTGTACAGTAGAATTTCAAATGACCAATAAGTTTTAGTACTTGTTGTTTACCTGAATTTCAGTGCCTTTTTTTGGTGTGTGTGTTAAAGATTTACAAAAAAACATCTGCAGCACTTGAAAATATTCAAAGAACAGTTGCTGATAGAATGAGTTTTTAGACTATCTGCCCTCCTGTTGTATTACATTCAGTGATTTTACCATGGGTGGGTATATCCCTTTAAGGCAGATCTGTATTCAAGATAGATTCAATCCTAAAATCTTGACTTTGTGGATTGTTGATGAAAGTAAAGCATGGGATTCACAGTTTAATTAAGGTTTAAAGTTAAATATGTTGTAGGTATCTCAAGTTCAAATTAAAAATATTTAATTCAGTTGATACTATAAGTTATAGATTTCCTTCTGGATGGTACCACCGAGTTTATTTCCTTCTGATGCTGGCATTCTTGCTTTGAGGCAGGCAGGGTTTGACGAAATATATTCCATCTGTATTTCAGAATTCAGAATTTGAAATTGGTATGTGTTTAATACTTTCATTGCTCTGCTCTTACCTTTAATGTAAATGGCACTTTAAAATTTTTTCATTGCAGTGTTGCCCGAGTGTGATCTCAAAGATGGGAGGTGCGGTCAGTGCTGGTGAGGACAACGATGAGCTGATAGACAATTTGAAGGAAGCACAGTACATCCGGACTGAACTGGTGGAGCAGGCTTTCCGAGCGATTGACCGCGCAGATTATTATCTTGAAGAGTTTAAAGAAAATGCGTATAAAGACTTGGCATGGAAGCATGGGAACATCCACCTGTCGGCTCCGTGCATCTACTCAGAGGTGATGGAAGCCCTGGACCTACAGCCTGGGCTCTCGTTCCTGAATCTGGGCAGTGGCACCGGCTATCTCAGCTCCATGGTGGGGCTCATTTTAGGTAATGGGGGGAGTTTGCAGGACCAAAGAAGCTGCTGGCAGTGTCCTTTGGAGGGGTCTGTCTAATTGCCTGTGGCCTTCCCTGTGTTATCTGGTATCATTTACCAATAGTCACTGGGTGGGTTGGTGAGGGGAGGGCCCTGGGGCACTGCTCCCGATCCCTGACCCCTGCCACCTGTGCCTCCAGCAGGTGTCAACACACCCTCCTCCCCGACAGTGGAGCACCTGGACAGCGGCGTCACACTGGTCTTCCGTGGTTCTTTTTTTTAAAAAAATATATTTTATTGATTTTTCACAGAGAGGAAGAGAGAGGAAGAGAGAGTTAGAAACAGAGAAACATCGACCAGCTGCCTCCTGCACACCCCCTGCTGGGGATGTGCCTGCAACCAAGGTACATGCCCTTGACCGGAATTGAACCTGGGACCCTTGTGTCCACAGGCCGACGCTCTATCCACTGAGCCAAACCAGTTAGGGCTCTTCCCTGGTTCTTGACTAGACCTCGCCCAGCATGCCCTGCCACTTGCTCTAAACCAGTGGTTCTCAACCTTTCTAATGCCGCGACCCTTTAATACAGTTCCTCATGTTGGGGTGACCCCCAACCATAAAATTATTTTCGTTGCTACTTCATAACTATAATTTTGCTACTGTTACGAATCGTAATGTAAATATCTGTGTTTTCCGATGGTCTTAGGCGACACAGCTAGGTCGAGACCCACAGGTTGAGAACCGCTGTTGTAGAGCCTAAGACCATCGGAAAACACAGATATTTACATTACGATTCGTAACAGTAGCAAAATTATAGTTATGAAGTAGCAACGAAAATAATTTTATGGTTGGGGGTCACCCCAACATGAGGAACTGTATTAAAGGGTCGCGGCATTAGAAAGGTTGAGAACCACTGTTCGAAACAGAACAATTAACTTCCAAGTCCCCTGGGATTCAAAGTTCTCCCAAACAGTTTTTGTTTTGTGATTTGAACACTGGAAGAATTAATGCCTGTAATGTTATTTTTAGATAATCCCCAGGGTGAGAGAGATTTTACAACTTAACTTTCTTGAAGCCATTTAGTAACAGTATCCGATAACTAAGGATTCATTTAATTCCTATCTTGTGTAAAATGTGATAGTGGGGGGGAGGCATCATAACAACTATCATGGCCAGAACTTTTCTGGAAAAAAAAAAAGTATCAAGGCAGAAAAAGGAGCAGGTCCTGGGCATCCAGGCTGAACACTGGCAGCCTCACAGGATGGAATAGGCAACTCTGTCCCGCCCTGAGGTTGACTCTGGAGAAGAAAGAGGTCAGTTGTGAGAGAATTCACATTGGGTATGGGTAGGAGGAAGTGAGAGCGTGAAGTATGGAGCCTGGAGAATTGGCACATGTGCATCCACTTCCTTGCAAGCACACCCAGAGGCCCCCCCAGGACCCACACCCTCCAGAGGAGCACTGTGCCCTCCATCAGCACAGATGGTGCTGCCTGTTTCTGACCTGCATGCAAACAGATTCTCACACAGACTCACTTCAGCTGTTTGTATCGATAGTTGTCCCCCAGATTTCACCCGGAGGAAGGTTTCCACGCAGGGAACACTGACAGCAGTAACAGGGCGTAGTGTCTGTTGCAGTTCCCTTTGATGTAAAACATGTTTCACTGTGACTTGGAATTGTAGTTTTTTCAATGATGATTAAAACCTGTTTTGTGAGGATTGTTAATGCCACATCTGAGTGTCTGGTGGGACCTTCTGTGGAAAACAGTTCTGTGTCAACTTTCATTTGCAAATACGTTTCTTCAGTTACTGGCAAGACCTTGAACTCTTGGTTTCAAACCTTGGCTTTTTTACATTTTAAAATAATTTTTTGGAAGTTGGAGGGCCCGGAAGCTCAGGCTTTGGAAAGCGATGGAGTCAATAACCACAAGTGAGTGAGTGTGATGTGAGCAGAGCCTACCTTGCATATAAAGATTAGCTCGAGGTGATGTAAGATTAGAAAACCTTGTGAATTTCTATAATTGCTCACACAAAGTCAGACCTGTTGCTGTCGATACAGGAGAAATGCAGAGTAAGAGTTGTTGCTCCAGTTCTGAAAGTTTTCTGGCTCTGAACCCTTGTAGGTCCTTTTGGGGTAAACCATGGTGTGGAGCTTCATCCAGACGTGATTGAGTACGCAAAGCAGAAACTAGACTTCTTCATCAGGACCAGCGACAGCTTTGACAAGTAAGGTCAAGCCCTGTCCCTCTGTCAGGGTCTGGGTTGTAAGGTAAACTTGATGAGACGGGGGGAAATCCATCCGCAGTGTCCTTCGACCAGCAGGCATGGTTGTGGTGTGGCAGGGGACCAGGATGTGTAGTATAATTGTTTAAAAGTGGAGTGGTTCAGTTGATTGGGCCATCCTGTGCACTGCAGGATTGCTGGTTCGATTCCTAGTCAGAGCACAGGTGCCGGGGTTGTGGGCTCCATCCCTGGTGGAGGGCATGCAGGAGGAAGCCGATGGAGGTTCCACTCTCACATTGATGTTTCTCTCTCTAAAAAAAAAAAAAAAAAATCTTAACACCTCTCTCTCTCTCTCTCTCTCTCTCTCTCTCTCTCTCTCTCTCTCTCTCTCTCTCACCCTGGCCAGGTAGCTCAGTTGGTAGTTGGTTAGAGCATCTTCCTGATACTCCAGGGTTACAGGTGGTAGGCTCGATCCCTGGTGAAGGCACAGACAAGAGTCAAGCAATGAATGCATAAATAAGTGGAACAACAAATCTATGTGTATCTCTGAAAATCAGTTTAAAAAAGTTTTAAAACATATATTGGGGTTTTCAGAGTTTTAGATTTGTTCACTGTGATACCTAGGTAAAGGTAGTTTTTCACCAATAAGAGAGATAAATAGAATGTTCATTTTGCTCAGTTTTCATATTTCTTATAGAGACGTTTTATCATTGATGGTTTCTAAAACAGTAAACAGTTATTTGTAACTAGTTCTTGCCATTTTTAAACAAGGAATGGATAGTCTTATTTTAGGGATTTATAATTCTTAGAAAAACCAAATGTATTTTACTTACCCTCATTTCACTGTTGTGTAGTGACTTTGAATAAGATAATTAATTATAAATGCAGGGCAAAGATAGTGATGATTGGAGGTTGGATGATTTAAGCTTGGATCATGCTTATGATGTTCACTTTCAAGATACTTTATATATAATTTCTAGGGTTTAATTATTAATAGCACAATCCTTTTTGAAGTCTGGCTTCCAGTGCCAGCTCAGTAAGCTGTATTACATGGTGTAGGGTTCTGAAATGAAAGTCTATAACTTGTGGTTGGCATAGATTTATTTGTAGCCCTGTTACAGGTTACGGAGCTGGGGGATGAACACATTTCTTCCTTTCAGGTTTGACTTCTGTGAACCTTCCTTTGTTCCTGGCAATTGCCTGGAGCTTTCTCCCGATTGCTCTCAGTATGACCGGGTGTACTGCGGGGCAGGTGTGCAGAAGGAGCACGAGGACTACATGAAGAGTCTTCTCAAGGTGGGGGGCATCCTGGTCATGCCGCTGGAAGAGAAGGTCAGACCCCTTCCTAACTGACATCTTTGCACACGTAACTGTTTGGCAAGGTCTGTTCCAGGTAGTTGACACATACTCCTCCTTGTAACAACTCCCTGTGTTCACAAATGAGGTAGCAGGCAAGGACAGGTCTTGGTTCGAATAAGCATCTCAGAGCCTCCCTGTACACTCCCCACCCACAGCTGTGCTGTGATGCTTATTCTGTTACTAGAATCCTATATAATAAAAGCCTAAGTGGCATCACGCCCTAGCGCAACACCCTTGCACAATGTCATCACAAGATGGCCACCACAAGGTGGTCGCCACAAGATGGCCAGCAGGGGAGGACAGTTGGGGGTGACCAGGTCTGCAGGGGAAGGTAGTTGGGGGCTATTGGGCCGGCAGGGGGGCAGTTAGGCATCAATCAGGCCCGCAGGGGAGTGGTTAGGGGGTGATCCACAGGGATCGGGCCTAAACCCGCAGTCAGACATCCCCCAAGGGGGTCCCAGATTGGAGAGGGTGCAGGCTGGGCTTAGGGACACTCCCCCTTCCCCCCGCATCAATTTCGTGCACCAGGCCTATAGTTACTATATAAAAGAACTAGAGTAAGTCTATTCCAGCTGGTAGTCTCATTGTGAGACACTGTGATGGTGATAGTTCATAGGAATCCCTTGCTTGGTGGGCATCTTGCCCAAGTCTGCTGTTGGGTCATGCATGTTTTAGTATGTTTTCAGTACTGTGTTTCAGTGGGAAAAACAGACATGCATTGGTCATTGGGAAGGATGACTCACTGTCACAAAGAACTAGGAAAAACAAAATTATAAAAATTATGAGATGGTGCATTTAAAAAAATTTTTTCTGTAATTGTTAAATGATTGCATTTAACTTACTTTGCTTGAAAAGTAATTATTCATTTTAGGAAATGAAGGAACACCAGGGACAACTGCTCACAATTGCCTTCCTGCTGGCTGAGTGTGGTCCTTGTACCTGTTTCTAGTTTGATGTCCTTTTTAAAAAGGCGACAACACATGTTTTAGAAGTTACACTGGGTTACTTAGAAGAGTTCGTGAATATAGTTTCAAGCCAGTCAGTGCTCACATCATTATTTTTAGTCCTTGCCTGGCAGCCACTGGTGTGTGGGCCTAGTTTATGATCCGGTTACTGTGATTGGGCATGAGGCTGTGTGTTGTGAATCACTGTTATTTTACTGTTACATAAAGATTCAGTGAATTACCCAAATTAAAAAACAATTACTCATAAATATTTCAGTATGCATTTGGGTAAGATAAGGATTCTGTTTTTAAAACATAGTCATAAAGTCATCATCAACCTAAAAAGTTAATAGTAATGTTTTTTCTTTTTAAAAAAATGTTTTTATTGATTTCAGAGACAGGCAGGGAGAGGATAAGAGGGATAGAAATTGGTATCATTGATCGGCTGCTGCTTGCACACCCTGTCCTACCCCCGGGGGGTAAAGACCACAACCTGGGCATGTGGCCTGACGGAATTGAACTGTGACCTCCTGGTTCATGGGTCAGCGCTCAGCCACTGAGCACACCAACTGGGCAATAGTAATTTCTTAATATCTTCAACTGTCTACTAGCATTCCATTTTTCCTGATTGTCTTAAAGTTAGTTTGAGTTGTTTATGTGAATGCAGGTCCATGTAAGATTTATGTGTTGAATCTGGTCTGAGTATCTTCTAAGTGCATTAGTCCGTAGACATTTTCTTTTTATTGCAATTTATTTTTGAAGAAATTAAGCCATTTGTCTTACCGAGTTCCCTGCAGCCTGGACTTTGGGATTGCATATCTCTGTGGGGCTCTTTCCCATGTTCTTCTTTTGGTCCTTTCCTCCATGAGATGGTAGTGGGTGTCAGCTCTCAGCCAGTGGTGTCAGCGCCACCTGTCTCTCAGGTGGAACGCCTGTCCCCATCCGCCCAGTGTGATGTCTATCTACAACATGTGGCATCACCATGATCACCAACAATCTGATGTCTATAACTAGTTCAAGATTTTTGGGGTGTGTGCTTTTTGCCTTTTTATTCCACTGGAGACGTGCCAAGTAGGCCGTCCTGCTGGGTTGATCCTGCTGTTTTCACAGGTGACAGGACCAGGCCTTGTCTCTGCTCTTTATTCTCAGAATGCGGAATGGGTCCTTCCTTACAGATGACTCTAAGAATCTTCATGGTTTCGCAGAAATACATAGGACCTTTTATTAGAATTGTGCTACAGCTGGGTTAATTTGAGGATTAGAGACATATTTTCAGTATTCTGCTCAGACAGAACATGAAATAGGCATTTATAGTTTTAAGGGCTCACACATTTTTTTATTATATTTAAATATATGATGTTCATTATAACTAGAAATTCTTTTGAGAAATGTTTTACTTTGGGTAGTGGGCACACAGTACAATACAGATCTTATAACATAGAAACCCACATCTGATACCTATATGTTCATGTTGACCAGTGTCACCCCAATCAATTTAATAAATATTTTTTTTTTTAAAAAGGAATGTCTTTGCTAGTATACAAGAATGCCAGTAACTTGTTGATGTTCATCAAATACATGGCTACTGAATTCTTTTATTTCTAAGATTCATGGCATAGAACCTTAGTTTTTAGACGGTTTGCTGGTTTAGATATTTTTAGATTAGAGAGCATGTAATCTTAGCAGAGCAAAGCTGATCAGAAATAGTCCTGTGACCCAGGTGTGCGTGGTGGCAAAACAGGCCCACAGAACACAGGATGGTCGTGTTGTCTAATCGGTCCTGCTGCCCCTGGAATTGTGATTCACAGGAAATGTGGTGAGGCCTGCACGCAGGTAGCCATGACTCCGGGGTCCTGGGCAGCGTCACTGGGAAACTCCTTGGACACTTCAGTGTGCATCTCCCAAGGGGACAGGAAGCTAGACTCCCAGCAAGGAGCTGTGCTCTGTGGTTGCAGCTCTTGGGCGTGAGTCCCACTTGCTGTAGGAGGTCTGGCCGGCCAGGCTGCGGTGTAGATTGTGTGTGTGTCTGATGACTGTCACTTAGAGCCCTCCACATCCCCCAGCATTGAAAGTGGTCTCATCAGAACCCCACACTCCTTGGATTGTGTACTCTTGTCTTTTAACTTCTTTCTCTGTCATAGACATTTCCTGTCAACAGGAGTTAGGGTAAGATGCTTGGCTGTGTTCAGATTAAATGTATCCGCTGTTCATGCCACATTGCCCTTGGGTGTTTCATGATTCGTGTATCTGTGTGGTTTTAGATTGTGTGTAGGAATAATTATATTTAATCTAACCTATCAGTAGTTAAATCTTATTTTGTCTCCGGGATAGTTGACTAAGATAACGCGCACGGGACCTTCTGCTTGGGAAACCAAAAAGATCCTGGCTGTTTCCTTTGCTCCTCTGGTCCAGCCACGCCGCTCAGAGTCGGGGAAATCAAGACTCGTCCAGTTACGTGAGTACAGAGCCCCTAGCCCATCATTTGGATGTTTTGAATTTCATTAGAAGGAACTTTTAATATTAAAGAGCATTTTCCACTCACTATAACCTTAAACTTTTCCAAGTGATTTTTAGGCATTTAAACAATTATACTCTATTTCCAGCTTATTGTACGTGATTTTAGCCTTGTTTTACATCTACAGAGAACTGCTGATGGTGATGCCCTGGGAAGCAGAAGAGCCACCTAGAAGGGAATTAAACCCGCCCTGTGGAGAGTGTGTCCCAGCACCTCTGGCCGCGGGGCTCCTGCAGACCCCAGTCCCTCTGCTACGGGACGGCTGCAGGGCCACGTGTCCACCACTCGGCTCAGGTGGGCAGGGCCAGGTTTGCAGTGGAGCCTTCCTCGGCCAGGCCTGTGCCTCTCCCTCCGTCAGGGTGCAGACCCACCAAAGAGTTAAGCATTCAGCCAAATGTTTTATAATTTCAACAGAGATTTACACAGCAAGGAGAATTGCAAGTGTCTTTATTTAATATAAAACTGTTCAGCATGCACTCTGCTTTCTGATGATTTAGAAAATTTGGAAAATGAAAAAAAATATAGGAAGAAAAAAATCACCCTTAATTTCAGCACCCAAAGATAACTCATACATGTTGGTGAGTTCCTTCCAGAATCATCCTTTAATATATGAGAGGAGTCACTTATCAATGTGATGTTCTTCCTGGTCTCTGCTAAGTGCAGGTCACATGACATTGACGTGGTCGTTGAAGTGTGAGGAACTGGGGTAAGGAGCAACCATAGAATGTGCAGAGGGACTGAGAGGGTTAGGTGTGTAGAGAGTGAGAATGTTTATGCTTGGTCCTTGAGGCTGAGAGGAACTCCCTAAGGAGAGAAGAGAGGGAGGAAAGGAGCCAAGGCCGTGATTGTGACGTGTACGTTCCCAGGTGCTCAGAGGAGGCAAGTGGGGACCCTGATGGGATGCCGGTTGGCCTGCAGTTTATCCCACGGGCTGTGCAGAGCTCCTGTGGGGTGGTGCGTCTCACTCAGGATCACCCTCCTGAGTGGAGTGATGCAGTCGTATCCATGTTCCATGTTCCCAGAGGATAACTGAGCTGATGCTGCCCACGGCAGCGTGTTGGAGGTGAGGGGACAGTCGGGGGTCGAGGAGGCTTGGTTGGGCCTGGCTGATGGTCATGAGCCACCCTGATATGTGGGTTTTGAGCCCATGGTTCAAAGTGAATATTGGATGATAAATAATCATGTGATGCTGTTTAGAGATCATGAAGGGAACAGCAGTCCACTTGTTTGTAACGTGATCTTTGTAGACCAGTAGTCACACTGATGGAGTCAGTGCCTAGTGAGGTCCTGTAGGTGCCGACAGGGTCAGCCATCAGAGTGGACGAGCCAAGGTCAGCACAGGCAGGAACCAGTTAGGAGACGATTGAAGATGGATGGTAAACACTGGCCTGAGAGGGAAGGACTGGGACAGGCCCAGGGACCTCTCTGAGGAAGGATGCCAGAGACTGTTGTAGATGTGGGTTTGTGGTCAGGACTGGGTTATAGCCCTGGGAGTTGCTGGCCGGTTTCTGTTAATTGAAGCCACAGACTAGATGTCAGATCAAGGAGAGAGGAGAAAGGGTAAAGTCAGGACCTTGGGAAGCAGCACTCGGGCTGGGAGGAGGAAGAGAGACACCAGCCAGCGAGCAGGTTACCTCCCCACATGGCCCATGTGCCAGCGCTGTCTGTGGGAAGTCTGGTGGCCTGTGAAGGACTCCTTTCAGTTGCCTTAGGAGCAGCAGCGAGTGGCAGGGTGAGCCCCAGTGTCCTTCCTGGAGGAAGAGGACAGTTGAGCAGAGAGAAGAGTTGGTGCTGACAGTGGGGTCACGGGAACTTCCAGGGTCCCTGGGTCCAGTGGGCACTTGCTTAGGTTCTGCGAGGCCTCTAGACAGTGGGTGGCAATTTTTTGGAGCACTCAGGTCCTGGAGGGGAGAGTGATGCTGGTTTTGAGTTTACTGTATTGAAACACTTGACCCTCTAGTTCCTTTCCCTCTGAGAAAAGCCCTCACGGCCTCATTGCAGAGCCTGCATTAAACTCAGTGACCAAGCTTTACTTTTCTTAGGCTGTAGAGTTTTTGTTCTTAAAAATGTTGTTCTACTTTTCTCTATTTTAACAACAACAACAACAGGAAGTATTCAGTTTATAAATCACAGTGAAAACATTAGAGCAGGTGGGCGAGTGCTGGATGGCGGTGGGTGAGAGAGCCCACGGGCAGACACAGGGACCAGAGGGCCGGCCAGGCTGGGGAAGACGCAGAGCAGCCGGGCTTTCTCCTGCTGGTCTCCACCAGCAGGTGGTGCCCTCCTTCGTCTCCGTGCAAGTTACATGTTTAAAGTATTTCCTGAAAACAGCTCATGTTCTGTGCTTTGTTTGTCCACATGCAGTTTCCAGGTGGTTAGGCCTGTGTTGTCGTCACAGACACTGACTCATGTCCTTTGCGCTGCAGCCCCCCTGGTGGTCCGGAGCCTCCAGGACTTGGCTCGCATTGCCATCCGGGGCGCCATTAAGAAGGTCATTCACCAGGAAGCAGTGAGCAGAAATGGGGACGGACTGAAGGCCACTCCCAGGTTCAAGCGAAGGAGAGTGCGTCGCCGTCGAATGGAAACCATTGTCTTCTTAGACAAAGAGGTCTTTGCCAGTCGAATTTCCAACCCCTCTGAGGACAACAGCTGTGAGGGTTTAGGAGAGGAGCAGCGGGAAGAAGAGGAGCAGAGCCCAGCTGAGACGAAGTCAGAGCCCCCCGTGAACTTCCTGCGGGAGAAGGTCCTGAGCCTGCCCCTGCCTGACCCCCTGAAGTACTACCTGCTCTACTACAGGGACAAGTGAGCGCATGCAGGTGGCGCCAAGGCTGTGGCCAGCGGAGTATGCCCTGTCTGCACGGTTCTTCCAGTTTGATCTTGATTATCTTGTAGAATTTTCTTTAAATGATAGATTTCTTTAAATATAATCTGACAAACGTAAGTGCATGGGAGAATGTTTTCTTGAAAGGGACAGAGTCTCCTGGAGAAAGGCCCCCCTCCTCCCCGCCAGCTTGTGGGAGGCACAGGGAGGCACGTCTGCACAAACAGTGAGACCTAAGGGGCCCATGCCGTGCTGTGCATGGAGCGTGAAAGCACATCTTTGTAAGTGTGGGGGACTTCTGGGTGTGACACACCTTTGTCCCAAATTTGAATTTGACGTTATCAACCTCTTAATTCGTGGCCCTGACCTTCACTAAATCTAGCTCTCCCTTCTTGACAAGCCCTCCTTTATTGTAAAATTGCAAAAACTCTTATGGGAGTTGGCAGTTTGTGGGTTTTTTAAAAATTGTGTTGGGGGAGGAAGAATAAAAGTATCAAACTGCCAGATACCTTTTAGGAGTTCCAAAAGAATTCCAAGGAGTTTTTCCTGACACCTTTTTATACCTTTAAAAGAACTAATGTCACCCTGGCTGGGTAGTTCAGTTGGTTGGAGCATCGTCCAGATATACCAAGGTTGTGGGTTCGATCCCTTGTCAGGGCACACACAAGAATCAGCCACTGAATGTTTAAAGAATAATTCAGTGTTTCTCTCTCCCTTCTCCTCTCTACAATCAATCGATCAATCTATCAAAAAAAATAAAAGAACCAATGTCTAGTAATCCCTGAGAGAATACCCTGAAGAATGACACACACGCATGTCGTGTGTAGGTAATAAATGACAACTTTTACCCCAATGAGGACTGCGATGACAACAACGAGGATCTTGGTGATCCTTGCTAGGGTTGGCCTCTTGGGGCGGAGGGCATGGCCCTCAGAGCCAGTGGAGGCCCTCGGGCTGCGGGAGGGGCGGGGACTCTGGCTGCTTGCGCTTTCGCTTTCCTTCAGAGCTTCGTTGGTATTCCTCTGTAATTACATTAAAGTACTGACTCATAGGTTTTATCTTTTGTAATTCTGGAGAAGAAAGATTTGTTAGTTTTGTAATTTTTCTTAACAAATATATGTATTTTGCTAGCTCCATTGCACTAGAGCAGTTTCGCTCTCGGGGAACCGACCTCGGGGCCTCGTGTGGCGGGAGCTTTTGTCTAATCAGGTTATGGGTCCGGAAGGAAGGGTCCTGTTGGTCTGGTGGCAGAATGTTTTGAAGTTACAGTGCTTATTCCAAAACACTGGTTCTTTCCCAGTTTTTTTTACCCAAACAAAAGAATAGTATTAAATGTTAACAAATAAGCCCAGTAAACAGTGCTGATGTTGGTCAGTCACCCAGAATTGAGGGTTAATTTCATCGCTTCAAGTCTTGGGTGTTGCTGAGGTTTAGTGTCTCTGGTTTCAACCATTTAACTGAGTCCTGGTTTTTTCCCCCCACTTTTTTGCTGTTTTTAGTAGCTGAATCCTTTCTGTCACAGGATGCTGTGTGCATGCCTCGCTGGGAAACTGTGCTGTGTCCTGGGCTTGTGCACTGAAGCTGTTGGGAAGAAGCACTTTATGGCTTGGTGTCCTGCCTGTGACTCAGAGCAGGGTGGAGTGCTCCCGGTGACCCTGCAGAGCAACAGGGTCTTGTGGATACACAGAGGCCTCCAATTCGTGGACATTCTTGGACATAATATATCTGTGAACAATCTGTTCTATTATGCTTTTCCTTTATGATTGTATATGGATTTCATTTCTTTAAAACCACATTTGCCTTATAAAAGGCAATGCAGGGGTGTGTGCCTCAGTTGTGGGTTTCCCCCTGGTCGTGGTGCATGCAGGAGGCGCCAATCAGCATCTCTTGTGTTAATGTTTCTCCCTCTGTCCCTCCTCCCTCCCCTTTACTCTTTCTAAAATCAATGGGAAGAAATGTCATCAGGTGAGGATTGAAAAAAAAAAAGGCCATGCATAACACATGTTTTCCTGTATATGTGTTAAACTTGCCTAGCAGTTTTAATTTACATGTTCTCAGTTGTGATTTTTAAATCAGAATTTGGTTAAAAAATATGATGCTGTAATATATATGAACTAGCTTGGTGTTTATTTTGTAAACATGACGGAGAGTTGCGAGCGGGCCTCCTGTGGGCTGCGTTGCTGGTGTAGTGTGAGCAGCCGGCGACTACACGGTCTGTGCTGCCTGCAAGCCCGTGCAGAAACCACTCTCTAGACAATGTGGGCTTCTTTGTAGTTGTCTGTATTTTTATATGTGACTTTTGTCTTAGAAGTAGGAGAGCCATTGAGATGTACAAAACAAAGATCAAGTTTATAATAAGTGTGTAATGTAAAAATCAACTGTGTGTGTGAAAGTGCTTTAGCCAGTCTGGAACTTTCAGGGGATTAATGTAAGAAATTTGAAACTGGTTTAAAAGCTGATATACCTGAATAAATACAAGATATCAATAAAGGCAGTTAAGACATTTTAGCCTTCTTAGCATTACTTCTGTTTCTTGTCTGGAATAGATATTCTTGCCCCCAAATCTTAAAAAAATATATATTTTTTCTTTCTTAAAATGTGTTTTCTTTCACACTTTGTTTTATTACTAATTCTGGTATATGAAGAGTGTCTGTGGTTAGATTTTTGGCACAATTTTTCCATAACCTGAAATTTGGAAAGAAAATTGAGCACTACTGGTAGCTATACATTTTACCAGCCGCAAAGGGTGAGGGTTTAGGGTTGGTTTGGGTCAGGGCCTAGGGCCAGGGCCAGGGTTTAGGATTGGGGTTTATGGTCAGGGTCAGGACTTCAATTTTTGAGGTGCTATTGCAAAAAAATTTTTTTCATTTCAAATTCTAGTTTTTCCTGTACATTTTAGTCCATCTGGGCTGTTATAACAAAACACCATTTTGTTATTTTGGGTGGCTTCTAAACAAGTTACTTTTCACATTCTGGAGGCTAAAAGTCTGAGATCAGGGTGCTGAGCTGGTAGGGGAGGGCCTCACTCTGGTGCCTGGGGTCCGGCTCACCCTCCTAGGGAGGAAGAAAGGGGCTGGGTCTCTGACAGCACTGAGGCTTCATGGGGACTGCACCTTCATGGCTTGAGGCCCTACCTCCTAACACCATCGCACAGAGCTTTAAGGTCCTTGTGACTCGAGATCGTGCCTGAGGTGGGTCTGGCTATGCTGTTGGCCCAGCTGTGCGTCCACCTGAGGCTTGCCTGCGGGAGTGTCCCGCAGCGTGGGGAGCTGCAGCCGCCAGAGACTTGGTGGCCGATCAATAACAGGAATGTGTTTCTCCCCAGCTGGAGGTGGAAAGGCCAGGCGAGTCTGTCTGATTGCAGCTTGACCCTTGCCTTCCATCCCACACGACAGAAGGGCAGTGGAGTTGTCCCATAGGATTAGGGGAGACTTAGAGAAAATAAAAGTTGTTTGGAAAACAGCTGTGGTTGCTGTGTGTGGTGATGGGTGGGAGGGATGAAGGGTCAGGGCCACGCACACCCTGACCTCAGGTTCTGTCCTGGAACCTGGGGTAGAGCAAGTGCCTTTTGCTCCTGGGATTGCCGAGGGTCATGTTGTGACAGAGAATGACATGCGTGTTGGCGGAGATGCAGCTCCCTGTCTGTGATCCTCACCAGCTGGCTGGCTCTCACCATCTGCACATGCACTCAAGGTGGGCGATGGAGCTTTCTCAGGTCTCCCTGGGCACTGAGTTCACTTCTTCAGGATGCTCCACCTTTGTGAACGAATGCCATCCCAATAGCATCACTTCCTAATACTCCACATGGCATTAGGTTTCAACATATGAATGGGAGGACAGGGAGGGTGCTTCAAGCGCCTTCCTGTGGTTGCTGAGAGGATTATTCCTCAGGTGATGTCAGCTTGAGGACCTCAGTTCCTCCATAGCTGTTGGCGAGAGGCCTCGAGTTTCCTTTCTCTAGGGCAGTGGTCGGCAAACAGTGGCTTGCGAGCCACATGTGGCTCTTTGGCCCCTTGAGTGTGGCTCTTCCACAAAATACTACGTGCTGGCGTGCATGTACAGTGCGATTGAAACTTCATGGCCCATGCGCAGAAGTCGGTTTTCGGCTCTCAAAAGAAATTTCAATTGTTGTACTGTTGATATTTGGCTCTGTTGACTAATGAGTTTGCTGACCACTGCTCTAGGGCAACTCACAGCAGGAGCAGTGCCTGAGGGCAGAGCTGGAGAGCGACCAGGTGAGACAGTGAGAACCTGCACCTGCTGAGTCCAAACCCACTCTTAAACTTGCAAGGATGGATTTTTGCTGTTAAAAATTAACTTATCTAGCCCTGGCTGGTTTGGCTCAGTGGATAGAGCTGGTGGACTGAAGGGTCCTGGGTTCAATTCTGGTCAAGGGCATGTGCCCAGTTTGCCCAGGTTGTGGGTTCCACCCCCAGTGGGGGATGTGCAGGAGGCAGCTGGTCAATGATTCTCTCTCATCCTAATATATAAAAACCCAGGGTCCGTAATGTCTAAAACAACCGAAGGCTCAACTGACCGGAAGTCCTGCAGTTAGTGCTGGGTTGCTGTAGTGACCCAGCACTGACTGCTGACCCAGCAGACTGCTGAGGGGGCTGTGGATCAGGCCTGGAGAGAGAAGCGGGGTCTGATCCTAGCCTCCATGGCAGCTGTTGATCAGCCTTTGCCTCTCTCTTTCTCTCCAGGCCTGGCCAGCAGCCGCACCTCTCTTTCTTTCTGGGCTTCCGTGGGGGCTGCTGATCAGCCCTGCCTCTCTAATCAGGCCCAGAGATAGGCCCAGAGATGCTGACTGGCATAGAAACCGACCAATCAGAACCAAATCTGGGTGAACTGGGAAGGCAGAACCTAAGGAGGGGGCTGAGGAGGGGTTTTAAGGGCAACAGCTATTTGGTGTAAGGTGTAAGAAAGCAATTCAATTTTTTGTTCAGTTTGGCAATATAGTGCATATGGCTCACTATCAATCCAGATATAGGGATTATGTATTTTTGTCTGCCAAGAGCATCTCCTCCTGCTGAAAAAGTCTTTTCCCCCCATTTAAGCAATCCTATCCTATATAATCTATATTAATAAAAGGGTAATATGCTAATTAGACCGGGTCAACTGGCCATCTTCTGTACTTCTGACTTCCTTCCAGACAAAGCCATGGTGGTAGGGGCCGAGGCAGAGGCAGTTAGGGGCAATCAGGCTGGCAGGGGAGGGCAGTTGGGAGCAAGATCAGGCTGGCAGGGGAGGGTAGTTGGGGGTGAGATCAGGCTGGCAGTGGAGGGAAGTTGGGGGCAATCAGGCAGGCAGGCAGGTGAGCAGTTAGGAGCCAGCAGTCCCATATTGTGAGAGGGATGTCCGACTGCTGGTTTAGGGATCAGGCCTAAACTGGCAGTCAGACATCTCCCTAGGGATCCCTGATTGGAGAGAGTGCAGGCTGGGCTGAGGGAACCTCACACATCCCCCCCCCCCCCGCCCCGGGGCATGAATTTCATGCATTGGGCCACTAGTCATTGATATTTCTTCTCTCTCTCTTCCTCTCTGAAATCAATAAAAATATATTTTAAAAAGTTAACTTATTTTACTTTAGTAAGCATGTCCAGAACATTGCAATCAAGTGGGCTTGGCTGACACATCAGAAGCCAGCAGTCCCTGAGACTCCACATGGTGTCCTCCCTGGACAGCACCACGGAAGCAGGGAGGGGGAGGAAGACCCTGGGTGGGCTTGTGGACAAAAGGGGCCACATGCTGACCTGACAAGCTCAGGGGAGGCCTGCATAGCAGTCTTGCAAACTCAGAGACCTAAAGTAACCACAAAGGATGGTCTGAAATTAAACTTTAACTAAACGTAGTTATGGTGGGCAGTTACATCCTAGGCCAGTATCTTCACTGACAAGGTCAACCTTTACCTTAACTGAGCCTATCTGTCTTTTTGCATCTATGATAACATACGCTTGAAATGTCTGGGTAACTTGTGACTTCCCTTTTTCTGGAGCCCCTAGGGCACAACCAAATGTGGTGGGCACCAGGACAGATACCACAAATTTCTTCATTATCATGTTAATTGTTCCTGCACCCACCTAAGTATGTGTCCATCATTTTTTATCCAATCCCAGGGGTTTTCCCAGCTTTGCTTTATCCCACCTCCTTAATCTATCACCAATGAATTTCATGTAACCCACCTATGTCCTTCCTTTGATGGCAATGTATAAATACAAGTGTAACCCACCATTCTCCGGAGCATTATCTCAATTCGTTGAAGTTCTGCTTCCCGGCATATGTGGACAGTTTGGCTCAAATAAACTCACAAAAATTCTTCACAGGATTCAATGTTTTTTTTTTTTTTTTTTTTTTTTTACGTTAACAGGCCCTGCGGGAGTGTGTGTGTGTGTGTGGGGGGGGAGTTGGCAGGGGAGGAGAGGAAGGCCCTGGGTGGAGCCAGGTCTTAGGGGTGCTGCTCAGGAGGTGTGTCTGGCTCCTTCTGTGACCTGGAGAGGGAAACCCCAGATCAATGAGAGAACAACCAGCAGGGAGTAGAGATGCATCAATGGGTAATTTATCTATTTGTACTTCCCTTATTTTAGGGTCCATTTTATTAATGTGTATTTTTACTAGGAAATCACCCATTTCTCTAGTTTGCCAGGTTGATGCACTAGGTTTCTCTTAATTGACTTTTGATTTCTCCTCCCTAATGTCTATTTTAAGTTTTCCCGCATTCAAAGGCCAGTTATAGTCCCCCCTGACCTTCCAGCCAGAAAGGTCAGTGCCGACTCTGGGGTTCCTGGCGCAGGCCTGGTCCAGGGTGTCCACACTGTGCCAATGATGGAGACTTCACTCTCTAGTCTGGGGGGGAAGCTCTGGTAGTTTTTATACATGACATGTGACAAGATTAAATCCCTAATTTGGAAAGATGCAGCTGGTGAGTGTGGAAGTTGGGTAGGATGAGAGGGGACAGGAAGCCGAGCAGTGGGACGGCTGGTGAGCCTGGTGCTGGCTGAGCTGAGGCAGGATGGGGTGGGCAGAGGAGCAGGGTGTGAGGACCAGAGAGGTGTGGTCAGCACTGCCTGCGGGTGGAGCCAGCATGGGTGTGGGAACTGGTGCCTAGGGGGACTGGCCATTGGGACCCCAATAGGAGAGTTCATTCTGCTGAAAAGAGACTATTTGCTAACCTCTGGGTTTATCGGCCATGGAAGGAAGGAAGGACTAAGAAGGGAGGGGGGAGAGTGCAGATTGCACCCTGGGCAGCAGCCAAAGGCACCACCTCACTGTGTCCACCCAGCCACCAGAGGGAGCGTCAATCCCTCTGACAGGGGAGACAGAGGCTCCGTTTCTCTGCCTGAAGCCGCATAGCTGGGAGGTGGTGGAGCCAGAAGCGGCTCTGCGCTGTAGGGCTCAGGCCCTGCCCGTAAGAGCCTGGGCTCCACCTGAGCTGCCAGGAAGCTCTGGGCAGGTGAGGCCTCAGGAAGCATAAGCCCCAAGGGATCTGAAAACCTGCTGCGCTTCTGCACTGACAAAGGCCTGGAGTGACTGCTCATGGGGAAGCCAGCTCTGGGAGCATTTAGATAACAGGTTCTGCAAGACCAGTTTCTGGGAAAGAGGCAATGACTTAATTATAGGCTATCAAGAATGTACACTGGGCTTGCTGGCACAGATTCAGATTGCTAGCCCCCCAAATATCAGGGTTACATTGGAATATAGCCTTTTTAGCCTTCTCAACTATAACACAGTGTTTGAAACCACTTGGAATCCACTGAAAAAGAGCAGTGAACTGTACAAAATCATTAGAAAACACCTGGAAATCACATCTAACATCAGGAAAGAGGGTAGAAATGTGTTTGACAACTGGAGGAAAGCCCTACTAAAGAGCAGTAAGCGCACTATAGCGAAGTGTTTGCAACCACTAGGAATTCACTGCAAAGCAGATATAAACTAAAGCAATTAGATAGAAAATACATGGATTTCATTTCTAAACATCAGGAAAGAGTGTAGAAATATCTTTGACAACTGGGGGAAAGCACTGCTACAGAGCAGTGAGCCCACTATAGCACAGTGTTTGAAACCACTAGGATTCACCGGGAATCAGATATAAACTATAGCAGTTAGATAGAAAACACCTGGAAGGATGTCACTTCTGAACATCAGGAAAGAGGGATTAAAACAGCACTGTCCAGGGTCAGAGGTGTGTGGCTCCAGAATATCAAAGCACATTACATCTCTTACTGCCTCAATACTTCCCATGCTGGGCTGAGCAGAGAGGGGATTGTGGAAAAGCAACTAATTAGATATGGAAGGGGGTGTGCTACAGGAGAGCAGAACCGGCCTTCATTCTTACAGAAGGAATCCTCTCATTCTAGGCTTCCCTCCCGTAATCTCACAGCTGTATTTTGGCAGGAGCCCGTTTGCATGCATGCATATGCGTGTGCATGTGCATGTGCATGTGTGTGTGCGCGTGTTTATTGGACAAAGGGGAAGAGCTCATCATGTGGAGGTATTTTTGCAGGAAGGTCTGGCAGGACGGGGCATGGGAGGATGCAAGATTAGCTAGTCCATTGGCCAGAAAAATCCAAAGGACCTGTGGACGAAAAGGGGCCACATGTTATTGTTGCAGAAGACTGGAGAAAAACCAAGCCACGCTTAGAGAAAAGGAGTTACATTTTATTATTAAATTCTGTGCAGGCCCAGAGGAAAATGTGTCTTTCAAATTCTGGGCCCACCAACATGGAGGAAACTTTTTCTATTTATACTTTTTCTAGCTCTTTTGTCTCCCAAATTTGGAATGAGATTTCAGGGCCTTCTGAGAAAGAAGGCCTGCGTGCTGGGAAGGGGCCATGAGACTGTATCTCAAGGCCTGGCCTGGTGTCGGCACTGACAACTCTGTCTGGGGCATAGTTTATGGCCTCTCTGGAATGTGGAGTAGTCTTATTTTCCTTTTTTTTTTTTTTTTTTTTTAATAGAGATATCCCCAAAGCAGCATTTATTTACCCACTAAATTCCAAAACATTTAATTTAGAAGTCTGGCATTTCAATAATTACCCATCTTGATTGACATGGGCTGACACACATGGCGCTGTGTGTGTGACACACATGGCGCCTTGTGTGACACACAAGGACTATAGCCAAAAGGTTACAAAAAATAAATCCATGATTCTTAAACAATCGCAATCAAAAAAAAGTTACAGGTATCAAAACGTTAGATGCAATGCATTTAAAAGGTTTGTGCACATCATAATTTAAAGAGGCAAAACAAGGCGCTATTGAAACCTCATGTTAACAGTTTCTAGAAAGCTGATGGGAAGAAGCAAGTGTTCTCTTTGTATCAGCTTCCCTTAACAGTTTTCCATTAGTTGAAGGAAGAAGAGGTGGGAGGGATGAATTCTTTTTTGCATGCACAAGATGTACTGCTTATTAATAAAACACTATCAGCTCATTTTAAATGGGTCATTTAAATATCATCGTAGCCTGTTGTGGCTAATTCTCCTTTCTAAACTTCCCCATTGCTTTCACAACTACCAACAGGCATCGTAAAATGCCTCATTCAGAATGCACTTGTCTACACAATTCAAATGAAAGCTCCCGTGGGCTCCAAGCAACCATTGATCCAACAATGCCCATGATTGATGTGAGACCGCTTCCCGGGGAGCAGGGGAGCAGATCTGAGTAGCGCTGCTGCCAATACAGATAGGTTTAACACTAGATACTTAGTGATTGTGGCCAGGAAGAATCAGTGATGGTGGGGTTGGTGGGTGGAGGAAGGGCCGGAACCTGAAGGCTCTTCAATTGCCTTCTTCTGCGTCTTCATCCTGCTGGTGGCTCGTCCAGAGGATGAGGTTTTCTCGCAGCAGCTGCATGATGAGCGTGGAGTCCTTATAGGAATCCTCGTTTAGTATGTCCAGCTCAGCGATGGCGTCATCGAAGGCTTGTTTGGCTAAGAGGAAGGCCTGCTTGGGCACATTCTGGATCTCATAGTAGAACACGGAGAAGTTGAGGGCAAGGCCTAGCTGGATGGGGTGCGTTGGCTGCATGTGCTCTTTGCTGATTTCAAAGGCTTCCTTGTAGGCCGCCTCGGAAGCTTCGACCATACTGTTCTTCTTCTCCCCGGAAGCCACCTCTGCCAGGTAGTGGTAGTAGTAGCCTTTCATTTTCAGGTAGAACACCTTGCTCTCGTACTGGAAATCATTGCAGTTCTTGATGAGGAACTTGTCCAGGAGGGCCAGAACGTCATTGCACATGTTCTCCAGCTCCTTCTCGAACTTCTCCTGGTAAGCTTTAACCTTCTCCAGCTTCTTCTCGTTCCCGTCAGCCATGGTCTTCTGCTCGATGCTGCTGATGACCATCCAGGAAGATCTCCTGGCACCAACCACATTCTTGTAGGCCACAGAGAGGAGGTTTCAATCTTCATTGGAGAGAGGTTCATTGAGCTCTGTCACTGCCTTCATGGCGGAGGCCATGTCATTGTAGCTCTCTGCCTGCTCAGCCAGTTGTGCCCGCTGCAGCAGCTGCTCCCGGTCCCCCGTGTCGCTATGGCTCGGCTTCGCCTTGAGCCCCGCACCGCTAACTCGCTCCCCGGTTGCTGAGGAGGCCGCCACTGCGCACACGCACTGGCTCGGCGGCCCTGGGAGGCTCTACTGCAGCAGCGCTGCGTGCCTGCCGTAGCCACCGCCACCGAGGGAGGAGAGGCTGTTGCCAAGGGGCCTTATTTTCCTTATTATTTAAGCAAGCAAATGTTTACAGAAGCCAAAATAGCAGGGTTAAAATTTCAAACAGCAATTTTTATACAAATGGATGCTTCATTATCTTGTTACAGAAAACCGAAGAAGAACAAAGCAATACTTAGAGAGATGGAGTTACTTTTATTACACATGGGTCCAGAGGAAAATGTCTCTCAAATTCTGGGCCCCAACATGCAGGGATTTTTCCCTGTTTATATGTTTTTACCTTCTTTGTCTCCCAAATATGGGGTGTTTCCGGCCCCTTTTGCAAGTTCTTAAAGAGCCTGTATGTGCTGGGGCCTTGAGACCTCAACCAGAGGCCTGGCCTAGCGCTAGCACTGATAACCTTGTCTGGGGAAGGTTTAATGGCCTCTCTGAAGTGGGAGTAGTCTTAGCAAGCAAGAATTTACAGAAGCCAAATAGCAGGGTTAAAATTTCAAACAGCAGTATTTATATAAGATGGATGCTTCATTCCCCACTGGTTTTATGTACATGAGTCAAATCATTGACTCTTAGTCATTGTAGTTATATTTACCCCTGAGGACTATAATCTTAATTTTCTGCCTAATAAAGTTAGTGGGCCTGCTTATAAGATAAAGGTCCAGAATGAGGGCAAGGAGTAATCTTTAGAGAGTCCGAAGAGTCCTGGACTCTCAATTTTTCCTGGGCTGTCTTAAACCGGGTGTGATGAAGCCACGTTGCAATTCCGTTGATCTTGACTGCTGTGGAGGTGGTCCTTTCCAGGTAGGAGTCAGTCCTTGGGTGGCAAATTTCTTTACCCAAACAGAGTCACCAGGGTGGAAGGGATGAACTAGACCAAAAGTTGGTACAGGAAGAGCATCTCAGATGTGCTTCTGGATTGCTTCCGGGTAGACTATAAAGCCTGTAAGAACTTGAATAAAGATTGGTTATGGATTTTAGCTTTTCTAGATTGGGTAGGTCAGGATCTGGAAGAGTCACTAGAATCTGTAGAGGCCCCACTGGTTTTAGGTCAGCCTCCTGGGCAGCTTCATCTGTGGCCCAGTTCCCTCTTGCTTCTGTGGAGAACTCTTACCTTGTTGTAAATGCATACCTGCTATCAGTATAAATTGTTACTGATTTTTCTTTTGTCTACCAGAGAGCCTGAAACTGGGTGATTCAAGTGTTTGACATCCAGTGCTCTAGCGTGTTCTGGAGTAAAACCTCGGCCTCATGTGGGGCAGTTAGGATTAGTTACTGCCCTAGGGTTAACTTATTTGCTTTTTCAATAAGCATAGCTGTGGCTGCTACCGGCCAGAGGCAAGTAGGTCACTCAAATGCAAAGGGGTCAAGTCTTTTGGACAAATAGGCTACCAGCCTTTTCTAGGGGCTGAGACTTTGGTGAGTACCTCTTTGGCTATGCCCCTTGTCTCACATACGTAGAGGTGGAAAGACTTAGTTACATCCTGTAGCGCTAGTTGGCCCATCGTCCCTGCTCTGCTCATGTCTGTCTAACTGCCTAATATATTACCTCAAGGATCCTGGCTCTGAATTCTTTTAGGGAAAATGGACGTTGAATTTCTTCTGTAGCTGCTTCATGCTGAGGAGGGACGGAGTCTTCTCTCAGAGCCAAGAGATCCTTTTCTGTCTGTCACAGGGACGATGAGGCCTGGGCCCAGGAGGAGGTGGGCTTGTGACCTGGCAGAGACAAACTGTAACAAATGGTCTAGGTAGAAGGGAAAGAAAACATTTCAGTTTTAATGACCTCTATTGAAATAGAATTTTTCTCCTCAAAATTACCTCTACGTTTAGCAAAAGAGCCAGATAAAGACTAATTTACCTATTGTATTTAATTTGGCCTGATTGTTTTCATAAACACAACAAGAATGGTAACTGACTACCTTTGCCGGAATTTCATGATCGAATCTTATTGTTCCCCGTAGGGCCAGGAAGCCAAGCCATCCAGCGGCCGTCAGGCCTGCCTGCAGTATCTGCTGAGTTAGGTGAATCCCTCACCTGCAGCGACTCCACCTGGGCCCACACCTTAGGTTTTAAGGCCCATCTCAGTAGCCCTCCTACTCGTCAGAGCCTAGAGTGTGTGGGGTTCCGCAGGGACGCAGAGTTGTCCTTATTGCTCCTCTTCTACTCTGACCAACCTCCAGTGATGGTAGGGCATGGGCTGGACTCTCCTGCGCCAGCCATTTTCAGGGCTCCCAAGCAGGATACCAGGCTTTTCCTTGGCACTCTTATTGGCTTCAAGTCTTCAGAGTCCAAACAGGGCTCTTCAAAACATGACACTCCAGTCAAAGTTTCCGGTCAATAAAACCCTTATTAGAAACCAGTCTTATTGAATTTATGCAAAGAAATGTATTGCCATGATTTATTAAGCATTGCCAAATTTCAGAGGAATTAAATACGGAGAAAAATATACTGACCTGCTTTAAGATCTTCTGATTTTCCTTGTTAGTCCTTTCTATGGATTCTTCAGAGAAATATAACTGTCTTCAAATGACAAGGAGAAATTCAAAATGTGTCTATATTCAAGTAGACAATTATAGCTATCCTTGTAGTAGGGTTCCCCCTACTTAACTTGTCCTTAAAATTTTATATGGTCTCTGGGAGGGGTGACATGCCCTCTCAGAAAGGACTAAGGGAGCTTTATTGCTTTATAGGGTCTCATATGTCACAGGACCTCATGGGGTCTGTAATTCCTGTAACAAAGGGCTGGTACTCACCACTTCCCTTTGTTCCAAACAGGCCTTCCCCAGTTTCCTAAAGTTGAGGTTTGTGCCACCCCTGACATGGGCATGGTCACACAGGCCTGCAAGACAGTATACAGGCTGCCAACTGTCTTTTAATAGAGACCAAAACAAGATGGGTATTTTCCTTGACCAAGGGCTAGGTATTTTCCTAGCCCTTGTAGGGCTATACAAATATCTTAGGGAGGTGACTAAAGTCTATTCTTGACCTTCCCACACAAAGCAAAATTGTCCTTGTCTTTCTGGAGTCATGTCCATGAAGTCCAGGTATCATCTAAGTCTATTATACAGTTTTCTGCAGGCCACTGTCAGGGCTGTGCATGGTGGCCAGGTCTTTTTTCTAGCCACAAACACAGACTGTCTAATTTCCCTAAATTTTATTCTGGCATGGGAGAAAGTTGTTTTGCTGTAAACAGGCAGCTTAACCCCTACATATCTGGGCTTGGACATCTGCCTAGAAAGCCATAATTTATAAGTTTAACATGTGGCCTTAGGTCCTTCTAACCCAACAGAGTCTCTGGCATCCCTCAGTCAGACTCCTCCTCTCTTAGAGAATCTCAAAGTCCTGAAGGCCCCCCGGTCCAGGAGAGTGCCTTTCCTTTGCTCTTTGACTTAAAGCTGCCAGTCCAAAAAAAGCCAGAGTTGCAGTTAGAAGCAGCTTTGCATATTGAAAAATGCTTCTGTGGCAGTGGCTTGGGTGTTAGACCCCTTGTCTTCCCACCAGTCCCCTTTGTGGCAGAGCAGCGACCAGGCCTCTCCCAAGGGAGTGCACTGGAAAGGAATCTCAGCCCCTCCTCTTCCAGCAGCAACAGGTACTGAACCCTTTCAGTACATTTGCAAACAGGGAGCTTTCACTAGCTCTATCTGCTGCTTTTACAGATCCTGGGCCTGCTGCTCTATTCCTGGGGCTGCAGGAAGGCCAGTAGCAGTCACTGGCTTCTGGTTTAACTGCTGCAGCCAGCAAGCCGAAGGCCTAAGTCTTGTATTGCTTGTAGTAAAACACTCATTACTCACTGGGCAGCAGCGGGGCAGCTCTAGTGTCAGATAAATGTCTGCTGTCCCCTGCTTTTCTTGCTGCTACGGCTTCTTCCAGGGCCACTGCAGGCAGCTCAGGCATCCAGCCCCCCTCATCCTCTTCTTTCATCTGGCTCTTGGGGGATGAGTCTGCCTAGCAACCAGTTTTAAATCACCAGGGCAGCTAGATTAATTATGCTTGCAGAAAACTTGCAACCTTAAATCTAGTGAAGTTCTGATAAGACACCTGGACCATACCCCTATGCCAGCAGAGCGGTCTGCAGCCAGTAAAATCAACAAAAACCTATCTCTCCCTGCTTCATAATTAACTGCCGACAATCCCCTCTCCTTCATCCTGTCCCCTGGTCCAGTTGCTTGTCTCTCTTCCCAATTGTGAGTCAGAGGAAGACAATTCCTACAGAGGGGAGAAAGAGAAACAGTGGGAGTTTCAGAGAAAACTACAGACTACCGCTGTAGTAGTCCTCCCTTTCGAAGGCTGAGGTCCAACCTGTGGAGAAAAGTGACTCTTAGTCAGCCTGGAAAGATAGGGAGGAGGAAAATAAGGGTGTGTAGCGAGATTTCTTGTGAACTGAAAGCCTGGAAGGCCTCCTGAAAGAAAAGATCTTTAATCCAGTTACAGATGCTATTAGTTAGAATCGGGGGTCCATAGAGAGTTAATAATAACTTTAGCCTTAGTTCTACCACAGGTGGCTCACGTTGGATTATGATATCACAGGCAGGGACAGGGCCTGTAACTCTCTCGGCCCTGCGGAGCTGTAAGCCCTGCCCCTGCAAGTCTCCGATCACCAAAAGAGATAAGAAAGACATAAATAAAAGTTCTTTGTTCTTTGAAATGTCATAAATTTATACCTTTAAATTAACCCTAGGACTTTAAAATTTCAATTTAATACAGCAAATTCACAAGTCAAAGCAAACTGAAACCCTTACTTATACAAAATTAGAGAGAAATTTTTCTTAGCTAAATGGGCTGATTCCCTCCCACTATGATAGAGAGCAAACAATCTCTGAGAAAAATAACTCAGCAGCACTGCTTAAGACATTTGCAGACCATCACAGGTTCAGCCTTTAATAAATAAAACATTTTAGCCAGATGAATCAACAGAAATGAAGAATAAATCAAAGTAGCTTTCGCTTCACACAGACGAGTTAATGAGCAGATAATTATGCCAAGACAGACAAACATCCATACTCACACTCTTTTAGTAGACTAGCCCAAACTGGAGCTGAGCAGATAAATGAAACAATGCCCAACTCCCCAGATGGGCATGGGGGCACTCCCAGCACCCATGCCCCAGAACAGAATTCTCAACCAACATCTTGGTGAGAACCTACCAGAGGAGTTAAGACTGCGTCCAGTCCCCCTTCTCGGTAGCAAATTGGCTAGTCCTACACAAACAAACAGCAGAGTGAACTCATAATTCCTTAATCAAATCTGAATTCATTCACCTCCAGAGTCCCACATTTATATACCAGCTAGTCCGAGTTTTTGACTTCTACCAGATATTTACCCAGAGTTTAAACAGCCACCTGATTCCTGACTCCTGATTAATTTGCCTGAGGAAGCCATATGGCTTCCGGGGAGGTGATTAAGCTCCCCCTTCCACTCACTTGGAGTGGGCTGAACTGACGGGGCCCCTACCTTACAGATTCTGTCGACAGGTCCAGAAGTGTCCGTCCACTCTCTCCAGATGCCAGCCGGGTCCTGGGCTGAGATCCGGGAGTGCCCGGAGACCCCCGGTTCAATTCTGCTAAATCAGCAGAGTGGCACCTCCCGGAGGCCTATCCGGCTCCCCAGGCCCCAAACCCAGCCCATTCACTGGAGGCCAAAAAGGCCACGCACAGTTGTTCCTCGGTTCAGGGAACCAATAGTGTTATAGAAAACTGAAGAAGAACAAAGCAATACTTAGAGAGATGGAGTTACTTTTATTACACGTGGGTCCAGAGGAAAATGTCTCTCAAATTCTGGGCCCCAACATGCAGGGATTTTCCCTATTTATATGTTTTTACCTTCTTTGTCTCCCAAATATGGGGTGTTTCCGGCCCCTTTTGCAAGTTCTTAAAGAGCCTGTATGTGCTGGGGCTTTGAGACCTCAACCAGAGGCCTGGCCTGGCGCTAGCACTGATAACTTTGTCTGGGGAAGGTTTAATGGCCTCTCTGAAGTGGGAGTAGTCTTAGCAAGCAAGAATTTACAGAAGCCAAATAGCAGGGTTAAAATTTCAAACAGCAGTATTTATATAAGATGGATGCTTCAATCTAACCCTGTGAGCTCAGGAAAGGCCTGCGTGGCCTGGTGGCTTTGCAAACTCAGAGACCCAAAGTAACCGCCAAAGATGGTCTGAAATGAAAACTCTGTCACTAAAAGCAGTTGATGGCAGGTAGCCATTTTTCTAGGCTAGAATCATCCCTGCATTGACAAAAGAAAACCTTTACCCTCACTAAGCCTGTCTACTGTTGTTATGGGGGGACCCGCAAGAGACGACCACCAGAGACAGAGACAAAAATTTATGAGCCGTTATTAAGCTAGCCAGTGACTACAGTTGCAGCACTTCACCGCGGCAAAGGCAGAACTGCAGTGCTGACCACAGGTGTTACAGCAAATTTATACTTGGAAACCACAAGAGGGAGTTAGGACAGTTACAATGACAACCCGAAGGTTACAAAAGCCATTTCAGCCATTCCCAAGAAACTCAGGGCACAGGTGCAACACCTGGGCAAGCTTGGCCGGAGCGTGACCCACCACTTCCCTCCAAACTTCAACCGACCCATTTTTCGGTGACCTGCTCCATCTCCTTCTGTCTTAAGGCATCCTGCCTCCAGGCAACGGAGGAGCTGTGCAATGATTGCAGTGCATAACATTCCCTACTGGTCTTTACGGTGAATCATATCGTTGATTCAGATTCCTCTCCTCCTTCCCCGGGGATTCGCTGGTAATGGTTGTGGAAGACCATGAGCTTTACTGCCTGTATTCTTCCCTCCTCTTCACCCAGACTAGGTCGCCAGGAGCACACACAGGTGGGCTATCTGGGTCCTGCGGGTGGGCTTCCTGGTGTGCTGCCCTGATGATTTGCCTTGCAGCCGCTGTACTGCTCTGGAGCGCCTGCAAAGACTTGAGGAGAGTTCTATTAGATAACACAGCTAGCTCTTCCTCCCTTAGCCTTGGGAGAAGAGGTGGCGGACGGCCAAACATGATTTCAAATGGAGTCAGCCCTTTTACATATGGGGTGCAGCAAGCCCTGAGTAGGGCAAAGGGGAGGAGACTTACCCAGTTCTCGCCAGTCTCTAATTTTAGTTTAGTTAGGGTTTCTTTAAGTGTCTGATTCATTCTCTCTACCTGTCTAAAACTCTGAGGTCTATAAACACAATGTAATTTCCATGTGGCCTTAAGGGCCTTAACTAAAGATTGGGTTACCTTAGCGATGAACGCTGGGCCATTGTCAGACCCCATGAATAAAGGTAGACTAAACCGGGGGAGAATTTCAGAGAGGAGTTTCTTAACTACTATCTGTGCTGTTTCAGCCCTGGTCAGGTATGCCTCTGGCCAACTGGAGAAAGTGTCCACAAATACTAGGAGATATCGGTATCCTCCCAATCCACTGGGCAATTCAGTAAAGTCAACTTCCCAGTGTTCACCAGGGCTTGAACCTCGAAACCGGGTTCCTGGCGGGGTAGTTATCGGGGGTCCTGGGTTCACCTGTGCGCAGATCTGGCATCTCCTGGCTATATCCTGGGCCATTTTATGCAACCCAGGGTATAGTATTCTCTTCCTAAAAGCTCAGCTAACTTAGGTCCTCCCAGATGAGTGCTCCTGTGAGTTTGGGAGGCGATAGTTTGTCCAAGGGCTTCTGGGACTAATGGTCTCCCATCTGGTGACTATCGCCCCCCATTGGTGGCTTCCTTCGCCTGTAACCTCCTGGCTGTATCCTCTTCCTCGGGGGTGTACCTGGGGTTGGACTCCAGATTCTGAGTAGGTATGGCTGCCAGCACTTCTAGGGGCCCTACTGTTTTTTTTGCAGTCTCTTTAGCCGTTTTGTCGGCAAATTGGTTCCCTTTCATCATAGGGGAATTGTCCTTTTGATGCCCTTTGCAGTGAATGACTGCAACTTCTTTAGGGCCCCAAATGGCTGGAAGAAGGTTTAGTATCTCTGGAGCATTTTTAATATCTTTCCCCCTTGAGGTTAGGAGGCCCCTCTCCTGATATAAGGCTCCATGTATATGCACTGTGGCAAAGGCATATCTACTATCCGTGTAGATATTGGTTCTCTTGTCCTTTCCCCACCGTAAGGCCTGGGTGAGGGCTATGAGTTCTGCCTTCTGTGCTGAAGTCCCATGTCCTAGGGATTGTGTCCATATGACTCTTCCTTATGTAACTACAGCTGCCCTGGCATACCTGACACCGTCCTCCACAAAGCTGCTCCCGTCAGTGAACAGGGTCTCCTCAGGGTTGGAGATGGGCTGGTCTGTTAGGTCATCCCTCAAGGAGGTTAGGGTAGTCAGGGTCTCTTCACAGTCATGGAGGGGAGTTTCAGCTCCCTCATTGGGGAGGAGAGTGGCTGGGTTTAGGGCTGCAGTTTTCAAGAAGCTTACCCTTGGGGGCATCCAGCAGGAGCACCTGGTACTGAATAATATGAGCATTTGACAACCAGCGCTCAGGTGGTCTGTGTAGTAGGGTTTCTACTGCGTGGGGTGCAACCACTTGGCCGAAAGTCAGTTTAGAGGCTTCCTTAACCAGTATGGCCATGGCTGCTATAGCCTTCAGACCATCCTGCAGCCACTGGGTCCAACCTCTTAGACAAGTAGGCAACTGGCCTCTTCCAGGGCCCCAGAGTTTGTGTTAGTACCCCTTTGGCCACTAACACTGGGACTGCCTTATTCCCTGGCCGCTCAGGACATTCCCGTTTCCAGTGTCCTTCTTTCTTACAGTAGGCACACTGATTTTTCCCCAGCTGGGTCTTTTGGTTCCGTCCTCTCTTCTCCTATTCTTTTCTTCCCGTCCCTCTGCTGTCCCTTCACTTTATTTATGGCTAGAAGGACCTTTGCCATTCTGGCGTTTAGGTTATCAGTCTGATGTTCTCGGTTGTTAAAGATCTTCTGGGCGACCTCAACCAGTTCTGAAAGTGACTTCCCCTCAAAGCCTTTTAACTTCTGTAATTTTTTCTAATATCTGGGGCCGACTGAGACACAAATGCTACATTGATAGCCTGCTGATTCTCTGGGGCATCAGGGTCTATTGGGGTGTACACCCGATATGCCTCACAGAGCCTCTTGAGGAAGGTAGTGGGGCTCTCGTTTGGTCCCTGGATTGTTTCTGTTACCTTGGAAAGGTTAGTGGGCTTCCGAGCTGCTGCTTTAGGACTTCAAACGGCGCGGAGGAGACTACGGAACGTTGGTTAATGTTTTTTTTGTTTTGTTTTTTAATATATTTTATTAATTTTTTACCAGGCGCCCCTCAGGAGAGTCTGGTGATACCTGTAGAGAGCCTCCCTTCCCCTATCAGGTTGTGATCCCATTGTGGCCTTCCAGATGGAAAAACAGCCTCGATCCTTCCTGGGTCTGTGGTGGGTTGGCCATCTGGCCCAAGGACTAACTTCCTCCCTTCCCCTTTTACTCTCTATCTTCTGAAGTGAAAAGGGTCTGAAGTAGCTGCTGGCAGTTGTCCCAGGTCAGCTGGTGGGTGAAAAAGACCAACTCTAGGAGTGAAATCAAACTTTGGGGATTCTGGGAGAATGATGGGTTTTGGTTCGTCCAGTTGTATAGGTCACTAGTTGAAAATGGGACATAGACCATAGAAGGCTGACCATCAGGTCCTAAATCAGGGGGACCCACCTGGCATAGGGGGAACATATGAGCAGGGCCACCGAGACCCGTCTCTCTCTCTCCTCTGCTGGTCAGGTCCGGTGGGCCAAAAGGGGTCCCGGTCCGGGTGTGGGGTGGACTGAAAGGGTTGTTCACGGACAGAGTCTGAGTAGGAGGCCAATTGTCCAGGCCCCCCAGGGGCCATGGACTTGGGTCCGGATTTTCTCTCACTCCAGGCGGAGGCGCCTGCAGGAGCGCAGGGTAGAGGGGTGTCGCCGGGGTTGGGTTTCCAGGGGCTCCTCCTTTCTGTCCTGTTGATAATGTTTGTGCCGAAGGCGATAGGGCAACAGAACTAGGAGGCATTTGTGAGGGTATTGGGGCCTCCTGCGAGGCCGAGGGGCCCACCTCCGGTTGGGGCTCTGGAGGGGCAACATAAGGGGGAGGCTGGCGGTCGGGGACCTAGTCCTCCAGATCATTTGGTAAGAACTTAGGGTCTACCTTCTTGTCTCCTTTTGGGGGATGAGCCAATAAAACGGTCTGTCTCTGTCCCAATTTCCTTTCTTGGCCCTGGCAATTTTTTCAACCACCAGGGTTCTTCAGTGAGGATGTCAATCCAAATTTGAATATAAGGGATTTGGTCAGGGTGACCTGGACAGCCATAAACAATATGATGGACCCTATAAGCCGTTCCTAAGTCATAGGTCCTGGTGGACGGCCACCCAACCCCAAATGCGGTCCATTGTAATTCACACAATTTCTGCAAATCAAAACCATTAACTGGCCCTAACCAGTTTGGCTCAGTGGATAGAGCGTCAGCCTGTGGGCTGAAGGGTCCCGGGTTCGATTCCGGTCAAGGGCATGTACCTTGGTTGTGGGCACATCCCCAGTGCGAGGTGTGCAGGAGGCAGCTGATCTATGTTTCTCTCTCATTGATGTTTCTAACTCTCTATACCTCTCTCTTTCTCTCTGTAAGAAATTAATAAAATATATTAAAAAACAAAACAAAAAAACCATTAACGGACGTCCCATAGTCTCCTCTGCGCAGTTTGAAGTCCTGAAAATTCTTAAGAAAACATTGTAAGGGGGTAGACGTAGACGACTGGCCCTGACCCATTTAACAAAGACAACGACAACAAAGACAAGACAAACCAGACACGTGCATCCTAAGGTCACACGTAACAGGGACCCCAGACGCCATCGCGCCTGGGTGTCTGGACTCGGAGGCTCTGCTGCGTCCAGCCCTCCTGTAGTCCACCAGGGGAACGTTCCACAAACAGAAACCAGGTGCTTACCTCCCCACTGGAGGTCCAGGTGGCTCTCACTTTCGAATCGCAAATTTTGGAGGAGACACTCCGCCTCCCTGGAACCCTAGGATGGAGACTGGAGTGTCCTCACATGGGGCGTCCACCGGCAATGTGGCCGGAGTGTATCTTGCTGGGACCTCCAAATGTTATGGGGTGACCCGCAAGAGACGACCACCAGAGACAGAGATAAAAATTTATTGAGCCGTTATTAAGCTGGCCAGCGACTACAGTTGCAGCACTTCACCACGGCAAAGGCAGAACTGCAGTGCCGACCACAGGTGTTACAGCAAATTTATACTCAAAAACCACAAGAGGGAGTTAGGACAGTTACAATGACAACCCGAAGGTTACAAAAGCCATTTCAGCCATTCCCAAGAAACTCAGGGCACAGGTGCAACACCTGGGCATGCTTGGCCGGAGTGTGACCCACCACTTCCCTCCAAACTTCAACTGACCCATTTTTCGGTGACCTGCTCCACCTTCTTCTGTCTTAAGGCATCCTGCCTCCAGGCAACGGAGGAGCTGTGCAATGTTTGCAGCTCAGAACACTGTCTTTTGCCCATAGGATAACTATAGTCATGCCCCTCTTTCCAGAGCCCTCTGGCATGACCAGCCTCCTTGTTATCGTTATCACTATCATTGTTAATTGTTCATATTTGGCTCAAATACACTCACAGGAAGCAAGTCAGCTTTCCTCCTGCCTGCCTGATTTCCCCCATTCCCCCAGGCCCGGAGGCTTCCCAGAGGCCCAGAGGCTCAGTTCAGCACTTAGAATGAAACCCCTAACCTGAGGGATGAGAGGAAGGAAGCTGGGGTGGGGGATGGGGAATAGGAGGTGGGGTAAGGAGCAAGGGGGAGGAGAGGAGGTCAGGGCGATTCATTCCATGGATCTCACTCAGTGGCTTCATTCAAATTCAGAAAGCTCTCCAGTGACTCCTCAATCCTTAGACCCCAGCTAGCCAACTTCAGGGAGTGAGGATGTTTGAGAAACCGGCCTGTCTGAGTGGAAAAGAGCGCCCTCCATCTGCCGACCCAGGAACCAGTCCTCAACCATTTGGGAATCATGTGTGGGGTGGGGAGTGGGAGGGAGGGGTTTGAAGGATGTGAGTCCAGGGTCCAAGGTGTAGGTAAACAGTAGATCTCGGTGCCTTAGATTCCCTAGAAGGAGAGACATAGGTAGGAGTGGAGTAATGAGGGCCCTGGGAGGCCTGGTGAGGGATGATTTGACTCAATAACCCTGGGTCACTGGACCGGCCAGCACACTCTGCTCCAGTTGCCGGTTTTTATCATCCATTCCCGCCCCTCTCCCCCCACTTCTAAGTGTGCCACTCACAACAGACACCCTTTTATCATTAATCTTTAACTTCCCCGTGGATGAGTGGATGGATGGATGGATGTGTTAACATAAAAAAAACATTCAAATCTGTGGAGAATTTCTGTGAGTTCATTTGAGGCAATTGTCAGGAAGCAGATTCTCAATAAATTGGGATAACACTCGGTAAAATGGAGGGTGTGTGTGTTGTGATGTACCCGAATCTCACAAAGGACGTTTCAAAAAAAGGTTGAATTATGGAGTCATTCATTAAAAGCCGGCGGCATACGAGGGAGCAAAAGCGCTCCAGACCTCGCAGACCCGAACAGCTAGCCACTTCTGGCTTATATGCAGAATATCACAAAAGTATTGATTACATCTTTGGGTCTGGAATGAGGAACCTGTTTTGCAAAAAGTATTTTTACAGAAGCAAAATCAAACAACTTAGTTATCTAAAGTATCTACCAATCACTGAATCAACAGAAACACATTAGCTGGGACCACCTGGGCAATTTAGAATAATTGTGCTGTCCAGATTCCGGGACCACTGAGTGAACCGAAACTCAGTTATCTCTAGCTGCTGAGACAATTAAGGATCACTATCTGTCCTGGGTCCCAGAGGAATGTGCTTCGATGACCAGTGAGATCACAATCAATGGGATATTCAAACCGTCATCAATGGAGTTTTCAATCATACATAAGTTCAGAAAATCAAAATAACTTTTAAATGAGTACAGAACCCAAAACAGCAAGGTTAAAATATTAAACAGCAATTTTTACCCAAGTATGGTTGCTACCATACTTCGTGTGTGTGTGTGTGTGTGTGTGTGTGTGTGTGTGTGTGTATGTGTGTAGTGTTTTAACCTTGTTGTATACATTACAAGTGTTAATGTAAAAAAAAAACCATTGAAACCTGTAAAGAATTTTTGTGAGTTTATTTGAGCCAAACTGCCAACATATGCTGGGAAGCAGAACCTCAATGAATTGAGATAATGCTCCGGAGAATGGAGGGTTACATCTGTATTTATACATTGCAATCAAAGGAAAGGGACGTAGGTGAGTTACATGAAATTCATTGGTGATAGATTAGGGAGGTGGGATAAAGCAAAGCTGGGAAACCTCTGGGATAGGGTAAAAAGTGAAATGATGGACATGTGCTTCTTTTACAGAGATGAACACAGGATACTTTAACATAATTAACAGTTGACAATTAACTTGATAACAATAACAATGAGTGAATGTTCCGGTGCCACTTGTTGTGCCCTGAGGGGTCGGGGTAAAAAGGAAGTTACAAGTTACCCAGACATCTCACAGATATGTTATCTTAGAGGCAAAAAGGCAAATGGGCTCCGTAAAGATCTAAGTTGATCTTTTTTTTTTTAAAAATTTCTTTATTGATTAAGGTATTACATATGTGTCCTTATTCCCCCATTACCCCCCACCTCCCATTCATGACCCCATCCCCCTGTTGTCTGTGTCCATTGATTAGGCTTACATGCATGCATATAAGTCCTTTGGTTGATCTCTCCCCTTTATCCCCACCATCCCCTACTTTCCCTGAGGTTTGATGTTCTGATTGATGTTTCTCTGTTTCTGGATCTATTTTTGTTCATCAGTTTATGTTGTTCATTATATTCCATAAATGAGTGAGATCATGAGATATTTATCTTTCTCTGCCTGGCTTATTTCACTTAGCATAATGCTCTCCATCTCCACCCATGTTGTTGAAAATGGTAAGAACTCCTTTTTTTGTGGTACATCTACACAATGGAATACTATGTTGCGGTAAAAAAGAAGGAGTTCTAAGTTGCTCTTTGTCAGGGACAATATTGGCCTAGGACATGACGACCCACTATAACCTGCTTGTAGTTAAATATTTAATTTTCAAACCATCTTTTGTGGTTATTTTAGGTCTTTGAGTTTGCAAGACTGCCACACAGGCCTCCCCTGAGCTTGTCAGGTCAGCATGTGGCTCCTTTCATCCACACAAGCAAAAGAGGAGATGTAAGTGGGTTACATGGACTCCGTTGGTGATAGTGAAGTATGGTAGCAACCATACTTGGGTAAAAATTGCTGTTTAATATTTTAACCTTGCTGTTTTGGGTTCTGTACTCATTTAAAAGTTATTCTGATTTTCTGAACTTATGTATGATTGAAAACTCCATTGATGACGGTTTGAATATCCCATTGATTGTGATCTCACTGGTCATCGAAGCACATTCCTCTGGGACCCAGGACAGATAGTGATCCTAAATTGTCTCAGCAGCTACAGATAACTGAGTTTTGGTTGACTCAGTGGTCCCGGAATCTGGACAGCACAATTATTCTAAATTGCCCAGGTGGTCCCAGCTAATGTGTTTCTGTTGATTCAGTGATTGGTAGATACTTTAGATAACTAAGTTGTTTGATTTTGCTTCTGTAAAAATACTTTTTGCAAAACAGGTTCCTCATTCCAGACCCAAAGATGTAATTAATACTTTTGTGATATTCTGCATATAAGCCAGAAGTGGCTAGCTGTTCGGGTCTGCGAGGTCTGGAGCGCTTTTGCTCCCTCGTATGCCGCCGGCTTTTAATGAATGACTCCATAATTCGACCGTTTTTTGAGGCGTCCTTTGTAAGATGGGGGTTACATCATAACAATAGGCAAGGGAGGCGAGAGAAAGCAAAGTGGGTTGGGGGAGCAGGAAACCTCTGAGACTGGATAAAAATTAAAATAAAATGATAGAGGAGAAACCAAGATGGTGGCATAAATAAACACCTAAACTGCTGTCTTGCACAACAATATCAAAACTACAACTAAAAGACAAAATGGACACCATCCAGAACCACAGGAAAGCTGGCTGAGTGGAAATTCTACCACTAGAAGAAAAGAGGAAAGCGCATTGAGACTCAGAGGAGCTACAAAAGGCTGAGGTATGGAGACTCGCACACAGGGAGGACAGGCAGCTGTGTGCTTGGGCGGCTGAGTGCGTGGCTGGCTTTCTAAAGCGGGAGGGAGAAGGAAACTCCCGACTGCACTGAACTCCAGTCCCCGGTGTGATGCTGGGAAACCAGACTCATTCAGGGGGAATCTGGACTGTCAGGAAAAAGAAAGCACACTGAAACTCAGGAGCCATGGAAGGTGGAGGTCTGGAGGCGCACACGTGCACGCACAGAGAGGACTGAATGCACGGGAGGCTGAGTACGCGGCTGGCTTTCTAAAGCGGGAGGGAGACAGAAGCTCCTGACTGTATTGAACTGCAGTTCCAGGCAAGTTTCTGGGAACCCTGACTCATTTTGGGAGAAACTGGACTGTCTGGTAGTGGGCGAAATTTGAGGGCGGCTTTCTCTCAGAGGTGCTTGCAGTGATTATGGAGGGACACTGAGACCCAGGGGCCTTATAGGGCAGGGCTGATGGGAAAGCAAGGTTGTCTGCTCTGCCCTGAAACTCCACCCCATCCAAGCTGAGCACAGAGGCTTTTGCAATTTTGCAAGTCTTCTCTCTCTTTAGAGTGTCTCTAGCACAGAAGTTCTCCCAGCGTAGACACAGATGATCCTCACAGTCAATTGGCCAAGAGGTCAATTCCTCCCAGTGATACCAACAACAATCAAGACTTAACTACAACGAGGCTGAGCACACAGCCCACAAAGGGGTGCACCAAGAGTGTCCACCTCAGGTAACTGGGGAGGCTGAGCCACTGGGCCCTAGAGGACACCTACCACACAAAGCTACTCTACCAACTCAGGGAAGCAGCAAAAATGTGGAGACAAAGAAACAGATCACAAATGAAAAAAATGGAGGAAAACAAATGACTGGATCTAGAGTTCAAAACCACAGTTATAAGGTTTTTCAAGAATATCCTAGAAAAGGCTGATAAATTTAATGAGACCCTCAAGGATATGATAAAACACCAACTAGAAATTAAACATACACTCACTGAAATAAAAAATATTATATGGAGACCTAATAGCAGACTAGAGGACCTCAAGAATCAAGTCAAGGAGTTGAACTACAAAGAAGCAAAAAACACTCAGCCGGAAAAGCAAAAAAAAAAAAAAGAATCCAAAAAGTTGAAGACAGTGTAAGGAGCCTTTAGGACAACCTCAAGTGTACCAACATCCAAATTATGGAGGTGCCAGAAGAAGAGAGAGAGCAAGATACTAAAAACCTATTTGAAGAAATAATGACCAAAAACTTCCCCTACCTGGTGAAATAGACTTACAAGTCCAGAAAGCGCACAGAACCCCAAACAAAAGGAATCCAAAGAGGACCACACCAAGGCACATCATAATTAAAATGCCAAGAGCAAAAGACAAAGAGAGAATATTAAAAGCAGCAAGAGAAAAGCAGTTAATTACCTACAAGGGAGCACCCCTACGATTTTCAGTGATTCTCAACAGAAACTATGCAGGCCAGAGGGGAGTGGCAAGAAATCTACAAAGTGATGAATAGTAAGAACCTACAACCAAGATTACTCTACCCAGCAAAGCTATCATTCAGAATTGAAGGGCAGATAAAGAGCTTCACAGATAAGAAAAAGCTAAAGGAGTTAATCACCACCAAACCAGTAGTATATGAAATGCTGAAAGGTATTCTTTAAGAAGAGGAAGGAGAAGAAAAAGGTAAAGATAAAAATTATGAACAACAAATACATGTCTATCAACAAGTGAATCCAAAAATCAAGTGAATAAAAAATCTGATGAACAGAATAAACTGATGAATATAATAGAACCAGGGGCATAGAAAGGGAGTGGACTGACAATTCTTGGGGGGAAAGGGGTGTGGGAGGTGTGGGAAGAGACTGGAAGACAGTGGCAGGGCGGTAAGGGCAGAGGGTGGGGTGGGAACCGGGTGGAGGGGATCTATGGGGGGAAAAAAGAGGAACAATTGTAATAATCTGAACAATAAATATTTATTAAATTTAAAAAAATGATAGACACATACTTCTTCATACTTTTTTTTACTTAGGTTGGTGTAGGATAGTTAACAGTCAGCAATTTACTAAATAACAATGAGGGGATTTAAAAAGGAAAATTACACCCTAGCCAGTTTGGCTTAGTGGATAGAGCATCGGCCTGGGAACTAAAGGGTCTCAGGATTGATTCGGGCCAAGGGCACATGCCTGGGTTTCGGCCTCGATCCCCAGCCCCACACCCTCCAGTAGGGGGTGTGCAGAAAGCAGCCGATCAATGATTCTCTCTCATCATTGATGTTTCTCTCTCTCTCTCCCCCCTTCCTCTTTGAAATCAATAAAAATGTTAAAAAAAGATTGACCTTTGTCAGGGAAGATAGTGACCTAGGACATGACTACCCACCACTGCTTTTTGCTAAAGTTTTAATTTCAGACCATCCTTTGTGGTCCCTTTTCCATCCACAGATGGATGGATGTGTCCTCCCTCCCTCCCTCCACCTGCCTGCTTTCCACAGGAAATCCTGTCTCATATCACACCCTCACTGGTGATTCCACTTGCTGCCTCCTCCCCATGAAAAAGAGGAAGGAAAATAGACAAAACTGAAAGAGCCCCACAGGCAGCAACTGGGAATGAAGTCCGCGCACATGTGTGTGGCATTTGTCAACAACGTAAGAAATATTCCAACCTGTGAAGAATTTTTGTGTCTTTGAGCCAAACTGTGCACAAATGTTGCAGGCACACACGCACGCACGCATGCCGGGAAGCACAATCTCAACGGTTGGAGATTATGTTCCGAAGAATGGCAATGCCCCCTCCCCCCCGCCCCTTATTTTATATACTCCAATCCAAAGAGGAGACAGTACATGGGTGACATGAAATCCACTGGTGATATTTTAGGGGGGTGGGAGAAAGCAAAGTGAGGAAACCTCTGGGATTGGATGCAAAGTCAAATGATGGACACAGACTTCTTGTACCTGTGCGTGTAGGCTAGTTCATAGTCAATCATGAACTCGGTAATTGTGACAGGATCTGTGATATTCATAGAGCTATGCCTGTGATTCCAGGGGTCCGGAAAAGATGGAAAACCCCTTTGACATTTCAAAGATGTGTGATCTGATTGTGGATTCAAGAAGGAAAGTGATAGGCAGGCTCAGTCCAGGTAAAGATGGACCTCTGTCAGGGACGATGCCAGTCTAGGACAGGATCACCCAACCCAAACTGATTTTAGTCTGTAAGGCCACCACGCATGGCCTCCCCTGAGCTTGTCAGGTTTAGTACAGTATTTTGTCCCTTTTTACCATCACCACCGCCCCCCCCCCCCTCGCCACACACACACAGGGGGCGAACGGTGACTCTAAAGTCATGATCCTGACCCCGGGAGTTGTATTAAAAATCAAACTAAAGGAGTGTGAATGTAAACTGTAGGCTTATCAAGGTTCAGAGGAGGTCTGTGTTGACCATCATTTAAAGAAAACAGACAAAGAGATCAAAGGTCAAAACACCCTCTCTTGGACTGGGAGTGAGAGAGTTCCTGCATCTGTCCAAGAGGGTCATCTGCAGTGTGAAAAGCCAGGGTTCGGCAACAGGGGATATTTTCTTCCTCTCAGGGATCATGAAAAACATCCATGACAGTAAGGGGGTGGAGGTGGGGTGGGTGTTGTCATTGAAAAGGCAAGGCGAGCAGGGAGAGCTATGCCATTTAAAGACATACCCTATCTGCTTTTCCTTTCACTGCATTTACACAATGAATTCATGTTTAGTTTAGAACTGCATTACTTCTTGAGTCTTTTCCTCCCTCTCCCCTCCCTTCCCCTCCCCTCCCTTCCCCTCCCCTCCCCTTCCCTTCTCTCCCCTTCCCCCTCCTCCTCTTCCTCCTCATCCTCCTCCTCAGGCAGCAGCAGAGGGCTGTTGTTTTCAAGTCTTTGGTTTATACTCAGGTGTAGGATGTATGTATGTATGTATGTATGTATGTATGTATGTATACTGTGTGTGAGCCCAAGGATGGACAGAATTTCTGCGGGGGAGGGGGTAGAGTGGACTGGACTGGAGTGGAGTGGAAGAGATGGGGAGAGAGGAAGGGAGGGAGGGAGGGAATCAGGGAAGCAGGGGAAGAGAGAATGCCAAAATGCCAAAGGACCTCTTTAGTTAATGACACCGGGTATGGGTATTATTCTGAGTGTTTTTTGTGTTTTCCTCGATTGCCACCTACGCAGAAAACAACCTGTGTGAAGTTACACTAAGGTCACCCACACAATAAGGACTACTGATTGACTGCAAGGCTCTGTAGTAGGTCACCTGCCACTTGCACTTGGCAGAGACTCAAATCTGAGGCAAGAGGAGGAGTGGGAAAGCTGGAATAGAAGAGGGAGGAGTGTGGGACCTATTCCATGAGGTGGAGCATATTTGCTCCCCTCCCCCAACCAAGTTTAAGGGATCTGTCAGGGGTGGGGTCTTTGCCGGGGTGGAAGGGCCAAAAAAAAAAAAAAGAGGAAGGCCCTTGGTTCAGTCCTGACTATGACTTTCTGGGGTCGGTCGCCACCAGTGGTGTGGTTTGTGGTTTCCGGCCAGGAACCCCTCAGTGGTCCACTTCAGTCCACCTCATAGCTTTCCTGGCTGGGGAGAGTTCCTATGGATCACAAGGAGAAACTCAAAGGAGGACAAAGTTCAGAATGCCTAATTCAAATCTGTCCATTTCTATGCGACACCACCATCCATAGTGTCCAAGTGGTGTGACCTGCATTTCTCATGTCTGAGAAAGAAGTTTCCATTTCAGGTACTGCTCACACACACACACACACACACACATACATACACACACACACATATATATACATATATATGTATATATATATATATATTTTAAAAATAAATCTTTATTCAGATTATTACAATTGTTTCTCCTTTTCCCCCCCATAGCTCCCCTCCACCCAGTTCCCACCCCACCTTCTGCCCTTACTTCCCCCACAGTGTCCTCATCCATAGGTGTACGATTTTTGTCCAGTCTCTTCCTGCACCCCCTCATACCCCTTTCCCCCCTGAGAATTATCAGTCCACTCCCTTTCTATGCCCCTGATTCTATTATATTCACCAGTTTATTCTATTCTTCAGGTTTTTAATTCATTTGATTTTTAGGTTTACTTGTTGATAGATATGTATTTGTTGTTCATAATTTTTATCTTTACTTTTTTCTTTTTCCTCTTCTTAAAGAATACCTTTCAGCATTTCATATACTACTGGTTTGGTGGTGATTAACTCCTTTAGCTTTTTCTTATCTGTGAAGCTCTTTATCTGACCTTCAATTCTGAATGATAGCTTTGCTGGGTAGAGTAATCTTGGTTGTAGGTTCTTGCTATTCATCACTTTGTAGACTTCTTGCCACTCCCATCTGGCCTGCATAGTTTCTGTTGAGAAATCAGCTGACAATTGTATGGGTGCTCCCTTGTAGGTAATTAACTGCTTTTCTCTTGCTGCTTTTAATATTCTCTCTTTGTCTTTTGCTCTTGGCATTTTAATTATGATGTGTCTTGGTGTGGTCCTCTTTGGATTCCTTTTGTTTGGGGTTCTGTGTGCTTACTGGACTTGTAAGCCTATTTCTTTCACCAGGTGGGGGAAGTTTTCAGTCATTATTTCTTCAAATAAGTTTTCAGTATCTTGCTCTCTCTCTTCTTTTGGCACCCCCATAATTCTGATGTTGGTACGCTTGAGGTTGTCCCAGAGGCTTCTTACACTATCTTCAACGTTTTGGATTTTTTTGCTTTTTGCTTTTTCAGTTGAGTGTTTTTTGCTTCTTTGTATTTCAATTCTTTGACTTGATTCTTGCGTTCCTCTAGTCTGTTGTTGGGTCTCTGTATAATATTTTTTATTTCAGTCAGTGTATGTTTAATTATTAGTTGGTCCTTTTTCATATCCTTGAGGGTCTCGTTATATTTATCGGCCTTTTCTAGGATATTCTTGAAAAGCCTTATAACTGTGGTTTTGAACTCTATATCCAGTCGTTTGTTTTCCTCCATTTTTTTCGTTTGTGATCTGTTTCTTTGTCACCGCATTTTCACTGCTTCCCTGAGTTGGTAGGGTAGCTTTGTGTGCTAGGTTTCCTATATAGCCCAGTGGGTTGGCCTCCCAGTTACCTGAGGTGGACACTCTTGGTGCACCCCTTTGTGGACTGTGTGTACAGCCTTGTTGTAGTTAAGTCTTGATTGTTGTTGGTATCACTGGGAGGAATTGACTTCCAGGCCAGTTAGCTGTGAGGATCAGCTGTGTCTACGCTGGGAGAAGTTCGGTGCTGGAGACAGCCTTATAGGATTAGACTTGCCAAATTGCAAAAGCCTCTGTGTTCAGCTTGGATGGGGTGGAGTCTCAGGGTGGAGCAGACAGTCTTGGCTTCTCCTCAGCCCTGCCCTTGGGTGCACCTCCAGACCTCTGCCTTCCCCCCATCATGAACCTCCACCCGAGAGTCCAGATTCCCTGCCGCAAGAGTGTGGGTCCCCAGGGGCTCGTCTGGAACTGGGGTTCAGTGCAGTCAGAACTGGGGTTCGGTGCAGTCAGGAGCTTCCGATTCCCTTCTGCTAGGGAAAGCCTGTGGCAACCTCTGCAGTCTTTGTGCACACTCATGCTTGCGCTTCCAGACCCCATCCCACAGGGGCTCCCCCGGCTCTCCAAGTCTCCAAGTGCCTTTCTCTCTACCTGACAGTCCAGACTCCACCTGTATGAGCCTGGGTCCACGGGGTTTCGCCCGGAACTGGCGTTCAATGCAGTTGGGGGCTTCCTTCCCCCTCCCACCAGAGAAAGTCAGCTAGGCTCTCAGCTGCCCTTCCTCTCTGCCTGCACAAAGACCCTTTGCCGTACCTCAACACATTGCCGTTCCTCCAGTTCTCTGTGAGCTTTTCTCTTTCCTTCTAGTTGTAGAATTTCCACTCAGCCAGCTTTCCTGTGGTTCTGGATGGTGTCCGTTCTGTCGTTTAGTTGTAGTTTTGAAATTGTTGTGCGAGGCAGCGGTTTAGGTGCTTACCTGCGCTGCCATCTTGGTTGTTTTTTCTCTGCGTTATTTATAAATGAGGTGCCTCCATCCAAAGAATGACTAGTGCTAGTATTGTGAGCTCTGCCATTCCTCTAGACTGCCTTCCACTCACTCCCCTCTGCTGGCTGTGCATGCACTATCCCTGAGACTCCCATTTGCCTCTGCCCTGTGACGACAACAATGACGACAACAACAACAACAGACCAAATCAGCCATTTGGTCGACCTCGCTTTGTTTGCGGGGTATAAAAGCAGTCGCCAGGCAGGTGGCACATAACTAGTGAGCTGGACAAGGACAGGTCGCATTGTCACCACCAGGGTGGTGGGGATGCAGGGATGGCAACTGGGGGGCTGGGGTGAAGGGCTTTGAAAGCTTTATTCATTCTAATTCATTCTCTCTCTCTCTCTCTCTCTCTCTCTCTCTCTCTCTCTCTCTCTCATGTTTCCACCTAGCAGTCAAGAAGGATGGACTCCCCCACGATGTGGATCAAGGGCGATGAAGGGCTGTCGGTTAGACTTTGAAATTTCCTCTGTGAGAGATTCCTTGAAGTGAAGCACTCCCTTCACTGACTGTGCCTCCGCTGCCAACGCCAACACCAACGAGGCCTGGAAACATCCCTAAAGGATAGATAGTAATAGAAAAAAGAATGGTAAGTATTGTAACATGTTTTCTTTGTTTTAGAGACCTATCCTATCTAATAAAAGAGTAATATGCAAATTAACCACCACTCCGCTACACCCACAAGCCACGCCCACCAGCCATGCCCACCAGCCAATCAGGAGCGAATATGCAAATAAACCCAACCAAGATGGCTGTGGCCACAGAGAGCAGGAGGGAGGCTTGGGTTTTCCCGGCAATGGAGGGAGCCAAGCTTTCCGCCTGCCCTTGCCCGCCTAGGTCTCCACTCAAGGCTACAAAGTTTCAATTATAGAAGATACATAAATCCAAACAGAAATGGTGGCAGCTACGGAGCTGGAAAGAGCAGTAGGCTAGGGTTGCCCCCTGCGATGGAGGAAGCCAAGCTTTCCACACACCCTGGCTGGCCCAGGCCTCTGCTTAAGGCTACAAAGTTTCAATTATAGAAGATACATAAATCCCAACAGAAATGGCTGCCTCCACGGAACAAGCAGAAGGCTTGGCTCTGCTCCAGGCTACAAAGTTTCAATTGTAGAAGATAAATAAACCCCAGATACCAGGGCCTCTGCTTGGGTCACCCGGGGGCATGGCTGGCCTGCAAACCACCACAGGCCCCTTGCCCAGGCCGCCCCACGCCCCAAGAGAACCCCACCCTGATCCGGGACACCCTTCAGGGCAAACCAGCTGGCCCCC